>JACEFZ010023775.1:0-246892 GCA_014155875.1 Cepaea nemoralis
TGACCGTCCCAACTACCAGGATTAAAGAAATTTGCAGTAAGTGGACAGAAGTCGAAGACTTCATTGTGAACCATCATCCAAAAAAACTTGTTGCTAACAAGAATGATGAATGATAACGCGATGGACCATTACATAAAGTGTCTCCAGCAAAGGAAGCGACACATTTTCCTTGATAGTTTCTTGGTACAGAAAGATTCCCAGTCGGCTGCCAAGAAACAGCGACAAGAAACTTCTGAAACTAATGATTCAGAATAGCAAAGAAAGTGATACATTTCCCATGATCGTTTTCTTGGTAAGAAAGATAGACTAAATCTTGTTTTTATTTTACATTTAATTTATTTGGTTGTTGTCTTTCTCTTTATTTAATACGGGAAATACACGTATTCTTTGCGTTTTGTCAGATAAACGACTGGATGTTAATAAAAAAGAACGTTTCTTTCATCTTGAAACGGATTGTCTCTATTTCATTGATTTCAATGTTTCTGGTTACGAACGTTACAGGTTACGAACCGAGTTCTGGAACGAATTAAGTTCGTAACCCGAGGTACAACTGTACTTGTCTCTGCAGCATTTTTAACTGAATACTTGAATACTTTCCTATTGACCAGAAATATCATGCTATCTAACGTCCAGATCAAACAATACATCACACCGGTTTCTTTTTGTTTATTTGGTATGTTTCCTTTGTAAAAAAAAAAAATCCAAATCTCACTTTCCTTCATTTTGTATTTTGCGTATTGGTTTAAATGTGATTCTATTTGTACCGACACACACGCGCTGCTTATAACGGTGATCACTGAAACAGTCTACATGTCACATGTTTTGTCACGTGGTCAGCAGTCTGTATATGTCGTCGACGCTGTTGTGATCAATCTGATATAAGACTCTTTGACGTCCATAATCTTATAGTCTGTTGTTAATAACGCGGAGTTTCCAATAATGGTATCTTGCTGTTAGACAGCTCTGCAAAACTACTTTCTCTTTCGTCTCATCATCTTAGACCATAACCACCTAACACGTGTCCATCATTTTGGTTTCCTATTTTGTTTCTTCTATAACCCATTATTATAGTTATTTCGCAGTTATAATATTTGATTAAGTGCAATTATAAATTTAATTTGTTTTTCTTTTCGTTGTCGAGAAACGGGCAGATTCTGAAATTTAATTAAATTACATTGACACCAGCAGATTGTCTATCGAGTATATAAACGACTCAGACTTCACTCAAAATGTTAGTTGATTGTCCTTTACAGAACGTAGCAATCAACCCCTGCATTTTAACTGTTTGTCACTTTGTAGAACAGTTTAAGTCATTAGTTTAATATGGATTTCTGAACGACCGACGCTCATAACAAGGTGAAAATCAACACAAGGTGGTCTGTTTCCAAATCGCCTGATGCTGATTTCGAACCCAACATACAGGATTGTGAAACTACGTTTATTGCTCATAAGCCACAGATGCTGGTGTAATGTACTAACGTGTGTTTATATTTCACTGCTCATAAGCCACGAATGCTGGTGCAATGTTCTAACATGAGTTTATATTTCACTGCTCATAAACCACAGATGCTGGTGTAATGTACTAACATGAGTTTATATTTCACTGCTCATAAGCCACGAATGCTGGTGTAATGTACTAACATGAGTTTATATTTCACTGCGAAAGTTGATCTTTATAGACCTATCATAATGTCGATACAGTGCTCGGCATTCTCTCTCTCTCTCTCTCTCTCTCTCTCTCTCTCTCTCTCTCTCTCTCTCTCTCTCTCTCTCTCTCTCTCTCTCTCTCTCTCTCTCTCTCTCTCTCTCTCTCTCTCTCTCTCACACAGAAAGGTCATTTTACAATGATTGTAAATCTGAGCTCATTCACGTACATTAGCATTGCTATTTTTGTCGTGCCCCTTTTAAGTCTTCAAGTTTACCATTGATGCGCCTGGCTCGTTCATTATGTGTTCCTGGTTTTAGCGTTGTGACTGTCGCGCTATGGACGACCCATTGGTGAGGTTGATCTGGAGTCGTGCGAGGTGCTGGCTCATCATATTTCGGGTATGAGCAACCGGGATTTTCACGCTGACCGCAGTCTACATTTGAGGTTATGATTCTCTTAACAATGATGTCTCATCACTGTGTTTTTTAGATGATTTCTACAGAGCTAACTCCATGCCTTCTAGGGATCATTGTATGATGTTTCTCACGATCACGTGACGGACATTCACGTGTAAAATCTATTTCTAGAGAACAAGTCACAATCCGCAAACCAGTAGACGAGCCTTTGTTGTGCGACCGACTTCTACGGCCCCTTAATGTACACAATCATAGCGAACCAAATAGATCCCCCTGTATCCCACTTTATCCCACTTTCTATACTGGAAATTTCACAACTGTTACTTGCTATCATCTGTCAATATATTTGAATGCAGACACATTTCTGAAGTGGTTTAAATGTATCTGAAATCGAAGATTAACCTCCAATTTGACTTTAACTTAATCTTTCTAGTCTTGTAAATGTTATTGACTACTAATGAACAGAAATGACAGTTTAAAAGCACGATAAATGGAAGTGCGTTCTGTGTTGGCACAAACAGGTTCGGAGTAATCATTACAGCGCCAAAGTTGTGAAAGGAAACGACGTAATTACACCATAATGTACTCATTGATCAGGTTCGCCCAGAGAACTTCCAATTACTGTTTGCTGAATGCACACAAAAGAAGTTTTACCACATTTCAAATGTTGTACAAGCAAACATACTGAGGTAGATAGAAAAAGATGATAGAGACAGAAGAAGAGACGGGGAAGAAGAGAGAGGGAAAGAAGAAGACGAGAGAGAGAGAGAGAGAGAGAGAGAGAGAGAGAGAGAGAGAGAGAGAGAGAGAGAGAGTGAGCGAGAGGATGAGAGAGGGAGGGAGAGAAAAAGATGGATAGAGTTAGACAGAGGGAGACAGAGAGAGAGAGAAAGAAAGAGAGAGAGAGAGAGAGAGAGAGAGAGAGAGAGAGAGAGAAAAGTGCGAAAAGGGGGAGATAGTGAGAGATAGAGTGGAAGGGGGGGGGGGAGGAATAGGTTCACATTAACTTCCCTTAGTCAATCAATCATGTGCCATGCCGGAAAGCGTGGGCGGTCATGACTCGCCATTTCACTCGATCACCAGCGTCGTGGATCAGCTCAGTTTTCCTGTCTCGTCCATGCCATGTGGCCAAGACATCCAGGTATTTTCCTCTCGGTCTTCCTCTTGGTCTGTTCCCTTCGATCTTGCCAGTTGTCACTAAGTTCTCCAATCCATTTCTTCTCATAACATGTTCAAAAAGTTTTGACTGTCTACGTCTAATTTCTCTAATCAATTTACGATTTTCATTTGTCTCCTGTAGTACTTGGTCATTGGTTTTTCTGACTGTCCATGGTATTCTTTGCATTTTCCTCAGAAACCACATTTCTGCAGCCATCAGATGTTTTTCAGCTTGACTGCACATTGTCCAAGTTTCACATCCATACAAAAGAACAGGCTCTATGTATCCCCTCAACACTCTTTTTCTCGTTTCAATTGACATCTTTTTATTGGTCAGAATGTTTTTCATCTTGCTAAAGGCTTCTTTCGCCATGGCGATTCTTGTTCTAATCTCTTCAAGGCATCTCCCATCAGATGTTATGACTGTTCCGAGATAATTGTACCGATTCACTTGTTGAAGAATATTCCCATTTACTTGTATATTACATTGTGGTACTTCGTTCTTCCTAGTGACGACCACAACCTGTGTCTTCTTACAATTTAATTCCAACCCCAGCTGCTCACTGTGTACAACAACCGCGTCTACTAATTGTTGTAGATCTGCGCATTGTCTGCAATCAATACTGTATCATCTGCATATCTAATGTTATTGATGTTTCGTCCTCCAATGCTGATTCCATTTATATCTTCTACATTTCTGAAAATATTTTCACTGTATAGGGAAAAAAGATCTGGAGACATTACACATCCCTGCCTAACACCTCTCTTAATAGGTTGATATTGTCCCACTTCATTATCAATCCTTATGGCAGCTTGTAGTTTCCAATATATGTTTTTTTATAAGTCTAATGTCTTTCCCATCAATTTGTAGATCTGCAAGCATATCTACCATGTTGACATGTCTAACTTCTATCAAAAGCCTTTTGTGTAGTCAATAAAGCAAAGGTGTATCATGTTTACTTCTATATAGATAATAAATTCCCTACACTTCACAAATAATATATATATATATATATATATATATTATATATATATATATATATATATATATATATATATATATATATATTAATATATATATATAGAGAGAGAGAGAGAGAGAGAGAGAGAGAGAGACGATGAGAGCAGAGAGAGAGAGAAAGAGAGAGAGAGAGAGGCAGGCAGACAGACAGGCGTAGAGAGTAAGGGACGGTGCATAATATGCACACGTTTACAAATTTGAGAGTGCACATTAATCTGCACTCTGGAAGATATCAGCAGATATCTACATGAGTGGCAACTGGCTGGATGTTTCGAAACATAGACACAATGTGCGGGAGAGAGAGAGAGAGAGAGAGAGAGAGAGAGAGAGAGAGAGAGAGAGAGAGAGAGAGAGAGAGAGAGAGAGAGAGAGAGAGAAAGAGATTGAGAAATAGATTGAGAGAGAGACAGAGAGATTGAGAGAGAGATTGAGCGAGTTTGAGGGAGAGACATAGAAGGAGAGAGAGAGATATTGAGAGAGACTGATAGAGAGAGTGTGAGAGAGATTGAAAAAGAGACTGAGAGAGATTGAGAGAGATGGAGAGAGATTGTGAGAGAGATTGAGAGAGACTGAGAGAGAGAGATTGAGAGAGAGATTGAGCGAGATTGAGAGAGATTGAGGGAGACAGATTGAGAAAGATTAAGTGAGAGATTAAGAGAGATTGGGAGAGATTGAGCGAAAGAGATAGAGATAGAGAGAAAGAGAGAGAGAGAGAGAGAGAGAGAGAGAGAGAGAGAGAGAGAGAGAGAGAGAGAGAGAGATCAGCATGATGTTGTGGAAAGATTTCCTAGTGCTGCAGTGGAGGTGCTTGATTTATTGTTAGTGACAATACAGTCAGGCTACGGATACTCGTGTTTTGTGGATGCGGAGAGAGAGAGAGAGAGAGAGAGAGAGAGAGAGAGAGAGAGAGAGAAAGAGAGAGAGAGAGAGAGAGAGAGAGAGAAAGAAAGAGAGAGAGAGAGAGAGATAGAGAGAGACTCGAGCGCAGACGTAGGGCTCAGAAGCAAGAGTTCCGCAACGGCAAACTATTTATTGCCGCCGTTGTGTTAGTGTTAGTAGTAGTAGTATAATTGTGAATCATTTTAGTAATATTATGTTCGTGGTATGATTGCGTGATCCTGCGAAACAATGTGAATTGTTTAATAAGAAGAGAAACGTCGTTTATTGATACAACCTCTGTCCTGTCATTGCTTCAAGGTTCGTGAATGTTATGCAGTTCGAACTGATTAACACGACCAAACAGCAGCGACTACTTCATCATCATGTCAAGACGACTCTCCCCCTTCTTCACTACTGACAGACAATAATTCAAAGATATTTGACTGCGTGCAAACATCAGAAACCTTGGGAAATTATGAGGAAAATTGGCTTTCCGTCACATGTAGTACAACTCATAACAATGCTCTATCTAGACCAAAAAGCAGCGGTTAGAATAGATGGCGAGATATCAGACTGTTTTGACATCAAGCAAGGAGTCCTTCAGGGTTGTGTGCTGTCCTCTTATTTGTTTAATCTTTACGCCGAAAATATAATGAGAATTGTCGAAAATGATAAAATCAAGGAGTAATATGATGCCCTAATTATCGGTGGTCATAAAATACTAGAGATTCGATAAGCTTATGATACAGGATTACTATCCACATCCATCCATCTATCCATCCATCCACCCATCCATCCATCCATCCATCCATCCATCATGTGCCATGCCGATAAGCGTAGGCGGTCTGTCATGTTTTTGCCATATCACTCGATCACTAGAGTCGTGGATCAACTCCGTGTTTCTGTCTCGTCCATGCCACGTGGCCAAGCCATCCAGGTATTTACTTCTCCGTCTCCCCTTGGTCTTTTCCCTTCGATCTTGCCAGTTGTCACCAAGTTCTCCAAGTAATTTCTTCTCATAACATGCCCACACATTTGGACGGTCTACGTCTAATGTCTTTAATCAGTTTACGATCTTCATTTGTTTCTTGAAGGACTTGTTCATTTACTTTTCTGTCTGTCCGTGATATTGTTTGCATTTTCCTCAGAAACCACGTTTCCACAGGTATTAGATGTTTGTCAGCATGACTGCTCATTGTCCACTCTTCACATCCATACAAAAGCAGAGGTTCTGTGTAGCATTTCAACACTCTTTTTCTCTTTTCAATTTATATCTGTTTATTGGTCAGTGTGCTTTTCAGCTTGCAAAAAGGCTACTTTCGCCATGGCATTCTTGTTCTAATTTCTTCAAGGCATCTCCCATCTGATGTTATGACTGTTCTACGAAAACAGTACCGATTCACATGTTTAAGAATATTACAATTTACTTGTATATTACATTGTGGTATTTCTTCTTTCCAATGACAGCCATAAACTTTGTCTTCTTACAATTCAACTCTAACCCTAGTTGTTCACTGTGTACAACAACCGCATCTACTAAATGTTGCAGATCCTGTTCATTGTCTTCAATCAAGACTGTATCATCAGCATATCTAATGTTATTGATGTTTAGTCCCCCAACGATGATTTCTTCCATATCGTCTATATTTCTGAAAATATTTTCATGTATCTCATTCATATCCTTACCGCCATTCATATCATGCATTCCACTGCATTATTCTTGCCATCTTTCTAGAATTTGTTTAGATTCTGTTAAGGTATTTCCCGATATGTCACAGATAACATTTGATTGAGGTTGTACATTTCTTGTTAATAACTTAATTCTTTGAACATTTCGTAATCTCTTCTAGTCTTATGATATTGCTCTATTCTGGTACAGCAATCTTGTATATATTGATTTTTGTCCTTTCTTGTGTTCTTTCTTATTTCTCGAGTTAATGATTTATACTTCATCCTGCTGTTATCGGATTCATCTCCCTTCTGTTTCAGTTCCCTTCGTTGTTTTATTAATTCTAATGTGTCTGATGTAATTCATGGCTTTTGTTGCCTTTTCCTGGTCGGAATGAAATCTTTGAGTGCAGTTATCAAGATATCTCTAGCTTGTACTGCCAGTTCATCAGGTGTCATTTCCTACTGAATAGACATTAAAACCCCAAATTGATTCTTCACTTCTATGTCCTATCCATCTAATATTTTTGGGATATCAAAACGAAGTGGCCTTTTGTCCTCGGGTAAGGTTTTTTAGTTTTACTTTCACATCTGCTTGTAATAACTGATGATTTGTATCACAGTCTACACTTCGTAAGGTTTTTGCTGATGTTATGCTTGATCTCCATCTTCTTTCTTTTAAAATATAATCTATATGGTTTTTGGTAGTACTGACCGGGGACTTCCACTAATGATAAGTAAACCAGTCCAATAATTTCCTGGTTTCCCTTTCGTAATAAGCAGCGTTGAAATTAATTATGAGCGAGATAAGATAAAAATGCGAAACCTTTATATTGTAGCCAGGAAATATCACCTGACATCTCTTATCGCCTTAAAAAAAAAGTCCATTAAGTTGTTATTCGGGACCCGGAAACATCGTCCAGAAACCATTCAAATGCGTGTTTAATTACAGCAGCGCTCAGTGGATTTGATCCGGATAATTTCCTCCAGATTTTCAGATTCCTTATTTTCATATGATTGGTTTCCCTTTAAGAAATGTCCTCTTCCCTTAAATACTGCTCTTTCATGATTTGCCTGCCGGTCCGGGGGTCCTGTGTTCCAACCCCCTTCGTGGCAAGTTTTTAACACCCGAGCTTCCAGGATGACCCAACCTAAAATGGATACTAATAAATGCCATGGGAAGTCAAAACGTCTCCAGTGATTGTAAAATCACCCATCGAATGCCATTTTGATATACAAACGTGTGGCTACCACCATGTAATCAGTAGACTTCAATGCGCATGTTACTGCTGTTACATGTTTATTACTGACATCGCATCCTGTAGAGTTTTTGCTACTGTTATATCTTACATGTTCATATATAACATGGTTTCTTTATTCTTATTTCTCCTCTATTTGTATTTAAAATTCAATATATGATATATATATATAACTGTATAGACTCTTCTCCCTTATTCCCATATAATTACATCGTTACATGCTCGCTGCTTTTCCACTGAATTTTAACTGATTCCCTGTACACTCATACACAGCTTCTAGCGTGTTTGTGCTTGCGAGGTTGTTCCTCTCTCATTCTGTATACATGATACTCCCAGAGGAAGCCCGTTCGATACGGCTGTTTGCTGACAATGATTATGGGCTTTATTCGGAAACCTTATCAAGGCCTGGTATCATAAGTGAGGCATGCATATATTTTATATACTTAACCAGAGTTCTATAACATATGCAGGAAATGTTTGTGCAATGTCCGGGCAGAGAATGTTAGTTCACGAGTGCTTGAGCAGAGAATCTCAGTCCAATAATGTCGTGGCAGAGAATGTCAGTTCTCGAAAATCTATGTAGATAATATTATTTCACGAAAACCTATGTAGAGAATTTAGTTCACTGACACCGGTGTTTACAATGTCAGTTTATGAATACATGTGTATGAATAACTGCGAATGTCAATTCACAAACAAATTTGATATAGAATTTTATAAATTAATTGGTCTATTTTATAAAGAAAACGTTTTCGGAGAGGTAGAAGTTGAATCTATATAGGCTAGAATTGTCATTTTACTAAAATTAAACTCATGTCCCTTTTATGAAGTGAGTAGAGCAGCTTAGTATCTGAATAGGAGCAATAGTCAATATGTGCTTGTGTATGAGAAGTGTATCACTATCTTTTTTGTGTTCTCATTACGGACATTTAAAAACAAAATAATGTATTTTTAGCAAGCTTGTAGAACTATATTTCTGTTTGTTTAACGAATGCGTAAACATCGGAAATAAAGGTTAAATTCATATCCATGATGGGATCAGCTGCTATGTGCTCATTGACACATTCAACAAGAATTTTACCAGTGTGTAGCTGAAGCGTTCTCTGTGAATTTAGAGTGCGAAGTTTTTCCTCGTTGCTAATGACATATATTCTATTCTAGTGATATTAAAGAATGTCAGTTCACTAACGTCTGAATAGAGAACGTCAGTTCACTAACGTCCGTAAAGAGAATGTCAGTTCACTAACGTCCGTGTAGGGAATGTCAGTTCACTAATGCCCGTATAAGGAATGCCAGTTCACTAACACACGTATAGAAAATTTAGGTTAATCAACATCTGTATAGAAAACTTCAGCAAATAAAATAACACAAAGAAATGCAGCTTTACATAACAGAATTACGAAACATACAGGGCGTTGCGGCGACTAGCCTTCATCAGCAAACAAAAGCATACACAAAACACAACATATAGTCACGGAGAAGACACTCCGGTGACTACATTAAGGCATAAAGACGGGATGAGAAGAATAAGAAGACGAAACAATGAAAGCAATGAAGAGAAAATGAAAATATGAAAAAAACAAATGGTTCTACTTATCTCAGAATGCCATGCTGTGTATTAAAACGAATGTCACCGTTATCTTCTTTTATACACAGCCGAAGGAGTCTGTGGGTCATAGGGACCGGGGTAATGATGATACCAGGGGTAGTGGGTGGTAACACTTCAGTAAATCCCACAGGTACATGAGTGGAAGTGGTACATGAAAAATGAGGGAGGTGGAGGCAGGAAGGTAGGGCGGGAAACTGGAAGCAATGGAGATATGATAGTTATCTGAGAGTGGAAACTAAAGAGTCCCAGTGGATGTGCATACAAGGCATGAGTGGGTGCCAGTGGATAGGTTGGCCCTAGTGGACGAATATTAAAGAGCAATGAAGTGTGCACCGAAGTATGATGGTGATACGAACAAAAATCATTTTCTGTGCTCCTCTATGTTTGTAGGAAGTAAGTCCTAAAGTGTGGGTGGACTGATATGTGTTTTGACTGATTTATTGATTGCTTTATGAACGGACATCACAGCATTCGGGGCATTCCCATAAGCGCTCCGTCCCCATCCTTAGCAGCCAGCGAAGAGTTCCAACACCAATAGTACCAGTAGCAAACTGATTATATGTCCGTCTCGCCTCTCCTCTGAGCGTCGAGCGTCGGCCCGAACCTCTCGTCACTCCTCGCTGCCTCATTCTTGCCAGACCATGGTAATCCATTTACTCCGCCGAGGTGTGCATGTGCTCCCACAAGGCCGCAACCACGTCTGCCTTGTCATGCATCAATACTGCACCAAGTTTTGCAGAGACAGCCAATCTGTCTGCCTGTTCATTCCCCGACACACCGGCATGCCCCGGAGAAGATATCCAGGCGATGCTTGCCACCCGTGACCTACGAAGCGAAGCAAGCTACTCCGCACGAAGTGTGCCTGTCCTTTCTGTCGCTTTCTGAGTCAGTTATATCACGACGTGTGTGTGTATCATATTATCCATCCAGCAGAAAGCTGCACTGACCGCCTCCACCTCCATTCTTAAGCTAGATGTTGTGGTATCATATGCCAAGCTCTCCTGCACCAAACGTCGATCATTAGCTTTTTCTAAGAACCCACAAGCACTTCTCCTATCTCTCAAAACCGGACCATCTGTGTAGATAATCACATCACCCGAGCGAGCATTATCCTGAATTAGTTGCTGGATTTCCAATTCCGTAGCCCCTGCTGGCCACTCCCTGCACTCCCGGCTCAATGTGATTATAAGTCTGGACAAGTCTAACTGCTCCGCTGGCACTCTGAGTCACTCCTCTCCTCGTCTAATGTTCTCCAAGATGCACACCTGTCTGATCGTATCCTCCGCCTGAGCAATCCATGATTTCCCTCTTATCAGTCGCTGATCTTAACTGCGTCCAGCGCCTCATGCAACGGGTGATCTATGTCTGCAGCTACTCTGAGGTATGCCTTCGCCTGCATCATCTTGAGCCTACCAACAACAGTCGGCATACACACAACTGGGGTGTCTCTAGGGCATCCCAGAATGACCCGCATAGCTTCGTTCTGTATGCGCTCTTAATTCTCCAGCTGACTCTTTGAGACAGTGAGCAGTCCTAGTCCATAATCAATAACTGAGGGGATCAAGTGCTGGCATAGTGTGAAAAGCATTCTCTGCTCTGTGTCCATTGCAACCATAGTTTTAGGTGCATGAGGCATATCCTGGCGCTACCTACAATGACGGATAGGCATAGTGTCCTTCAGGTCAAATGGTACCCGAGAGTTTCCGCAGACAGGGATCACCCGCTGCGTGCAGCAATAGATATGGTAAAGGGTCATAGACTAAGACTAGGCAGGTCCTGGATGGCACAGGCAGAACTTTCTATAAGTCAGGTGATCTAGAGACCATCAATCGTGAAAGAGAATGGGTTGAAGTTCCGGATAACATGACGGACTGGCACAATGTAATAAACACCCAGTGTCGTGAGTGCAGAGAATGGGCAGCGGGCCGCACTGAGTTTGAAGTGCAACAGCTGTTCCAGAGCAACACACAACAAGGTGACATCTACACCGATGGGTCAGTGGTGAGAAACAGACGTAGTGGCTGGGGCTTTATTGCAAAGGCTAATGGGCGAGTCTTGAAAAAGGAGAGCCTGGCATATGAGACTACGACCTCCAGCATGAGAATGGAGGTGGAGCACTGCAACACACGTTGTGTTCATTAAGGAGTCAAAGAATATGCTTAGCAAGGTGGAGAAAGGAATGTTTCGTGTGGAATGGCTCTCGTCGCTTCAGAGGTCACAGATTGTGAGAATAGTATGGATATTTTGCCCTGGCCATGCGGGTGTAAGGGGGAATGAACAGGCTGATAGGTTAGCAGGGAATGCACCTCTTGGTGGTATCTTGCCTATGGACAAGGAGGAGGTGGTCGTGCGCTTGTGGGACCGAGTGGAGAAGGCGGAGGAACAGATTAAGAACCCATATGTGGAAAGACTGAGATTGCGGGGGATCGGCAGGGGTTCTGGAAGAAACTCAAAACTGAGAGGGAAGACCAGGAGAACATTTAATCAGATAACGGTGGGAACGATTAGTAGTATGACTCTTCACTCGCTGTTGAACGAAGGGACTGAGCACGTATGGGAATGTCCTGAGTGCAGTGATGTCGGTAATTGACTCAACTCAACTCAACTCAATTGAGTCCCTTTTGAGACCTTGTCACAACCATCTCCACATGGTCCTTGAAGGACAGGCTCCTGTCAAATGTGATTCCCAGATACTTCAGTTTGTTCTCTCTGTTGGCGCTTCTACCATCTATCCTGAGGCTTGGGACATCAGCTCTCACAATCCTGTTGTCCAGAGACCACCCAAAAAAAAAAAACAGCCGCCTTTTCCGGGTGGATGATAGCACTCATTTCAGTGCACCAGTCAATAACTTTGTCTACTGTCGCCTGTAGCTCCTGGGCTGTTTGCTCCCTATCTCTCCCCTGCCTATATGCAAGAATATCATCTGCAAATGTTATTATCCTTCCAAACCCTGGTGCTTCTAGGTTTGAAATCTTGCTGGTATACACGTTAAAGAGCACCGGTGAGATTGCAGATCCCCGTGACAGGGACTGGGGTTAAAATATGTGGCTCTGAGGTCCATGCACCCAGACGGAGAGCAACCCGACGAGTTCACCAACCAGGGATTGACCCCCTTCTCCATCAGTGCGGTCATCAAAATATCATATCGAACTCTATTGTACGCATCCTCGAGATCAAGCGCTACCGCCATCGTTTCCTGTCTACGCTGGAACCCCTCATAAACATCAAAGGCAAATGTGGCTGCATTTGACCAGATATCTTTTCCTGGCCCGTAGCTCCCCAGGCCTCTTGGAAGAAGCTTCCCCCTTTCCAAAACCTCTTGCAGCTTGACAGCGACTATCTTCTCTAGAACATTCCCAAACGTATCTTGAAGGGTGATGATCCTAAAGCCGCTAAGCTTTGAATGATCCTTGAATGGTTTTGGGAGAGGGGTGAGATAGCTGTGTACCCAATACTGCGGCACTGGTGCTGTCCTAATGCTTTGGTTAAAGCAGTCGGTCATCTCCTTCAGGTCTGCATCGCTCAAAGCCTTCATGTGGCCATTCCTGACCCCATTAGGCCCTGGTGCCGTGTCTTTTGCCTTTTTCAAAATATGTTTAACATCTTCAACCCGTATGATGTCTTCATAATGCATATTCTTCATGGTGCCAGATTATTCCTCTCTAACTGCATCCCTGGTGTCCGCATCATTTTCCTCTAAAAAATCTCTGGAGAAACGCCTCCTCTTTCTCTTTGTCTGTTGTCACACGCACACCATCATCTCTATCAATTGTTCCCACTGTCATAGGCTGATCTTTTCTTTGCATTTGTCTGTGCAGTTTCCAGAATTTTCGCAGTGTCTTATCACCTCCAATCTCCTTGATGAAACATTCCCATTTTGCTTTTTTGGCCTCTGCAGCACATCGCTTTAAGACCTCCACCTTGTCTTTCTTGACATTTCCGCTGTGTCCACTTCCTCTCGTGAGCTTCGGGGTGTCTGTCGCACTTTACTTAGCTGCTTCACTGCAGCTCTCTTTGCTTTCCAAGAATTGTCTACTTCTGGGGTCCACCATGGGGAATGCAAAAAAGGAATTTTAACAGTCCTGTTGTAAGCCCCCTGTCTGAGGCGTACAAGAAGGATATAGGTCCACTCATACTGGAAGATCTTGCGCGCTCCCCAAGGCTTAACTTTCCTGGATTTAGAGATTAGAACTGAGCATAGCATGTGATCACTCCCATATGATATGTGTGAGCGCACGTACATACATCTACACACATTAACAAACATTCATACAGCATAGTATACACGAGGAGAGAGAGAGAGAGAGAGAGAGAGAGAGAGAGAGAGAGAGAGAGAGAGAGAGAGAGAGAGAGAGAAAGAGAGATAGAGAGAGAGAGAGAAGGAGAGAGAGATAGAGAGAGAAGGAGAGAGAGAGAGAGAGAGAGAGAGAGAGAGAGAGAGAGAGAGAGAGAGAGAGAGAGAGAGAGAGAGAGGATGGTATAGTTCCTGATATATGCCACATGGGGTATGCGGAGTTGGAAGGTCTACAAATATGAAGCTTCACTCACTCTGTCCCCTATGAAATAGGATCAGTAAGGTTGATTGTTATTTCACGTATCCTAGGATCACATCGCCTAATGCATTGTGTTATTCGGGTGTATAAGGTCACACCCCCGGTAATGCACATGGTGTGGGTGGGCACAGTGAAACAAGATTAATATGTGTGGTACTGGTGTGTGACACACATGTTTACTCTTGCTGTGTGTGAGTGCATATCCCATAATGGAAATCCTGGAAAGACGTATACCAGAGACAGCCCGGATTATGGATATAATGTGAGTGTGTCATCCACAGCTTCTCTCGTTGCTGTTCATTGTAAGAGATAAAGGACGGATGATGGATATACTAGGGGTATTGGACCCTCGGCTTCTCTCCTTGCTGTAGATATCTCGCTAAGTGTAGTGAGCAAGAAATAAGCAATAATATTATAGACCCACCCACCCATCCACCCACCCACACACACACACACACACACACATATATATATATATATATATATATATATATATATATATATATATATATATATATATATATATATATATATATATATATATATATATATATATATATATATATATATATATATATTGGGGGCGTTCATTTGAAACCAGTTCCAATGGCTTTATTACAAAAGCATGAAAGAAACATTAACAGGTGTGGTAGAATTAAACAACGCATTCATTTTGAATGAATTATGCACCATGGGTTGGTCAGCAGAAGTCGCCGTGGGCATTCAGGCAAGCATTCCATAGACACACACACACACACACACACACACACACACACATATATATATATATATATATATATATATATATATATATATATATATATATATATATATATATATATATATATATGCCGGTCTCTCTGGCCGAGGGGTTACAACACTTTCTCCGTAATCCCGTTTATCACGCAGAGTCTCGTAGCAGGGCGAGAGCTGGGAGCGGTTCGACCCCCACTGGTGACTTGCGGGATAACTGAGCCGGCCGCTCAGAAAGCAATGGCAAACTACTGAGCGTAATCTTGCCAAGAAATCAACATACAGCTGAAAGATGCTGATGTTGACAGCGATGTCCTGTAAAGGATATGCAAAACATTTATATATATACTAGCTGACCCGGCCCGGCTTCGCCCAGACTCTGGTGGGGAGCATCTCATTTAATTTATATAAGTAGTCATATAAGCTCCCGTTCCCGTTCCCGACTATCTATCTGCCTGTCTGTCTGTCTGTCTGTCTGACCCGGCCCGGCTTCGCCCAGACCCTGATGGGGAGCATCTCATTTAATTCATATAAGTAGTCATATAAGTTCCCGTTCCCGACTGTCTGTCTGTCTGTCTGTCTGTCTGTCTGTCTGTCTGTCTGTCTGTCTGTCTGTCTGTCTGACCCGGCCCGGCTTCGCCCAGTCCCTGGTGGGGAGCATTTAATTTAATTCATATAAGTAGTCATATAAGCTCCCGTTCCCGTTCCCGACTATCTACTGTCTGTCTGTCTATCTGTCTATTATTAGAAAGAGCACTTGAAAGATTTTTACATCTTCCCCCAACAATTAACTTGGGTAAATGGAGCGTCTTATTTAATTCATATTCGGCCCCTGCTCCCGTTCCCAAAAAAGACGACCCGGCCCGGCTTGCCCAGTCCCTGGTGGGGAGCATATAATTTAATTCATATTCAGCGGAGGGAGCAGGAGGGAGCAGGAGGGAGCAGGAGGAGAAAGGAGGAGGAGAGATTAGGAGGAGGAGGGAGGAATGAGGGGAGAGGGAGAAGGAGGAGGGAGGAGGAGGTAGGAGGAGGGAGGAGGAGGGAGGAGGAGGGAGGAGGAGGAGGGAGGAGGAGGGAGGAGGAGGGAGGAGGAAGAGGGAAGAGGAGGGAGAAGGAGGAGGAGGAAGAGGGAGGAGGAGGGAGAAGGAGGGAGGAGATGGAGGGAGAAGGAGAGAAGAGGAGGAGGGAGGAGGAGGAGGGGGTGGGAGGGGGAGGAGGAGGGAGGAGAAGGAGGGAGGAGGAGAGAAGAGGAGGAGGGAGGAGGAGGAGGGAGGAGGAGCAGGGAGGAGGAGGGAGGAGGAAGAGGGAGAAGGAGGAGGGAGGAGGAGGAGGGAGAATGAGGAGGGGAGGAGGGAAAGGGAGGAGGAAGAGGAGGAGGGGGAGGAGGGAGGAAGAGGGAGGAGGGTGGAGGGAGGAGGTAGAGGGAGGAGGAGGTAGAGGGAGGAGGGAGGAGGAGAAGGGAGGAGGAGGGAGTAGGATGGAGGAGGAAGAGGGAAAAGGAGGGAGAAGGAGGAGGAGGAAGAGGGAGGAGGAGGGAGGAGGATGAGGGAGAAGGAGGCAGGAGGAGGAGGGAGGAGGAGGGGAAGGAGGAGAGAGAGGGAGGAGGAGGAGGGAAGAGGAGAGAAGAGGAGGAGGGAGAAGGAGGAAGGAGGAGGAGGAGGAGGAGGGAGAAGGAGGGAGGAGGAAGAGGGAGAAGGAGGATGGAGGATGAGGAGGGGGAGGAGGGAGAAGGAGGAGGAAGAGGAGTAGGAGGGAGGAGGAGGAGAGAGGAGGAGGAGGGAGGAGGTAGATGGAGGAGGAGGAGAGAGGAGGAGGAGGGAGGAGGAGAAGGGAGGAGGAGGGAGTTCGCCAATCCGAATTCATACTCGTCTAGGTTCTGTGATTTCGGTCCTTCCATTGATTGTTCTTCATTTGTACATGACGGTAGATAACTTCTTTACACATAAAAAGATGAATTGTTATTGACATTGCCGTGTGACGATTCTGTGTAGTCACGTCATTTTCTTCGCTTTTCCTAGCGGTGTGGTTCAGGGATTCTTTGATCTCTTCTATTTACGTACGTATTTAGGGAGGGAGAGGAGTGAGGAGGAGGAGGAAGAAGGAAAAAAAACTATAACAGTTGGCAGCGCGGGAATGAGAGGAAGACGTGTAGAAAATTTCATCTCAATCGGATGGACCGTTCGCGAACGCATAAAGGACATACAGACATACATACATGCAGACGGAGATTGTCTTATATATATATATATATATATATATATATATATATATATATATATATATATATATATATATATATATATATATATATATATATATATATATATAATCATCCATCATGTGCCATGCCGGAAGGCGTGGGCGGTCATGACTCGCCGTTTCACTCGATCACCAGAGTCGTGGATCAGCTCAGTGTTCCTGTCTCGACCATGGCATGCGGCCAAGATATCCAGGTATTTACGTCTCGGTCTTCCCCTTGGTTTGTCCCTTCGATCTTGCCAGTTGTCACCAAGTTCTCCAGTTCATTTCTTCTCATAATATGTCAAACAATTTTGTCTGTCTGCGTCTAATTTATCTAATCAATTTACGATTTTCATTTGTTTCCTTGGTACTTGGTCATTTGTTTTTCTCTCTGTCCATGGAATTCTTTGCATTCTCCTCAGAAACCACATTTCTACAGCCACCAGATTTTTTTCAGCTTGAATGCTCATTGTCCAAGCTTTACATCTATACAAAAGTGCAGGCTCTATGTAGCACCTCAACACTCTTTTTTGTTAGTTTTAATTGATATCTTTTTATTGGTTAGTATGTTTTTAATCTTGCTAAAGGCTACTTTCCCCATGGCGATTCTTGTTCTCTTCAAGGCATCTCCCATCAGATGTCATGATTGTTCCGAGATAATTGGACTGATTTACTTGTTGAAGAATATTCCCATTTACTTGTATATTACATTGTGGTATTTCGTTATTCCCAGTGACGACCATAATCTGTGTCTTTTTACAGTTTAATTCTAACTCTAGTTGTTTACCGTGTGCAAACACCTCATCATGATATTCTAGGCAACTTTAAAGAAGGTAAGTTTGCCGTTTCTTTCCTTCCTGGCAGTGACCATAGGCCTACTGGCCGGGGACCGTAGCAATTGTCTCGTGAAAGAGATCTTCTGTCTACAGTCGCGAAACTTGAGACAATAACCAACAACTTTATGTCGGCTGCCCTCAAAATTTCTTCCACCACCTACCTGCCTTCCGTGGCTTCTTGTAAACAACTTCCCAAAACGAATACGAAATTACATTACATAATCCACAGAAAAATACTAAACACAGCGCCTCGTGAAGAATGAACGTTACGTCGTCACCACTCTTCCGGAAGCTAAAAACGTTTCATGTACTCATGTTGTTATAAAACAAATAATAATATGACCTTATTTAATTCATTAACTAACACGCGATTGATGTTTTCATGTTATAACCGTTATAGCTTACACTGAATTTAACAATACTTGACAAATACTAACAAACGGATACACGCTTTTACTTACTCACCTGTTATCTGTAAATTACTGTAGATGTCACGAATGTTTCACACAGCCTGAAAAAGATAATGATACAGCCTGAAGGTATTTGATGTAGGAAGAATCGTCTGCAAGGAAATAATAAAAAAAAATTACACACGGATACACACACTGATATGTTATGAAGAGGGAGAAGAGTAAAGACAACTTCAACATGATACGAAAGTGAATCTGTGAGAGTAAAATAAAATATAGAAAAACATAGAAAGAATCGTAGAAGAGATGTGTTTATAACTATAAGACATTGCCATTAAGAATTTATACGCTTTCCTTACTCTTACCACGTGAATACAGACGGAACAACCGAAAATAAGAAGACAACCAGCAGCCTACTCGACATACTCAACAAACCGACATGTGTAACGCAATAATAGAAAATGAAGATGTTAAAAGCAATGTTTAATGTCACTCATATGTGAATATATATACATATGAGAAATTCGGGGTTTGTTCATTACTTCTACTACACTCTAGTCTACCATCCAGACTGTGAAGTGGCTATTTATATCTGTTTAAAGCACATAATTAAACAACTACCACTGCATTTCCTACACGCTGTTCAAGAAGCTGAAACAACTATTAGTGATCAGACATAAGCATTTACCTGGCTTCTATCGGACATGTGCTGAAGCCCTCTGGTCGAGTCAACGAAGGGGTCGCGACTAAATTTGGAAACAAGTCATTGTGACAATAGGCATACCCTATATAGTGAAATTGTATATAGTCCTGAATGGGAAGTAGATGTTAACGCTAAAAAAGTCAGTCGCTGGCTACAGCTCTGACTGTGAAATCTGGACTGATGAACAACTTACAAGAGCAAGATGATTTCTACTACCATCGACGTCCATCTTTTCTGTTCAAATGGGAAGAAATGAAACCCTAGGGTAATAAAATATTGAAGACACGCTTGAGGACACATACTTCACTAACGTTGTCATATTCTGAAACAAGACAAGCCACTAGGAAATGCTACTCCGGGGAAACAACTGAGGAAAGCATAATGCTATGTGACATACGCGAACATTGTAAACGGCTGTGCTAAAACATGTTCGCCGTTTGATACCCACTACAGCGGGATCTTTGTGACACTTTATTGCAGTCTGACATAAGCTCAAAATCAATGCAAGTCAAGAACGCCACATTTCGAACAACGAACATGATAGACTAACGGAGCAAACTGGGGAAGGACTTTAACAGAGACCATTATGTTGATGTTGTCCGTACGGAGGCCTTTAGGACTGGGAAAAATTATGGCCGATATCACAAGCTGCTGTAGAATGGAGACAAATTGCCTTCTGTGGTATTGTTTGTCCAAGGCTGGACACGTAACTGGGACAGCACTATAGGCTTAAATTACTGGGCCGATCATTATGTGGTAAACATGATTCTATCTGGATATTCTAGCCTATAATACTCATTTAGAAACCGCCATGCATGAGCGGCAAGTACATTTGGGAGTATGACAAAATAGCATTAAATGAGCTGTGGTCACTCGGGACTACAGGCAACCGAAGAAGCATTCAGTAGTGTTTAGAGTTGACGGAGGTGCATACACAAATCAGTGAGACAATGGGAAATAAGTGAGGCTGTGGTGGAGAGAAGAAATACGTAGAACAAAATCCATCTGAAATCGAAATGGAAGAACAAGACGATGAAGAAGAAGAAGAAGAAGAAGAAGAAGAAGAAGAAGAAGAAGAAGAAGAAGAAGAAGAAGAAGAAGAGAAGAAGAAGAAGAAGAAGAAGAAGAAGAAGAAGAAGAAGAAGAAGAAGAAGAAGATGAAGAAGAAGAAGAAGAAGAAGAAGAAGAAGAAGAAGAAGAAGAAGAAGAAGAAGAAGAAGAAGAAGAAGAAGAAGAAGATGGGACGCAGAGGTGTTTCCAAGGCACCAGGGCCAGGTTCTATACTGGCCAAGACCTACTAATACTAATGACGTCCTAGACGTGCGTCCTGGGCAACAGGTCCTTTCGGGGTCCTGGCTAACGTAGTAGGATCGCTGATTCTTCTTAAGTCGGAGAGTATCTGTCTGTAAGGCGAGGAACCACCAGTCTGCACACCAATAAGCCAGACATGGTACAACGGATACTCACGCAAACCTCAGGTCCTATGTGACATCACACTGATGTTGGACAACAGGATGTCTTCATCCGACATAGAGAACTTCACGCTGGAGTTCACAACCAGCGAACACAAGCAAGAAGAAGAAGAAGAAGAAGAAGAAGAAGAAGAAGAAGAAGAAGAAGAAGAAGAAGAAGAAGAAGAAGAAGAAGAAGAAGAAGTAGAAGAAGAAGCATTAGTAATAGTAGTATTAGTAGAAGTAGTATAAAAAGAAGATGATGATGAAGAAGAAGAAGAAGAAGGAGAGAATAAAATAATGGAGGATTAAAAAAGTGTTAAATATGGTAAAATATAATATTGAAGGCATCAGTCAAAAGACTGAATATAGGAGCAGGTTGAAGTCTTTTTGTTCTACATGCAACAAAGGGATAGGCTGGCTTGTGGCTGTAAATGCTTATAAATGCCAGTTGTAGATATACAAAAGACACTGGGCTAGCCTGCGGCTGTAGATCTGACGGAATGCCAGACTAAAAGGATGTTTTAAATCAACCTAATGCTTGGATGACCTATGGTTGTAAGTGGGCCAAAATGTCCAACTTGCGATTGTAAATGGGACACAATGTTAGACAAATCTATGGTTGTAGATTTGAAAAATCAGGTTGTCTGAAAGACCAAGAATTGCCACACTGGCTTGTGGTTGTATTCGCTATAATACTATGTGGCTTGTGATTACAGATTGAAGATGATACGAGGTTGGTTTGTGGGTGTAGAGGGGAGGAAATGCAACGCTATGGAGTACTTGTAAGTGGGAACAAGATTTCAGACTAGTCTACGGTTACGCATGCAACAAATGACTATGCTGGCTCAATTGTAATTAACATTAAACAGACAATGAGAGATCATACAAGAATGTGTTAATCTTCTTCTTCTGTTTGTTCGCTTTAAAACAAAAGCGTAGTCCTACATACTGTTAAAAGTAGCAGGGGACTGAATTTTGCGTGTGGGTTTGCTTTCCCTTTTACCGGTGTCCCCCGCCTTCGGGCGAACTCACTCTGACTTCAGAGGTGAATGTGTTAATAAGGTCACTGATGAAATATTTAGCATAATCGCGTAATCAATGTAACCTAGATTAATTACAATTACAATTTAAACATATGCAATGATGTAACAAGTATGGCTACATTTGTCCAGCCAATACAAACATAACAATCTTGGCTTTGAAATTAACTTTGAGACGTGTCTAAATGCATGTTTTTAAAACACATCCAGAAATCCAAACAGGGGGTGCTTACAGTAGACACTTCTTAATGGCAGATTAAACTGACGAAATCTGGACACCGAAAATACAGCAGACAAAAATGGAAGAACTGTTATCAGCAGAGACCGAAGCTACTTTCCAGTGAGCTCGCAGTGGACCAATTCTGACAGTCCAGATTTCTTCAGTATTATTGCTTTCTTTGGGTTTGGTTTTAAAGCCCTACGCGTTTTAGGTATAATTAGTCCATAAACAACAGCTTGATACTCTTACCACAGACATATAGACGAAAAGACACAACAACACATATACACGATATATAAAATAATTGTTTCTGCACAGTTGGCAGGGTGCTATTTAGTATTTGCATAATAGATGGCCGTGAAGTAGTTTTGTTTACTGTGGGGATGGTGTATGAAATTGAATAAATTGGTCAAAGAAGATGGCCGTGAAGAAGTTGTGTTTACTGTGGGGATGGTGTATGAAATTGAATAGGTTGGTCAAAGAAGATGGCCGTGAAGTAGTTGCGGTGGGGCGTGTGTCTATCCAGTGTTTGATCGATTTTGTCTTGTGTTAGCTTGAAAATGGTCGCCTTGTGAAAGGAAGTGAACATGAGCAAGTTTTGAAAATAAGTGTACCTGTCCTTTAAACCAAATGATTCACTATATAGCCGTCATGGTTTATGACTGATCATTCTTGGTTTTCAACCAGATATAAGAAAATCATGACAGTCATGGGTCGTATCTGACATTGATACATCATCATCATCATCATCATCATCATCATCATCATCATCATCATCATCATCATCATCATCATCCAGTGCCTTGCAGACTGGTATGGGCGATCATGCTTCTCCACAAATTGCGATCTCCGACGGTATGTATCAACACACGTGTTGACTCCCTTCTGTGCATGACACACGACTATCAAGAACTTTCCCTCGCTAAATGTTCTTAGGCAGTCTTCCTCTATCTCTCTTTTCACAAATCTTTCTGGCTGTCATAACATGTCCCAGTTTTTGTCTTCTCATAATGTGGCCAAAAGATGATGACTGCTTCATTCTGATGTTTGTGATAAGCTGTCTTTGCGACTTAGCTTCCTTCAAAAATTTCCAGATTGCACATTTTGGCTGTCCAATGAATTGTCAGCAATCTTCTATGAAAGCACATCGCCAAGGCTTCTTGGGATTTTTTCCCCTGTTTACACTTCACAGATCAGCAGCCGTATGTTAAAACTGGTTCTGTTATTGTTTGTCCATCAAGTATGATGATTACCATTCATTTCATCCAGTGGGGTGGAAAGTATGGAGAAGTGAGTTCTAAGATGACTGATAAGGCCTATTTTGGCTCGAAATGTTCTTTGACAATGTGGACACAGAATGCTTGACGTTCCAGGAGGAGGATCTCCTGCAGTGGTTTTTCTGTCCAGCCTTTTGTTCACAGCTCTTGCAGTCCTGGTTGCTTCATAAGTGACTGCACCCTTACGTAATGATGTACGCCACAAATTTCGGTCTCTGGCTGCAGTCTCCCAGGTGTTAAGATGAATTCCAAAAGCTTTCAGTGAGATTTTCAGAGTGTCTTTAAAGCGCTTCCTCTGGCCGCATTGGGAGCTTTTACTACAAAGCAGTTCACCGTAAAAGAAATTGTTTAGGGAGCCTGTGATCTGGCATGCGAGTCAAGTGACAAGCCCGGCGAAGTATTAATTAGTAAAAACTAGTTCTACGTAACACGCAAGAACTCCTTTTCTAACTTTCAAGGACAAGGACTTATTGATAAAATGCTCCTCATTCGATAGAATGCAGATTTTGCTTGTCCTTTTCTGTACTTTATCTCAATGATACATCTTTCATCTTATGTTATCCACGTGCCTAAATATCTTAATTTCTGCACGTGTCCCAAAAATACGTTATTTAATTTATTTGCACATTTAGGAACAATCTGTTTGTTTGATATTAGCATCACTTCTGTCTTTTTATTATTCAAGCTAAGGCCTGTGTTTTCATAGTCTACAACCACTGTATCTAGAATTTCCTGTAGTTCGTTCTGACTTGTTACTGTCATGACGGTGTAATTAGTATACAGGTAAATTATTTGTATTATGTCCACCAACCAGGATCCCTGACATATTTTCTGTGGACCTCGTTATATATTCACTGTACAATGAGAAAAAATCAGCAGAAATTACACAAACTTGTCTGACGCTCTTCTGTATACGCTGAAATGTTCCTACTAATTGTTGATTCATATGGCTGCTGTTCGCTGCCATTATATGTTCTTTATTATTTGCAGGTCTTTGCCGTCAATGTTCAGTTGCTTTAGTAATTGTATTATTTCTTCATGTTTTACATTACCAAATGCGTTTGTGTAGTGTATGAATCATAAGTATTGATATTTATTTACTTCTATAGGTCTTTCTAATAATGTCCTGATAATATATATCTCCCTCCACAAATGCACACTGTTCCTCAATAATTATTTCTGGTTTAATCTTTTTTGTTATTCTTTTCACAATGATTCGCAGTAACAGCTTTGTCATGTGACTCAGACTTATTTTACTTTTCTCTTTCTTTGGTAGAGCTTTAAAGATAGATTTTGATAGATCACTAGGAATTTACCCACTTTCTCATTCCTATTATCTAGGCCAGGGTTTACAAACAACGGCCCGCGGACCGGATCCAGCCAGCGACGTCAGTTCATCAGGCCCGCCGATGGTACTGGACTTTGCTTGATGAAACGTATGGAACACGTGACGTTGTGATGCAATTTAGATGTAAATAACGAAGACACAAACCGCTGCATCTCGTCAGGTACTTACTGCAGATGTCAAACAACATAGAGTAAAATAATTAGAATCATCGTTCAAGCTGAAATATACACATATTCACACAGTAATATCAGTTGTTTACCATAGTAATTTTAAACTGACTATCATGTCTTTCAGTTTGCACAAAATTGGCTTGTACAGGTGGATCATTATCGCTTCTGCAAACTTTAACAAACGACTATTTTGTGTATGAAACAACACGCGAAAAGCGCTGTCCCTTTCAATGACATGACCGGTTTACAAGACATGACGTGCAATGGACGACGCCGGAAGTTTATAATTGTGGTGTGTCACACTTCCCATAATCCCATCGCTTGTGTGTAGTTTCTTGTCAACCCAGTTTGGTACGTGTTCAAAAATGTAAGTATTATGTTTGGAATACTAGGAGATCTTCACACGTGTGGAGATCTCCTCGTTACTATTTGCCTTAAATTTACTATTTTCAATTTTAAATGATTGTATCTAGATTTTCTTGTTTATTGTAATGTTTGCTTATCTCGCGTCACCCGAAGTCCTTTTCCGGCTCGTGGAAGCTCCACCTACGCACTGACGGTATCATGGTGTCCATGACAACACACACAAACATGCATTTTCCCGCTCCCAGATGCGTCCGGCTGTCATCACAGTTCCTACGTTCCAGAAATATTTACTTCTTTTTGCATGTCATCCATTTTATCGGTATATAACAAGGATTTCTTTGTTTGACAGTAATAGGTAAGACGATGCTAACCCTAAAAATTTAAATTCTATAATATTTAATTTCTATGTTCTGTTATGGTATGGGGTTTGATACTGAAGACTGCTGATTGATAAAATACTGTCAAATTGACTTTGTAAGTAACGGTTACCATGGAAACTAAGATAAACTGCAGCCATATTGGATTTCTTAACTATGGTCTAAAACATTAATTTTTTAAATCACAAGCTTCAATTTTTTTATTCTTGTACAGAAATAGAACTGTTATATTCTGTCAGAAGCTTTTAATGATATCCCTTTGCATTTTGTTTCTTCATAATTAAACATAAATTTCAACATTTTCATTGACAAACGTTTTGTCTTTTTTACTACTGCACAAAAACTAAATCATAGTTTTACTGTTGATAAATTGTACATATTACAATGAAGAATAGGTCTGCCAAGTTTCATTTTAACGTGACACACAGTTTTTGAAAAAACATTGAAACAACGTAAAAATATGGCTAAATGAGAAAACGGGGAAAAACAAATTATTTTCATGTTTTTTATACTAAAAAAGTTATCTTGGGGTCAAGTTCAGACTTTTCTGTAATGTTTCAGTTCTGGTAGGCTTTTCGGTGCTTACGAGCATTTGCCAGTTATTGACTGCGTGATTTCTTATGCTGAGCAGATGATTGTATGTTAAACTTCTTGGAACAAGGCATTTTTCAATTCGCGTGTGGATCGGTTACCAAGCGAAAACTCAACAAAACGGCCATCTTGGAAACCCACGTGATCAGTTTTATCCATCGGGGATTGCGCATTCGGCGAGGTGTTCCATATATGGGAGTTTTGCGGAAGATTATTGATTCAAAAGAAACCGTCATACATAGAAGAGCTCTCAATTAAACGAACCCGAAGTTTAACGAATAATTAGGGAAGTTCGTGACCTTTACATTGATGTATTAAACACGTGGATCGCGCGTCGGCGAGATATCGTTGCTATGGTTTGAAAAAACGTCAATTTCGTTACAATTTTCAATAAGTAGACAATTGTACACCTAGGGTGGGTTCAGTAAAATATGAATATTGCATTAAAATAATAGTTTTTAAGGAAAAACAAGTGCCGAATCTGGTAGAAGACATGCTAACATATCCGGAAACAAGCCCCGGATCACGCGCGTGAATGCGATCGGCGTTGCCAGTAGTGGGTTGTGCTCAATATTTAAATTTCAAATCCCGAAACAACCAAATAATCTATTCTAAAAATAGCCAAACTGACCAAAAATCGATACTTTTTTAGGTTAGTATCGCCGTATGGGAACCACAAGTGTGAATAGAGGCAATAAAGTAGCAAACATGGCATAAAATGTCATAGAAGTCTCGTTTTATTACGAAAATATTATCTCCAGCTCAGAAAAACTCCCTGGTCAAGGTGTTAATGGAGCTGGTCTCTAGACCAGTGTTTTTCGACCCTTCTGCTGGAGCAGATATTTACGCAAATGTTTACGTTGGTCAAGAAATTCTGTGCGATGACCCAAGTATCTGCCATACTTAATGTGATGGGCAGAAAAGTTGCATTTAGGCTATTTCGGTCTGTTTTGACTGCCACTCGCGGAACCCCGATTGAATAACACTGCTTCAGGCTGTTTATTTAGGCCGACCCTATTTATATATTTTGAAAACCTTTGTATGTGATATATTCTATTACCAAAGGTACCTAAAAACTTTATATGTGCCTTTGGTGAGCCGTAGCTTCACCAGTGACCCCTAGTATTCTGCTTTCCTTGTGTTTCAACTGGATGTAAAAAAAAAAAAAAAAAAAAAAAAAAAAAAAAAAAAAAAAAAAAAAATTATGTTTCAAATCCAATTTTTTCCCCAATCATTTTTAGATTCAGTTTACTTCACCCTTCATTATGGCTACTAAGAAAAGAAAAGTTGTCGAGCGGAAGTGACGCGTTTTCAATGAAGAATGGGGAGTAAAGTACTTTTTTTGTGGAAACAAAGGACCAGAAAACCGCTTGCGTAATATGCAGCGACATTGTTGCCGTTTTGAAAGAGTACAATCTTCGCCGTTACTATGAAACAAAACATTTATCAACATATTAAACATGTCCTAAAAAGTTACGCTGTGAGAAATACAAGTCCATGAAAGGTGGTGTAGAAACACAAAGAAATCTCTTAACGAGAAAGTTTGCTGAAAACGAATCTGTCACTCGTACAAGTTACAAAATAATGCACAAGATGACAGAACGAGGAAAATCATTTATTAATGGCAACTTCATCAAAAAGTGTATGATGGAAGCAGCAAATGACTTGGTTCCTGAGAAAGCCGATTTGTTTAGGACTATCAGCCTTTCGCAAGTTCATTAACTGCGTAGGACAGAAGAACTTTGAGAGAACATAGTGCTACAGATACGCGAGAAAGCAAGGGAACTTTTTGTAGTATTCTCTTGGGCTGATCTTTCGAGTACGTCACAACTTCTTGTGCTCATTCGCGGTGTCAATTTGGACTTTCAGATAACGGAAGAGTTGATATCCGTTTGCAGCATGCATGGAACAACAACTGGAAAAGACATTTTTGCCAAAACATTTGCAGTGGAACAAGCTTCGAGTTGTTACAATTGATTGAGACAATAAAACATGGCAGGAGTTAGGGTCTGTTGGGGTAGATCAGGACTCAGTTGAAAGATTTGCAAATTCCGCGCGCTCTGAATTCTGTGACTTGCCTTATCACACATCATTGAGGTGGCTCAGCTGCGGCAAAGTCCAGTTTCGTGTTTAAAAGCTTCTCACTGAAAATGATAGATCTGATCCACAGCTGTCACATCCTACCTGGCTGTCAAAATCGTCATGTTTGATCGACATCACATCACACATGAATAACTGACCGTGAAACTTCAGTGAAAGGATAACCTCGTCTGTGATCACTACAGAATCATCAACTGATTTCGGAGAAAGCTGACATTGTTTGAAGCACAACTAGAAGGAAAAAATCGTTTCTCATTTTCACTGTTTCAAATAGTTTTGCGCTACAATCGCCGAAGATGTCAACCTCAGTTTTCCGAAAAAAAAAGAAAAATTATTCGTGACTTGAAGAAGCATTTTTTGGAGACATTTTCAGAACTTGACAGCATTGAGAGAGACATTCTTCTGTTCCAGAATCAGTATGATTGTAACCTTGATGATGTGCCAATTGAACTAAATAATTCTATACTTATCCACGAGGGCGAGTCAATAAGTAAGTCACACAGTTCTGTGGGATGGCAGGTAAATGTAGTTGGTGTTTTCTACAGGTGTCATTAGGTGACAGCAACATCGAACTTTATATTCCCGTTCGTCAGGTGGCGCTAGGTGTCTCATGCGCATGCGCAGCGCATAAACAAAATGGCGACTGTACTTACGGAGTGTACAACCAAAGAGCAACGTGCTGTTGTGCGTTTTTTTTTGTGTGGGCAAAAGGACTGCCTGCAAAGGACATTCATAAGGAAATGCTTCCTGTTTATGCTGACAAATGTTTGTCCCGTAAAGCGGTGCATAGCTGGGTAGAAAATTTTCTCAAGGACGCGAATGACGCCGAAGTTGAATGTGAAGTGAAAACGTGGTTTAGAAAACAGAGCACGCAGTTCTATGCAGCCGGTTTGGGAGGACTGATAAAACGATGGGATAAGTGCATCAATGTTGGTGGAAATTATGTTGAGAAATAAAGGGACAATGTTTGTATAAAGATAAACAGTTTTCAATGTTGTTATCATATTTAGTTATTTTTCTACAGCCATTTGTGACTTACTTATTGACTTCTGCTCGTAAATATCCTCTCCCACCCCTCCCCATCCCACCCAGCACCTAGCCATCGCATTTAACGAATACCTAATATATTTATCTTTCTTTTTTTTTCCCATTGCCTTCTTGATGTTTTATAACTTTCCATTCTGGAAAATTGTTCTGACATGCCATGTACCAACATTTCATGTATTTTTAACATTTAATTTGCATACACTTGCTTGATGACGATCGGATCGGGTACTGAAGCACAAGATGCTCCCTACCTGACGAGGAGACCCAACTGAAACCCCCATTAACGTTATCTTTATCAATTTTGTTCAGAGGCATAATTGGCTTGTTAAGACAGCGATGCTTCCCCCTTGCCTTGCATCAGTTTGTGTATGGTCGACTTCACTAGTTAGTTACAAATCCTTTTTAAGACGTCGCAGTCAACACCGGCATATTTTGGCTGTTGGTAATATCTTAGCAAGTTTACGCTCAGTAGTTTTGTCAGAATCTTGCATTCAGCAATAACACAGGCTCGTAATCACCAACAGATGTGATACAAACACTGTCACAGAATGACTTGACGTGACACACTGCAAATACAATTCAAACACTTTATTCACGCGTCTCACTCATCACAACCTTTATATGCATCGCGCAATTACAATATGGATGCCATAATACAATCCATAGATATATCAATGCAATGTATACAACTCACAAGCGCACAGTCTCCTATACTCACACAGGCTTTCTATCTATTATCGTTCATACACAAGTATACGAGCACCATTCATTCCGTCTGTCCTGTACAACTCCACCAGGCCGTCTCGCCGCTAACCGCTGTGAGCTGTCGCTAGTCGGGGTTGTGTCCCTGCGTGGACTCCATGTCTCACGCATGCACCGACTGACCATTCCTGTCACAGCGTGGTTAGTGTCGCTCACAGGTGGACCTGGCCGTAACTGCCAGGCGCCGTCGACGACGACGCGTTAGAACAGGTGGGGAGATTATGACATTCTTCCGCCCTCCTTTTCATGTAAGGAGAATCCTTTCATGTCAGCTATATACAATTGGGTCAAGTATCGCACAACCACGCAGCTTCATTGAAAGCGTAATTGATGAATTCATTGTGTACCCGTTGCTTTCTTACTTGTCTTTTACATTTAAAACTGGTAAGTTACAATTGTGTTTGTAGTATTATAATTATCTTCTCAATGATATATTTGTCTGTCTGTGTGTCTGTATGTCTGTCTATGGTTATATATGCTGACCATGACGAAGGTTTTCTCTCAAGCGAAACATTGGACATGTGTGATGGATTTTAAGGTATTTCTTGTGAATTGTCGTCTGTGTGTTCATACATGTGTGTGTACATTTACACATATTTTTTGTTTACTCACTAGTGGAATGTGTGTTACTGTTCATCTGGCATGGTGTCTTTGTAGGGTGGAGTATCTAATTGAGTTATGTATAAATATTAGTTTGTATTTAATGTGTCTCCTCACGATTGTCACATCATTTTTGAGGTAATATAATGTACCGTTTTCTGCTGGAATCGGTATGTTTCTTATTTAAAAGATATAGACGCTCTATGAAACGTGTAAAAGGAAGAAACCAGAGCCATCGTAAAGGCTTCCGTCGTCTATAGTTAATGTTTAGGCAATCGATCGATCGATCGATCGATCGATCGATCCGTCGGTCGGTCGGTCGGTCGGTCGGTCGGTCGGTCGGTCGGTCGGTCGGTCGGTCGGTCGGTCGGTCGGTCGGTCGGTCGGTCGGTCGGTCGGTCGGTCGGTCGGTCGGTCGGTCGGTCGGTCGGTCGGTCGGTCGGTCGGTCGGTCGGTCGGTCTGTCTGTCTGTCGGCCTGTCTGTCTGTCTTTCTGTCTGTCTGTCTTTGTGTCTGCCAGAAATCTGACCACATTTATATGCTCGGTGATTTCAATGCTCGTGTGGGTAAGGACTCGAGTTCATGGCCTGTGTGCCTTGGAAAATACAACATCGGTCGCATGAATGAAAATGGGCAAAGGCTGCTGGAGCATTGCACCAGTAATGACCTATGTATTACAAACTCCGTTTTTAAAACAAAATAGATCCATAAAGCCACATGGAAACATCCAAGATCCGGCCATAGACACCAGCTAGACTTTATCATCACACGGAGACAACATCTGAACCATATATCATTGACTCGAAGTTACCACAGTGCTGACTGTGATACGGATCATTCTTTGGTTGTTGCAAGGGTTAGACTGAGACCAAAGATAATCTACACAGCTAAACACAAATCTAGCCCCAGGATTAATATTATTAACACTCACGATCCTGAAAAGTGCTTTCAATTTCAACAGCAACTTGAAGATGCTTTCACTGATACACCAGAAAATTGTACAGTAAATGAAAAGTGGGGTCAACTTAAGGAAACTCTTTATAAAACTGCCATAGGTGTTTACGGCACTGTGGATCATAAGAAGCAGGACTGATTTGCGGCAAACAGCGAGACTCTGCAGCCCTTGATTGATAAGAATAAGATAGCTCTCTTAAAAACAAGGAAAGATCAACGCGTAACACTCTGAGTGAGCTAAGGCAAGCTAGGAAGGATGTGCAAAAGGCTGACAGGCAGTGTGCAAATGATTATTGAATCAAGTTATGTGAGTCCATTCAAATCGCAAGTGATAAAGGAAACATAAGAAGCATGTATGAAGGAATAAAGAAAGCCTGTGGTCCAGTGATCAAAAGAAGTGCACCATTGAAAACCTTGACTGGAGAAATCACCACTGATAAGAAACAGCAGATGGACAGATGGGTAGAGCACTATGTGGAGCTTTACTCAAGTGAGACCAAACTAGCGGATGATGCCCTCAACGCCATAGAGGCTCTACCAACTCTTGACCACCTGGACACACTTCCCACCATAAAAGAAGTTAAGTGTGCTATAAATGAACTTGCATCTGACAAGGCTCCAGGTAAGGATGGGATTCCAATAGAGGTTATCAGGAGTGAGCAAGACACACTCACTCTACAGATCCACCAGCTAACAGAGCTATGCTGGCGAGAAGGACATGTCCCACAGGATTTCAAAGATTCAAGCATCATAACACTGTACAAGAACAAGGGCGATCGGGGCGACTGCAACAACTATAGGGGTATCTCACTTCTGTGTATTGTTGGAAAAGTATTTGCCAGAATTGTTCTGCGCAGACTTCAAGTTCTAGGAGATCAAGTCTACCCCGAATCACAGTGTGGCTTTCGACAGAACCAGTCTACCATTGATATGATATTCTCATTGCGACAAATGCAAGAAAAATGCCGTGAACAGAATCAACCACTGTTTATTGCCTTCATCGACCTCACAAAGGCATTTGATTTGGTCAGTCGTGAGGGTCTGTTCAAGGCACTAAAGAAGATTGGCTGCCCACCAACTCTTCTGTCCATTGTGGAATCATTCCACACAGGCATGAAGGGTATAATCAAGTTTGATGATGCAACTTCTGAAGAGTTTGAAATCAAGAGTGGAGTTAAGCAAGGTTTTGTACTAGCTCCAACTCTCTTTGGAATATACTTTTCACTTCTACTGAAATATGCCTTTTGTGATCAGGATGGTGGTATATACATTCACTCACGCAAAGATGGCGGCCACGCTCAGATGGCGGCCTCTATAATGCTCAGAGATTGAAGGCCAAGACCAAAATTAGGAGGGTACTGATCAGAGATTTGCTTTTTGCAGATGATGCTGCAGTTACGACCCACTCTGAGGAAGAAATGCGATGTCTACTATCTGCATTCTCCAATGCGTGTTCTGAATTTGGTTTAACAATTAGAAAAAAGAAGACACAGATTATGTCACAGTGCACATGGGGTACCATCAATCTTTATTGACGACGCCGAACTAGAGATGGTAGACCATTTTACATATCTAGGATCAGTGGTAAATAGCAAACTATCTCTAGATCAGGAAATCAGCATCCGGATTGGTAAGGCAGCAAAAACAATTAACAGGTTAGGAATAAGAGTCTGGGAGAACAGGAAGCTTATTGCCAAAACAAAAGTCCTTGTTTATCAAGGTCTGTGTCCTTAGTACTCTTCTTTATGGCAGTGAAACCTGGACAACTTACTCACGCCAAGAGAAACGTTTAAACAGCTTTCACATGCGGTGTCTGCGAAGAATTCTTGGTATTAAGTGGCAAGACAAAAGTGTCCTCAGTAGCATAGTGGTTAGTGTCTCCGCCTGGTACACGGGAGTTCGAGGTTCGATTCCCAGCCGGGGAGGCAACATTTTTTTCGGGAGTCTCTGTGGCGAAGTGGTCAAGCCGTTTGACTCGTGATTCGAAGGTTGTGGGTTCGATTCCGGGCCGCGTCCTTCGGTTTACGAGTTAAATGTTTCGGAGACTCCTGTGGGTCGTCGCTAAAAGCTACGGAGTTCGTGCTTTGTGCGACGCTTTCCGTGCTGCGGAAAGAGACCGAGCCATATGGGATAAAACCCGGTGCAATGAAGTCGACCCAGTCGACTTTTAAGCGACTTTTTTTTTCAGGCTAGACAAAATCACAAATACTGAAGTTTTGGACAGATCAGGTTGTATTACGGTTTATTCCATGCTCAGTCTTCGTAGACTTAGATGGATAGGACATCTTAGGAGGATGGATGATGGTAGAATACCAAAGGACATCTTTATTGGTGAAATACAGATGGGTAAGAGATCTCAGCGTCGGCCTCTACTACGATACAAAGATGTGTGTAAGCGGGACATAATGCGCATTGGGAGCAAGTCGCCGCTAAACGTGTTGCATGGAGGACAAACATCAGAAATGGAATAAAGACAAAGAAGAAAATTATTGCAGATAAGTCACACACCGAGCGTGTGAGACGTAAGATGGTGCATGATGGTGGAAATGACCGCGTATTCACATACACCCATACACCCACTGTGAACGGACATTTCAGCGCAAATTGGCCTTATCAGTCACACTCGCTACCGCCATAGGTAAAAATTATTATGCCTTTATAAAGCACAAACTAACGTCTGTCAAGACGGCAAGGGGTACATGAATAGTTAGTTAGTTAGTTAGTTAGTTAGGTTGTTAGTTAGTTAGTTAGTTAGTTAGTTAGGTTGTTAGTTAGTTAGTTAGTTAGGTTGTTAGTTAGTTAGTTAGTTAGTTAGGTTGTTAGTTAGTTAGTTAGGTTGTTAGTTAGTTAGGTTGTTAGTTAGTTAGTTAGGTTGTTAGTTAGGTTGTTAGTTAGTTAGTTAGTTAGGTTGTTAGTTAGTTAGTTAGGTTGTTAGTTAGTTAGGTTGTTAGTTAGTTAGTTAGGTTGTTAGTTAGTTAGTTAGGTTGTTAGTTAGTTAGTTAGTTAGGTTGTTAGTTAGTTAGTTAGGTTGTTAGTTAGTTAGTTAGTTAGTTAGTTAGTTAGTTAGTTAGTTAGTTAGTTAGTCGACAGATCATCCTCATTGCACATCGAACCATAAGTGCTCGAATACTCTCCTCAGAAGATCCTACAGCGTGTAGCGGCTAACGACACCAGTTCTGTGTTGGTTTATCAATCTTCTTTGGCTTCTTGCGTAGTGTTCTTGTTTGGCCACACCTCTTTTAATTTGCGGTTCTCGCAATCTGACCATGGTTGTAGATTCGCAGTCATCACTTGGTTCTTGCAAAAGTCTTTCTTCTCGAAGTGCATTCAGAATGTCAGCCTGGCCCATGGTGCGTCCGCCCTCCACATTAGCCATGCCTGCGAGCTTGTTAGCCCGCTCATTTCCTTGTACTCCCGCATGCCCTGGCACGAATATGAAACTAATCTTTGCCAGCCGAGACCGCTCCAGAGACAGCAACCACTCTCTTCGGATCCACCCCGTCTCTATCCTCTTGAGCATGCTCATTGAGTTGCAAAGGACACATGCCCTAGTGAATGTCTGTGTCTCGAGCCATGTTATTGCTTTTCTTACTGTCATTACTTCCATAGTCAAGCTACTTGTGGTCTCAACAAAAGCACCAGAGTCCTTCTTCACAATTCTCCCTCCGGCCCGCGCCCTAAAGGTCAATGAGCTTCTCACATGTCGGACGCCGACCCATCTGTGTAAATGACAGCATCCCCGTCTAACGAATTCTTGAAAATCAACGCTTGTACTTCCTCCTCCACAGCAGCCGGATATTCTTGTCTGCATTTTCTGTTCAGTTGGATGCAAACTGAAAATGACGTACAGACATCTGTTGGCACTTGTACCCACTTCTCGCCAGGTTCTAAGTCCTCCAGTGAACACACCTGTTGAAGAATGTCTTCCACTTGACCCATCCACGACCTTCCTCTTTTTAACCTGCTGCCCTTCACCTTCCTAATCTCACTATGCAGTGGATGTTGTGTGTTTGCGTTGACTCTGAGGTAGGCGCGTGCTCTGCAAATTTGTAGTCTGTCTTAAATAGTTGGAAAATCAAGAAGGTAGAGCATCGCCCTGCATGCTGTATCTCTTGTACATCCACAAATAATACGCATAGCTTCGTTTTGTATCCTTTCCATCCTTTCTATCTGCTTACGGCTGAGAGTCAGGATCGCCATCACACACTCAAAAACAGACATGACTAGCCACTCGTATAGGAGGCATAGATGGCGCTGCTCAAAGTTTGCTGCCGCCATCACCCGCAACGCAGTCACACACCGCTTGGCCTTTGTTATCACCTGGTCTATGTGCTCTTTATAAGCAAGGCTTCGATCAAAACGTATCCCCAGGTAATTCATTGCCTGCGTTCTTTCCACAGTCTCTGAACACAGATTAACAATTGGTGTTGGCTTGATGACAATTTGATCATTCAAAGCGAACCATGTCACTGTTGCCTTTGTTGGGTTGACCATTGCCCCAGCTTCAGCACACCAAGTACGTATGCGTTTGAGATCGGTTTGCAGTTCCACCGTAACCTGATCTCCATCCATACCCTGACGATACACTAAAACATCGTCGGCATATGACAATGTCCGCCCCGGTCCAGTGATCTGCTCGCTGGTGATTCTCACAGTGTAGGCGTTGAACAGCACCGGAAATAATGGTGATCCCTATGGTAGGCCAGGATATATTGTTTTTGGTTCCGACGTCCATCTGCCACATCTAAAAACTACTTTCCGTTGGAAGAGGGCTGCAGGGATCCAACTAAGGAGCAACGGACTTATCTTAAGATCAATAAGCCGAAGCATTAAAAAATCCAATGGTACTCTGTTGTACGCGTCCTCAAGATCAAAAGCTGCAGCAAAGGTTTCAATACCTGAGTGGAAACCTTAATAGACATCATGGGCAAAAATTGCTGCATTGGTCCAGGTTTCTCTTTTGGGACGGTACGCTCCCAGGGTGGGTGGAAAAACACCTTAATTCTCTAGCTGGCTTGATATTTTTCTGGCAATTAACTTCTCCAGCAGTTTGCCTATTGTATTCTGCATGGTTACTACTCGATATCCCTGCATTTTTGTGTGGTCTTTGCCAGACTTCGGCAAGGGAATCAGATAGCTATGTAACCACCCCTCCTTGATGCTAGCAATCCCTATACTGTTGTTGTACATGTCTGCTAGTTTCTGTAGCTTGTTGTCGGTACACCTATTGATGTCGTCATATCTTATGCCATCTGGCCCTGGAGCTCTGTTTTTTTTTTTATCGTCGAAGCACAGGCTTGATTTCTTTCACTGTCACCGTGTCTTCATCCGAAATGTTCTGGGTCTTACACCTGTCTGAGGTGACCTCCTTGGAAGATTTCGGCGTCTCATTTCTGCCTGGTTGCTCGGCTCTAGATAGCGTTCGAAGAGGGCTTTGCTCTTGTCCTCGTCAGTCATCTGCCAGATGAGGTCAGCACCTTGGAAGTCAGACATTCTCTTATTCTTGACTAACCCACTCATGCTTTTACGTAGTCGCCAGAACAATTTCAGTGACTTGTCTGTGCTTACTCTGCCCATTTTTCACTTTTAACCATCTGAACTATTTTTTTAACAAATAGCTTACTTTTATGTGCATCTCTCTTTCTAAGTGCACGCAGGGATTAGGATGGCCAGCTCTGTTCTTCTTGGCATTTTGCCATTTGCTTACAGCACTATGCTTATCCATCCAGACCTTCTCCACCTCAAAATTCCACCAGGGTGGCTGCTCCCAGCTTTTTTTCCTGCCCTGAAACTTTCTGCGCTTGACGCGCATTATTTTACTCACCACATCGTGCCCTGCACTGTCATACTGGAAAGTCTTGACCGTTGACTTGTGCTGCCTGGTTCTGCCTTTCTCCACCAATATGCTGCAAGGGTGGTGCTCGCTGCCGTGGTACCGTAAGACACTCCATCTACACACTGTAGTGAGTACAGGAGAAACCAATGCCAGATCATTAGCACTGTCATCATCACCTGGGTGGCTTGCTGTTCTGGTGACACAACCACTGTTGATACAAACCAGGTCAATGGTTTCAAGTGCAGTCTCGAGTTCCTCCCCCTGTGTGTTGGATAAAATGTTTCCCCGTTATCTGCCTTTAGCGTTGTACTCGACATAGAAAATGTCATTTTTTTATATGGCATTATATACCTATGATATGACCTAATATGTCACTTAAGCACTGCCACTTCTGGGAATCCGCAGTCGCGTTACGGGCATAAACATTAACCAACACGAACGATAGACCGGATTGAACTCTAACCGCATGTATTTGTATGTCGTCATTGTCCCACCTAGACATGTCTAACTCTGAAGCAACCATACCTGTCGCGAATGACAATCGCCATTTCCAGATGTCGCCTGTTGTAGAAACATTTAAAACCGGCCATTTGGAGTAGCTGATCACCTAGTCTCGTCTTCTGGAGTGCTGCAATGCTATTCCTTTAACCAGGCTTTCGAGAATAGGGTCTCGTTGTTTTACGCTGGCGCAGTTGCAATCTAGATTCCGAGTATACCTGAGGCCCAGACGGTGACATTTAAGTCTAAAACGTCTTACCCCTCCACGCTTGCATCACTTGCGGCCACCACGTTGACACCATCGCCTTGTTTTGTTGACTGCCGTCCGCAAGGAACACACAAATTGTTCCGCCATGTTGAAAAGACCGAACACCACAGAACCACACACGCTCCCTTGAGAAGAAACACCTGGTTTTACATCCTGGGACACAAATTACACGTAGGAGATGAAAATATCCATCTCCTACGCGAAAAAGATAAAGTTCACATAAACAAAACCGTCGCCATCTACTGTTATGTATATTCGTGAATCTTTTGTGAAACAAATGATTGTGCTATTGACTGTGTTAAGTATATAGTATTAGTAAAATAGAATGTGAAAAACTATACCAGTGTCATGTTATGCAAGCTACGCTGAGTTCGGTCTAAGTAGTTAAAGATTATAGACTGTACAAGATGGAAAGGCTCAACGGCCATCAGAAGTGGAAGGAGAAATGTTTGCAAAATCAAGATTAAGCATCTCTATCAACAAAGTGCCACTGAAATTGTACAGTGGTGACGCGTCAAGATGATATTGTCGTCCAGGGCGTGTGAAGTTATCTTATTGCACAGGGCCCAAGAAAAGAAGCATTTCAAATGATCTAACACTGATCCAACAGAGTCAATAAATCATGCCAGAGAGCCGATCCCTAACAAATAGCGGCTGCCATAACCCCCCAGACACTCCCTGGCAGTTGCCTTCTGGCATTGTGTTGGAATGATTGGCGATGAAATATCTACAACCTGTGGGTAAATAATACACACTCAGGCCTAATCTCAGCAGGTCCCTAGGTGCTGTCCTGAATCATGACCTAGCTCCCTACCAAAATGTCTCTCTGCGATTGCTCCATCCCTGGTTTGTCACACATGGCCAATTCCTGTGCTTACAGAGAGAGAGAGAGAGAGAGAGAGAGAGAGAGAGAGAGAGAGAGAGAGGGGGGGGGGGGTGAGAGAGAGAGAGAGAGAGAGAGAGGACAGCTCTCCCACACAGACGTCTTTGTGATGCTTCTTATGTACAGGGTCTGGAGCAAGATTAGTCCGAAAGGTGCACGTTCTTGTCAGTTTCCAGACGACCTGAACGACAACTCCTCAGCCTTAATATCCCCCACAGGATTTAAAACCAACCTAGCAATGTACGAACCCTGTTCGTAGATTTCTTATGTGTATTTATATAGTACACTGGAATATCTGGATGAGGCACACTGCTTTTAGTACAAGGCAAAGTAAGTCGAAACAGATATAGTACATGAAGCACAAGTAAGAACAATTAGAATTAGATAAACAACATGTGCCACAAGGAAGAATAACTGGAGGTATGTAAACTACAAGTGACCGAAGGACGAATATCTGACGATAGGTAAATTGCATATAGCATAAGGAAGAATACATGGATCTAGGTAAACTATGTGTAGCACAAGGAAGACTAACTGAAGATAGGTAGATTGCGCGCAGCACACAAAAAAAATTGAGCTGCAATTAGCACAACAAAGAATAATTGGTGATAGGTAGGTAAACTACGCGTGACACGAGAAAGAATAACTGGAGTTAGGTAAATTATATTTAGCACAATAACAAATAACTTTGTGACACGTAAACTAAACTTTGCACAACTATGAATATCTCGAGATAGGTAAACTACTCGTAGCACACGGAAGAATAACTGGAGCTTGGTAAACTTTATGTAGCACAAGGAAGAATAACTGCAGATTGGTAAACTATGTACACGAAGACGAATAATAGGACAGAAAGGGAGGCAACACAGGACATTTCAGAATCTTTAATATTCTGCACATGAAAATTCACGAAGCCGGGAAATCGAAGCATCGACGGATCTGAGTGAATTATCATAGTGACGTGTATCTGACGATCACGAACGAGAGGAAGCTGGTTTTATTACGAGACGGTAGTATGCATTGATACAACAAAGAGAAGAATGACGAACTACATGAAAATTAAGCCTATAGGAACAAGATCTAACAAACATAGCTTAAAAAATAATAATGAAGACAGACAACACATCGGTTAACAAGTCTGGATTGCCAGACAGTTGAAGATAACAGGTTGTCAGTTTTCAGGAGACAGGGAGTGTATGCCACGTGATTTGTGTACTAGCAGCCGGTGACTAGGAGACTGCCGCTACTACTTGTGGTGCATTTATTTTAATGCTAGACATCAGCAATAAATGAAAGCACGCCAACGCAAACAGTGTTATTATCATCGCAGCGTCAGAGCTCCAAGCCATTCGTTTGTTTGTTCTTTCATCGCAAGCCACAGATTTAGCGCTGCATTATAAAGTTAGCGCTTCCTGGTACAATGGAGAACATAATCATGTGTGTGTGTGTGTGTGTGCGTGCGTGCGTGCGTGCGTGTGTGTGTATGTGTGCGCGCGCGCGCGCGTGTGTGTGTGTGTGTGTGTCCGTCCGTCCGTCCGTCCCCGCCAATCCCTCAAGAATGATGATGACCATTCACTTTATCCAGTGGGGTTGAAAGTATGGAGCCGTGAGTTCTAAGATGGCTGGTAAGGCCTATTTTGGCTCAAAAAATTCTTTTACAATGTGAGCAAAGAATACTTGACGTTCCAGGGGAAGGATCTCCTGCAGTAGTTTTTCTGTCCAGACTTTTTTCACAACTCTTGAAGTTCCGTTTGCTTCACAAGTGACTGCATCCTTTCGTAATGATGTACGCCACGATTTTCAGTCTTTGGCAGCAGTCTCCTAAGTGTCGTGATGAATTCCAAAAGCATTTTGTGAGATCTTCAGAGTGTCTTTAAAGTGTATCCTCTGGTCGTCTAGGGAGCGTTTACCACAACGCAGCTCGCCGTAATAAATTTGTTAAGGGAGCCTATGATCCGGCATGCGAGTCAAGTGATCAGCCCAGCGAATCTGATTCTTCATTAGTAAAAAACACTAGTTCTATATAACACGCAAGAACTCCTGTTCTAACTGACTGATTACTGATGAAACGATGGGATAAGTGCATCAATGTTGATGGAAATTATGTTGAGAAATAAAGGGACAACGTTTGTATAAAAATAAACTGTTTTCAAGTTACTATCATATTTAGTTATTTTTCTACAGCCATTTGTGACTTACTTATTAACTTATCCCCGTATGTTAGCACTTAGTTTTTGACATCTGAGTTTGCTTTCTCTGTCTATTCTGACATTCTCTGTGATCATATTTTCTAGATAATTTACTTCTTTAACGTATTTCAGAGGCGTATTGTTTATCAATATATTTAGTGGACCAGGAGATCTGCTAACTTGAAATTCTTCAGTTTTAGTTATGTTTATTTTCACAATGTATATCGAGCGTGTCCAGCCAGCTGATGTTTATTAATATGATTTTGCAATCTGCCCTCGTCGCTGTAAAACAGACACTGATAGTCTGCACAATTATTGCGCATGGATCTATTGTTACATCTAAGGAAAAGAGTTCGACATTTTCTGTATCGGTTCTGTCGGTATCTATGTAGATATTAAATTAGTTAGTAAGCTGCGGTTCCAACTTCACGCAAAGGGTCACCCCCATAATGGTTTTTTATTGTGCCAATGAATATCACACAAAATGCTCCCCACTGCCCCATGTAAAGAGTGGAACAGACAGCAGTACCGACACTTCAAGAGTATGCACAAGCAAGTACCTGCGTAAGGCCGCTGCCAGAATACCAACCACAACAGTCAGCCACGAAAATTACAGTTCATCGTTGATGCAAGCGGCAGTCAATAGAAATACAGCAGTTTCACACACATTACTGCATAATGCAAAACTAGTTAGTTCAGAAACCGACGGCTGCCATTTTCTGAAAATGCAGTTCACATTACAAAACCGCGGACAGATGTAAAACACTCCACACGAAATCCACAGCTCACAGTATCGCTCCAAGCGCTTAACTCATTAGCTGGACGACATAACTATGAACTACCATTTCAACGTGAGGAAAATGCATAAGCAAACCGTAGTCAGTATTACAACACTCCGAAGGCCCTAAGAGCACACAACCCAGTCTAACTCCTGCATTGACTGTAGACATATCTCTTATACCTTCTTGTGTTCTTACTGCACTTTTGCTCGAGTGAAATATGATTATGAAGTTGTCTAGTGATTATCCTTGTAGCTCGTAGTCTTCAAGGATGGTCCATAATTATTATCTATTACATGACGTAATACATTTAATTACCTAGAATAAAGTGAAACGAGACGAAGTAAAATATCTAAAAGATCTAAATATAGAAGACAAGTGGCTCATAAACAAGATACATAAACAAATTATATCTACAAAACTGAAAATACCGAGGAACCATCTGCGCGCGCACACACACACACACACACACACACACACACACACACACACAACACAACACACACACACACATACACAATCCATATAAGGCCTTCATGTTTTCTAGGTTAGGCGTTTTACGTGAGGTGGTCAGTACCAGTCTTCGTCGCCTTTCTTTCCAAGACACGTCTTACACATGTCTGTAAATTGTCTGGTCCCTTTTATGAGGGTGGGTCGACCTCAGAGCCGTATGCAGTTTGAAAGTATAATCTTGTCTCTGCTGGGAAGTGAAACAGGACAACTGAGTTTGTACATCATCTCTTGCCGCTAAGCCATGCAGCATGTCTTGACTTACATACGGCCACACCCACACACATATGTATACCTATCTCGCAAATCAGCACATCGGGTGTTTAAGAGCGAATACACTTATCTTTTCGATCTTGTCGACAGCTTTATTTATACATGTATGTAGACACACGAGGGTAAGTCACTAGTTAACATGAATTCTACGAATAACGTTTGTTACAATTGTGCGAACCGAAAATGTTGGGGGGGGGGGGGGGGGGGGGTTATTTCTTAACATAGTATAATATCATTAAATCGCAAACCAGAAGCCGAGATAGAAAACAGATGCAATAAGGCAATCCAAATCATTGGACAAATGGCACCAATAATAAAGAACAAATACGTATCAATAGATACTAAATAAGCACTCCATAACACAATCATCCTTCCACATTTATGCTACCAATGCCAAACCTGGACAATGACAGATAAAGAGAAAAATAAACATTACAGAAACAGAAATGAGATTTCTGAGAAGAATACTCAATGTACCAGGAAGAGAGAAAATCAGAATGAAGAAATCAAGACTGAAATGGGGATTATAGAGCGCTATAATTCACCAGAAAACAGCAAGCTAACAGGTTTGGCCATATAACTAAGTAAGAGATTAACAGTATACCACACTAAGAGATGATGTACAGACTCAGACCAAAAGGATCCAGAAGAAGAGGCCAACCATGTAAACGATGGACAGAAGGAACTCCATAATCTTTGTGAATCACGATATATGAAGCCCATAAACGGACACTCTACCGCTGATTATGCTTCACCTCGACACTGCAAGGTACAAAGAGGAACAGGATGATATAAGATTGATTGATGGACTGATTGATTAGGAATCGACATCACATCATTCGGGGTATTCCCATAAGCGCTCCGTCCCCATCCTCAGCAGGCAGCGAAGAGTTCCAACACCAATAGTACCAGTGGCAATCTGATTATATGTCCGTCTCGCCTTTCCTCTGAGCGTTGAGCGTCGGCCAGATGCCCTCGTCACTCCTCGCTGTCTCATTCTTGCCAGACCATGGTAATCCATTTGCTCCTCCGAGGTGTACACCTGCTCTCACAAGGCCGCAACCACGTCTGCCTAGTCATGTATCAATACTCCACCAAGTTCTGCAGAGCCAGCCAATCTGTCCGCCTGTTCATTTCCCAGCACACCGGCATGCCCCGGAGAAAAGATCCAGGCGATGCTTGTCACCCGTGACCTCCGAAGCGAAGCACGCCACTGCGCACGAAGCCTGCCCGTCCTCACCCTCGTCAGCATGCTTTCTGAGTCAGTTTTGTGTGTGTGCGTGCGTGCGTGCGTGCGTGTGTGTGTGTGTGTGTGTCGTATTCTCTCTATGATATAAGATGAGATAAGTTAAGTCCCCCTATCTGGCAAGCCACTTGATCCATGTCCAAAGCGTTTTGACACCTTCTTCGAAATAGTTTTTAAGTTTGGCCTTTAACCAGTGTTACACCGCCTCTATTTCGAGAGTCTGGACTGTATGCTGGACGTTTCAAATAACAAATTCCAGAGCAGGTAGTATTTTCAAGCCATATTAGGGCTGACGTTGTCGTTATGCAACAATACTCTTTGTGATAGATGTACCCGGCGTTTCAATCGTATCGCGAGCTTCACTTTGTTCACTAGTATGTCACTGTATTGAGTATTAGTCACAGTTTTACACCCGTCTTGGAAGTGCACCAATGTATTGCCCTTCATATTTCAAAAGATGGTCATCATAAATGTTAACTGTCTGACATTTACTGCCGATACAATAGGTCGCGGTGTATAGTTGGAGGAAAAGGGGGGGGGGGGTGTCTTGACCCTGAGGAATTAAGGCCGCATGGCTAGTGCGGGCGCTGCAAAATGTGCAAGTTAAGGTTTTCTTTTTGCCCCTGACAGAAAAAAATCCAAACCTTACAGAGGATTCGAACCCGGCCGCTGGTCATCATGACTTTCCCAGCGGATTACGATCTCTTGAATGTTTTAACCCTAGCCGGGACAACAGGAGTTTCCATTTTGAAATCGTTCTTCCCATTCATACACTCTCCTCTGACTCAAAACTAAATGTTTCCATACTACTGACTCACTGTTCTTGCCTAGACAAAAACAAAATGTTTCCATACTACTGACTCACTGTTCTTGCCTAGACAAAAACTAAATGTTTCCATACTACTGACTCACTGTTCTTGCCTAGATAAAAACAAAATGTTTCCATACTACTGACTCACTGTTCTTGCCTAGACAAAAACTAAATGTTTCCATACTACTGAATCACTGTTCTTGCCTAGATAAAAACTAAATGTTTCCATACTACTGACTCACTGTTCTTGCCTAGACAAAAACAAAATGTTTCCATAATACTGAATCACTGTTCTTGCCTAGATAAAAACTAAATGTTACCATACTACTGACTCACTGTTCTTGCCTAGACAAAAACAAAATGTTTCCATAATACTGAATCACTGTTCTTGCCTAGATAAAAACTAAATGTTTCCATACTACTGACTCACTGTTCTTGCCTAGACAAAAACAAAATGTTTCCATACTACTGAATCACTGTTCTTGCCTAGACAAAAACTAAATGTTTCCATACTACTGAATCACTGTTCTTGCCTAGATAAAAACTAAATGTTACCATACTACTGACTCACTGTTCTTGCCTAGACAAAAACAAAATGTTTCCATACTACTGAATCACTGTTCTTGCCTAGACAAAAACTAAATGTTTCCATACTACTGACTCACTGTTCTTGCCTAGATAAAAACTAAATGTTACCATACTACTGAATCACTGTTCTTGCCTAGATAAAAACACAGTGTGTGTGTGTGTGTGTCTAGGTGTGTGTCCAGGTGTGTGTGTGTCCAGGTGTGCAGTACATGTACATGTATTTTCTCACCCCGACGTGATTACGTAATGTACGAGAGGGACAAGCAGGCTGAAGTTCTGAATATTCAAGAATCAGTCATGACATTCTGACCATACATACGAAGCAAGCAAACGAAATCAAGTAAATCTGAAATACTCCTTGACATACTCAAGCAGAAGCACAACAAACCGTCACTCGGCATTTTACGAGTGCAGTGCCACCTAAATTGTTATATTAACCAAATCATTAGTGAAAGCAGACATCTACAAATCCATTGTGTTAGTTCAAATGTTATGATCACAACACTGCTGCTTTCGATTTCTACTGCTGGGTGTATATCATGGCTATCTGCATACTGTTACATACAGTCAGTATACAGTTCCCTCAATGGTTTTTAATTTGATCGCACTGCTTATCTTAGAAACTTACTTTTTATGACAATCTTATTTCCCGGTGTCACAAAGTCTGATCAGTCTCGCAATAAATGTCGTAACAGTAATTATTCAAATGATCAAGTAAGTTCAGTCCAATGAATTCTAAAGTTGTCCGCGTCTGTATCGTAAATGCAATTGGCTGAAATCATTGTTTCCAAGAGCTTAGCAGCCTGGTCGTTTATCTCATACCGTTATCCGTCCCTTGGACGCAATGAAGGAAAAATAAATCATTAAAGCGGTCATTTACTCTCTCTGGTCTGCATCTGAAACATTATGAAAACGCTACTAACTCACAATAAGCTAACATTAGCTAATGATTTGCATTAGCGTCTCCAAACGCATAATAATGTGTTTCTCCCATTCCTTCGCCTCCACATTCACTCCTTCCTCCGTACCATCATTATCACATGTTATATTTGCTATGGAAGTAGGTTGTCAAACGTCTTCAATACTTGCTTTGCTATATGCACCCAGACAGACTTCTAGCAGCTTATCTCGTGATGTTGTCTATCGCGTATAACGTTGTCTTTCTCTTGTAAGTTTCACTTGCCCTAGTCCTTTCTGTATACTCTTTAAAGAGCAGATTGGTTTTGAAAGTGTGCAAAGTAATTCCATTGTCTAAAGTTCATCTTATTCAGTTATGTTCTCATCATTCCCATGTATTGTACTCGCATGTGTGTTGTCAGGGGCCATGAGGCAAGCAAAGACCAATAACATTGCGAGGAAGCACACAAGTTGTAAGAATGACTGCCGGCAGTTAGTGTGAGGGGACCATGAGAGAATCAAAGATTAATAACTCTGTGAGGATGAGGAAGCACACAAGTTGTAAGAATGACTACCAGCAGTTGGCGTGAGGGGACCATGAGAGAATCAAAGATTAATAACTTTGTGAGGATGAGGAAGCACACAAGTTGTAAGAATGACCACCAGCGGTTGGCGTGAGGGGACCATGAGAGAATCAAAGATTAATAACTCTGTGAGGATGAGGAAGCACACAAGTTGTAAGAATGACCACCGGCGGTTGGCGTAAAACTGGCCACCCTACACGTAAGACACACAATAAACACGGCGTCATAGGACGTCAGCCGGCGGCTGAGAGCCTAGACTCCATTTGCAGATGAAAGGCAGAAGAAGACGAAGATTTCATATACTACTTCTTGGTTTCTGGACTTCTGCTGCCATTAGTTTTTAATTAATGGTCTATTTTGACAGATTCAATTTTAGCCCGAAGTTATTTATTCATCGTCTATGCTTCTGTACACACACACACACACACACACACACACGCGCGCGCGCGCATGCACGCACGCACGTACGCACCCACACCCCAAAACAAACACACACACACATATATATATACATATACATATATATATATATATATATATATATATATATATATATATATATATATATATATATATATATATATATATATATATATATAGCGCAGCGAAAGATAGGAACATCAATTGCAGCAGCAGCAGCAGCAGCAGAAGAAGAAGAAGAAGAAGAAGAAGAAGAAGAAGAAGAAGAAGAAGAAGAAGAAGAAGAAGAAGAAGAAGAAGAAGAAGAAGAAGAAGAAGCAGAAGAAGAAGAAGAAGAAGAGGTGTTATTGGTCTTTGTGTATTATAACTTAATTGTAATTCCAAGCTTATGTATTTGGATGTGAGTCGATGTTTCAAGTTGTTAAATTTTACTTTAGCCATTCAGTGTTGTTTTATCTGCTTGTTGCGTCACGTTAAGTTGAGTCAAGAACCGACATCACAGCACTGGCGAAATTACTATTCGCGCTACGCCACCATCGTCACTAACCAGCGAAGGGTTCCGATACTAATGGTGCCAGTTGCAATCTAATTATGTGTCCGCCTGGACTTTCCTCAGAATACTACGTGTCAGTAGCATCTCTTGGGAAAAAGATCCAATGAATGCTCCTTATCTTTCATTGTTTCATTGAAGCATGCCACTCTGCACGAAGCATATCTCCACATTTGTAAGCATGCTTTGTGAGTCCGTTGCATTCCCGAAATGTGTGTGCTGTATGTCCTCCAAACAGCGGAAAGTTATAGTGGCTGTCTTGACCTCTATTCTCAGACTAGATGATGAGGTATCATATGCCAAGCTCTCCTACACTAAACCCCGTCCATTAACTTTCGCTATCAACTCCCAATGCATATCTTTTGTATCTTATCACAGTCACTTGGTCTCGAATTGCTGTACCTCCTATTCAGCGCTTCCCGCTTGCCAATACCTACACTCTCTATCCAATGAGATTATGACGTTGCACATGTCTGATATTTTTTCTCACAATCTGGCCCACCCCTTTCCTCTATCAATGTTTTCGAGCTTCTCTGATTGTTCACTTTGTTTGGGCGATCCTTGCTTTTCCTCTGATCAGCCTGTGACCTTTACCTGTGTGCATGGCTTCATGCAGAGGATGTTCCTTGTCTAAAGGTGTCCGGATACGACTTAACCTACTGCACCTTCAGCCTGTCTGCAATCGTTGACAAAGCTGGGATGTATCTCATACACACTATCGGTGTGTGCTTTCTGCATCCCAGGATCACCCTCATAGTTTCACTAGCTGACTCTTGACTGCTGTGAACAGCCCCAAAGCATGCTGAATAACTGAGATAATCAGATGATAGTGTGTGAACAACATGCCTTGCTCCATGTCCATGCTGCCATAATCGTCAGAGCACTAAGTCCTTTGTTAAATCTCGTAACAACTCCTCCCTGGTGATCCCTACACGACTGGCTTGTTTGCGCTTGATCGTTTGCACTAAAGCGCTATTCATATAAGTTACTTCTATTATCCCTGGGCTAAATTTTGTGTGTGGATTAGCTTTTCCTATTACAAGTGTCCCCTGCCCTCAGGCGAAGCAACTCCGACGTCAGAGGTAGTTATAATTTCCGTCCCCAAGTCAAGAACGAGAAGTCAACATTTTAGGCCAACTAACCGGTGTAGTGGTTGAATCCGCTACCTCGGCATCAGCACACCAGATGTTTAGGAACGAGCGCTGTTATCCCTGTCATGCTGACTTGCGACTGGCTTCTCTGGAAGGCGATTCCCAGATACCTCAGATTACTTACCCTGTTAACATGTCTGATGTTTATTAGTTTATTATGAGACCTGGGAATTCTTCCTTAACAATTCTATCGTCCAGAGAGCACCATAACACACACGTCTTTTCTGAGTTGATGACGCTACTAATCTCTCTGCGCTAATCGATCATTCTGTCTACTGTCTCCTGCAGATCTTGCTCAATTTACGTTCTGTCTCTCCTCTGCCTACACACGATGACATCATTTGCAAAGGGCGGTATCCTTCCAATTAATGGTGCTTCAGTGTTTGTAATCTCCAATGAATAATCATTGAATACCACAGGTGAGATGGTAGATAAAATGTGGTAATCCCGAGGTAATACTGCTCTTCTCTGAAATCATGAATCTAGGCAGAGTGCGACTTTACGCGAGTGTATGGTCCTCCTATCCAGTTCACCACTTAGGGACTAACACCCGTCTGCATAGGAATGTACTTAAGAGATCATACCTGACTGTTATATGAGTCCTCAAAATCCAATGCTGCTGCCATTGTTTCTTGTATGAGCTGGAACCCCTCATAAACAGCAAATGCTAATGTAGCGTTTGACCAGGTACCTGTCTTTGACAGGTAACGCCTCAGTCCTCTTGGGAGAGCGGACACACACACACATACACACACACACACACACACACACACACACACACATAACATATGACTAAGACGTTCGGCGGATGAATAAACAACACACATATACAGACGAATGTTTCTACGAAGTCTTTGTGAACGAAACAACCAGAACAACACGAGTAACCTTATATACAGGAAGGATACACATGTTTACTGCCATGGACGCTTGTGTATTCCACACCTGCGGGTCTGCGGTAGTATTGTGGCTTGCATGCCGACCTGCCGGTCCGGTGCTCATGTGTTTGACGGGGATGTTTAAACATTGACCTTGTCACTCACGTCAACCCAGCCTCAAATGGGTACACAGTATAATGTGTCTACTGGTGTCATCAAAAGCAATCTTGATCCATTGCCACCTAAGGTTCATCCTTGCCTGAAGCACCTTGTACCTATCACATTTAGAAGCCAAAGCAAGTATGTGCTGCTATAACAGAATGAGTGTGTCTCTTGTACAGTCCAAAATGATCAAAATGGCTCATTTTGCAAGCATTTCAACTTCTTCGGCTGTCTGTGCAACATTGTGAGTAACCAAATGCTTCACTCACACAATCTCCGAAATAAGTAATGGATGTCAATCCATGGTCTATGTCCGCCAATGCCATTACCTTCAGTACATCAGTTCCTTCATGACCTTTGACACCACCTCTCCCATGTGATCCCGAAAACACAGGCTTCAGTCAGATGTATTTAATTGTGTTCTCTCCCTCCCTTGATGGTATTACCCCTATCTATAGTGACCGGACCTTATCCAGTTCCAGTTCCAGCTGTAGAAAGAAAAAAAAAACTTTCCGGTTGTTCAGAAAGCAATGGTAAACTACTGAACGTAAAACTTGCCAAGACATCAACAACAGCTAAACATGCTGATGTTGACTGCAAACGTCCTGTAAAAGATATGCAACTAACGTTACGTTGAATAATTTGCCACTGCTTTCTGAGGAACCGGCACTCATACCCTTGAATGAAAACCAACGAAAGGCTTCCAAATCGCCCGCAGCTGTGTTTCGAACGCGGTATGCGGGATTGAAACAGGAAATAAAAAACAGAAAGAGATTGATCAAAAAAGACACAAGGGCCGAGGTAGTGCGGTGGCTACGCGGGCTTGGGTTTAATTCACATCAAGCGGAATAAACTGACCTGGTCGATAAAGACTAAAATGGTTACCTGGAAACGTCTTGAGAAATAAAACAGGTTGGCCTTTTGACCTCATCACTCCTCAAATGCCGATTAGTCTGTATGCATTGTTGGACTAGCGCAATATGGCAATGTATATAAAGGGTACTTAAACAACAAGCGGTGAAAATAATAAGACACGTAGTTTAATGGATCTATCTACAGGAGATAGCCATGGAGCTTGGCATATGCTTGTTGAGAGCGTATGCACCATGGGAGGGGGGATACAAGGCAACATCAAAAGTTCAGCGACAAACAGGAACATCAACAGCAGCAGCAGCAGCGGCAGAAGAAGAAGAAGAAGAAGAAGAAGAAGAAGAAGAAGAAGAAGAAGAAGAAGAAGAAGAAGAAGAAGAAGAAGAAGAAGAAGAAGAGAAGAAGAAGAAGAAGCAGAAGAAGAAGAAGAAGAAGAAGAAGAAGAAGAAGAAGAAGAAGAAGAAGAAGAGGAGGAGGTGGAGGAGGAGGAAGCAGGAGGAGGAGGAAGAGTAAGAGGAAAAGGAAGCGGAGAAGAAGAAGAAGAAGAAGAAGAAGAAGAAGAAGAAGAAGAAGAAGAAGAAGAAGAAGAAGAAGAAGAAGAAGAAGAAGAAAACAGATGTAGTAACTCTCTTTTATTTCTAATCGCTGTAAACTGTTCTGTGCTGTGCTTTGTATGTGTGAGTGTGTGTATGTGTGTGTGTGTGCGTGTGTGTATGTGTGTGTGTGTGTGCGCTCGCGCGTGTGAGTTTGCTCAAAACTATAAGACCCGAAATGAGATGTATCAATGTTTCGTAATAGAACGTCCTGATTCTGAGAGATGAACTCTTTGGGGACTAAGATTTGGCCACCTTGGTGGAATTGAAATATCGCATTTCTTTTCAGAAACTACTGCACGAACCTTTTCTGTGTGGTGCTAACAAGGACAAACACCAAAACTACAAAAAAAAGTAACAAATACTGGCCAATGCATGTTCATGTGTGTAATGAGAACTCATGTTGAACTTGATGATCGTTGCTGAATGTGTATGCCTCTGTGTGAATAAAATATTCTTTAAGAAAGGTGGTTTGTTTGTTTGCATGTGAACCCAGAAAGTTCTAATAATACTTGTAAACTCTAAGAAGACGTTTATTTATGTGTTAACAGACGACGGCATATCATGCTAAACATGTTTGAACTATAGTTAGGACATACAATATTTAGAATATAACTTTTAGGATATACATACGAGGGGAAGTCAATAAGTAAGTCACAAATTGCTGTAGAAAGATAATTAAATATGATAACAACTTGAAACCCGTTTTTTTTAATACAGACATTGCCCCTTTATTTATCAACATAATTTCCACCAACATTGATGCACTTATCCCATCGTTTTATCAGTCATCCAAAACCGGCTGCATAGACCTGCGTGCTCTGTTTTCTGAACCACGTTTTCACTTCACATTCAACTTCGGCGTCTTTCGCGAAATGTCTTTCGCCAAGGTGGCTTTTCAGTGGACCAAAAAAGTGGAAATCGCTAGGGGCTAATCCAGAACTTCCCACCTTAGTGGGTTAATTTTCTCCTGAGTTAATCGTGCCGTATGTGGTCTGGCATTGTCATGGAGAAGCAACAATCCTCTAGTCAGCAGTCCTGAACGTTTTCTTCGAATTGCATCATGAAGCAACCATAGAACTTCATTGTACGATTCAGAATTCACATTGTCAACGTCCTTCTTGAAATTGGTTTATAGCACTCCTTGACAATCCCAGAACACTGTCAGCATAACCTTCTCTGCTCATGACGTAACCTTACATATTTTGACACAAGGCAAAGAAGGATGTTTTCTACCCAGCTATGCACCACTTTACATGACAAATATTTGTCAGCATAAACAGGAAGTATTTCACTATGAATGTTCTTTGCAGGCATTCCTGTCCCCCCCCCCCCCCCTTTCCAAAAAAAAAAACACGCACAACAGCTAGTTTCTCGTTGGTTGTACACTCCGTAAGTACCGTCGCCAGTGTTTAATGCGCTACGCATGCGCATGAGACACCTAGCGCCACCTGACGAACGGGAATATAAAGTTTGATGTTGCTGTCACCTAATGACACCTGTTGAAAACACCAACTATATTTACCTGCTATTCCACAGTGACTTGTGTGACTCGAGGTATGGTGTCCGCCTCGAGTGCTGGAGGTCCCGGGTTCAGGCCCCGGTGATGACCGGGATTTTTTCTCGTGAACTTCTAGTAATAAAATTTCAACTGGTCTCTCTGGGTAGTGATATCGGTCACCCGTGTGTATTGTTACGCACGTAAAAAATCCCTTGGCAATTGGAAATCGAAAAAGAGTAGCCTAACGGCGCTGCCGGGGCAAAATTTCGAGTTAAAAATCTACCCAAAGTACTTCAGGATCCTCGCCGGTGCTCCGGAGTTTCATGCACTGAGCTGAGTTTCTCCAGACTCAGGTTTGAGTTAGGAGGAGAACGAAGCACTTATGGGTTGCACACGTGTGCCGTGATGTTGATCTATCGACTAAACTAAACTAAACTAAACTATGACTTATTGACTCGCTCTCGTAATTTATAGGATATATAATTTTTATAGGATATACAATATTTAGAATATACACTATTTAAGATATGCAATTAATTTCGGATATCTGATTACCTCCGTCACCATGTGCAATGTCGATAAGCGAATGCGGTCTCGCCGCCTCGCGCGATCGCCAATCTTGATTCAAGTTTGTGTTCTTGTCCGGATAGTGCCATCTTTTCCCCAAGCTTTATTACCATACAGTTTTCTAATAGTCACCAAGTTTTCAGTTTTATATTTCCTTGAAACTTACCCACATTCTCTTCGTTGAAATTCTCGTAAACGTTTGTGGCTTTTATTTGTTTCTTGAAAGACTGCCTCCTTCTAGTTTTCTTATCGCCCATGTTATTCTTTGCATGCTCCTTAAAGACCACACTGCTACTTCCATTAGATGTCTCTCAGTCTGTCTGTTTGTTGTCCAGTGGAGCAGAGAAAGAGAATTTAACTCTGCTGTTGTCTATTGTTTGGCAATCGGATGGATGTTTACTTTCTTCCTAACCCAAAATTGCAATTAAGCTATGGGGTGTAGGAAGCTTAACCTTGCAAGTAGTAAGGTAGGGACTTTACCCTACCCCCCCCCCCCCCCCCCCCAAAAAAAAAAAAAAAAAAAAAAATTAGGATTCTATCCTCAGCGTATCCTCCTTCTTTGCGCTTTTGTGACTTAGGCTCTTGACGTCAAAATCAGCATCCTCCATTTTCAAGGGATATAAAATCGACTGTGTTTTGCACTGACATCATTTGGGGGGGGGGGGGGGGTGAATTAAAAAAATAATTAAAGTTTACGGTTATTATTGGTTGTAGTGAATGGGGCTGAAGCAATATCATCATATGTTAGACGGTATGTTAGTGTTACAGAGCTCTTCATCATCGGTTTCTCATTCTTTTGTCTAGTCTTTTTTCTTTATATGTTTTGGGCCGGTGTAAACACTATCAACATTCCATTAGCGGTGTGTAAGGGTTAGGGTTACAGTGCATTATCTAAAATTAAATATCATAATTTGAGACTGTAATGATAAAGTGGGCAATAAACCAGACGGGTGCACAGTAGGAAAGTGTGGACTAAAGGAACGGAATGATACATGTAGCAGACTTGTACAGTTGGCAAAAGAGCATGACATGATTATAAGAAACACCTGGTTTTAATAACATCCAATGAGATTATGGACATGTATAAGTCCTGACAATAAAATCACAGACCAGATTTATTACATCCTCATCAACAGACGATTTCGAAGTTCTTAAATGTTACAAAAACTAAACCAAATGCAGACTGCTACAGCCAACACAGATTAGCCATAAGCAACATACATATACAATTAAAGAAGGTTAAATATACACCAAGAAACACTAAATTTGATCTACGTGTACTGAAGAGTGTTGACATAAAAGATAAATTCAACGTAGAGCTAAAGAACATATTTGATGCATTGTCCGATCCGGAAATTTTATTTCAAGATGTCAGTGACCATTGAGAAATATTCAAACACTCAATCAGCAAGTTTGCAGAAACAACAATCCCAAGAAATGTAGATGATGGGTGAAAGGGATGACGGAAGACATCTTACAACTAATGGAATAAGAAGGAAATACTAAAAATAATCATGATAGATATGAAGAGATTCACATGATAGTTAGGAAATTGTGCAAAAATGAAAAAAGAAACACGACTTGATAAAAATTACAGGACAATCGAAAACCGCACAACACTGGGAATATCAAATTAATGCACACATGAATTCACTGCATCACCAAGAAAAAAACAAAACAAAACACACACACACACACACACACACACACACACACACACACACACACACACACACCAACGGGTTGCATACAAACGAAAGATGATATAATCATAATAGAAAAAGATAAGATTTTAAATGCATGGTCAGATTATATGAAAGATCTTTATAACGATACAACTGAGGAACAGTATGATAATGTGAATAATAATGAAGGTCCATACATTTTAATGATGGAGGTTCAGGATGCTCTTAACCATATGAAAACTGGTACGATCCCAGGTCCAGACAACAAGACAACAGACATGATTTATGCCTTAGAAGAATATGAAATAGACCAGGTCACCAGACTGCTTATCACAGCATATGATACTGGAGATATAACTCCTGAGTTACGTAAATCTATATTTATTACAATAACGAAGAAATCAGGAGCTTTGGAATGTGATCAACATCGAACAATTAGCATAATGAGCCACATCACGAAGATTTTGCTAAGAATTACCATGCCAAGAGTTATAAAGAAAATACAACCCGAAATAGAGAAAGAATCACGTGGGCTCGTAGAGGGCAAGGACGCAGTACATGCTGTGTATTAACTGAGCGTTCAATAGAAGTAAATAAATACATGCATCTTTGTTTTATTAGCACATATTGGAATATGTAGCTTCTATAAAGATTTATAATGAAGTAGGTCAATATCAGCTTATTAAGAGAGGTGTGCGACAAGGATATGTCATGTTTCAAGATCTGTGTTCCCTATAAAATGAAACTACTTTTAGAGAAGATATGAGACGAATCACCATTGGGGAACATAACATCAATAACATTAGATATACGGATGATACAGTCTTAAGAAAAATGGGAGATGTTCAAATCAAGCATTTTAAATACTGGAAAAATAATATGTGGAACCACGAAAACACGAAATCAGGGATAAAGAAAATAAAAAGTTGGTGGAACGCTGTAGTAAAGAAAGCTGTAAAAGACAAAAAGGAAAAATATAAAAAGTAGGTGAAGGGCAAACAGGATCGCGATTACATAGAATATTGAATAGTAAGAAGACTCGGAATAGAATAATACAGAGAGGGGAAAAAAAAGAATGGATGGATAATGAAGAAACCCTAAATAAAAACTACAAGGAGGCAACTATAAACTTCTACAAAAAGATCAGTGCAATGAGAACCAGAAGAGAACCCTTTGACCCAACAGAAATAATTAACAGCGAAAAAGGAGAACCAATAAGTGAACAAAAACGAATACTAATAAGATGGAAGCAGTACTTCGAACAACTTCTCAACATTCCATTAGATGCCACAGGAATTCCGGAAAATGACACAGATGCCATCGAATAAGTAGAACCAGACATACTAAAAGAAGAAATTGGAGAAGCCGTCACATCAAAGACATTGAACAAATCACCGGGACAAGACGAAATACAAAAATGAACTAATTAAAGTAGCAAGAGCACACACTATAGAGGCATTTCCTTTTCGAGTCAAGCTGGGAAAATATTTTGCAAATTTCTTGAGAAAAGATTACGAACTACTATAGCACCCCAACTAAGAGAAACACATCATGGATTTAAGAAAAACAAAGGATGCACAGATGCCATCTTTACTCTTAGACAACTTATAGAAAAATCAATCGAATTTAATGAAAATATCTACTTAGCCTTTGTCGGCCAAGAAAAGGCATCTGCTAGATTAGATATAAACAAGCTGTGGGAAATCCTTAAACGATATGCAGCGTGTAAACATCTAATAAACCTATGTAGAAGCTTATACAACAACAGTGAATGCATAGTGAGAAAAAATGGAAGACACACAAGAACCCTGCACCATAGGTTCCGGAGTACGACAAGGTTATGTCCTGCCCCCCCCCCCCCTTTCTTGTTCATAACCTATATAGACAACATATGTAAAGTAACAAGTCAAACAGAGGCCGTAAGAACACCGCATGACGAACAGAACACAGAAGAAGAACCATGGCATATTACACAATTAAAGAACTATTTGCGGGCGATCAAGCACTAATAGCAAAATCAGAAGTAGAATTACAAGACCATATGAACAGTCTAAACGAAATGTGTACGGAACATAACATGAACAGTGGCACAATTAAAACAAAGGTAATGACTATAACAAAAATAGACAAACAAATCAACAACGATTGACCTAAAGGAAGACCCCCTAAAACAAGTAAAGGGCTTCAAGTGCCTAGGAAGTATAATAACATCACACGGCAAATCAGAAGACGAGATCAAAAATAGATGCAATAAGGCAAACCAGCTCATTGTCCAAATGGCAGCAATACTAAAGAACAAACACGTATCAATAGTTACTAAGAAAGCACTCTACAACACAACCTTCCTACCAACTCTATGCTACCAGTGCCAAACCTGGACAATGAAAGAAAAAGAGTAAAATCACAACAGAAATGAGATTTTCTTTCGTCGTTCAGAAAGCAATGTCAAAATACTGAACGTAATAACTTGCCTAGTACATCAACAGCAGCTGAAAAAACTGGTGTTGACTGCAACGTCCTGTAAGGGATATGCAACATAAAAAAGTAGGTACGGCTGTTTCGCACAGTGAACAGCTAGGTTATGATTCCATTGTAAGAAGACAGAGACTATTGTCATCACAAAGAAGATAGAAATACCACAATGTAGTATACAGGTAAATGAAAATATTATAGATTTAAAATTCTTAAACAATTGAATCGGTACAACTATTGAATATATGTTATTATTTGCAAACGATGTGACTGAAAATATATTGGACAGACTGGGAGGCGCCTAGCAGATCACTTTATGGAACACAGTAGGGAAATTATTCAAAACTCTGACAAACCTGTCCCTACACATTTCATTTCTTCTGACCACAATGGAGTCAACGATGTAAGGTTCATAGCATTGAAGCCATGCTTCTCTAATACCTCCATTAGGCTTAACAATTTAAAGCCAATTAATCAACTCTCTGGTTGGCATCCATCCAGCGGGAATCAATACTGTTGTAGATGCAACTGTATAACTCCGCTGACTTCCCTCTATATATTCATTATTCATATCTGACTGTGTGCATAATTTTGGCCACCCATTTCTTATTTGGAACTTTTAATAGCTGATGACAACCACAACAAGCAATGATGTACAGACCTGAGGGAAGCAGAGGAAGAGGCCGACCACGCAAACGATGGACGGAGGGAATATAACAGAGTCCATAGGAATATCGATGCATGAAGACCATAAGCGGGCACTCTCCCGCTGTTTATATTTCACCTCAACACCGCAAGGTACAAGAGGAACATGATGAGATGAGATGATTAATAGCTGATTGGACTCAACGTTTTTTGTAGAAATAGAGCACCTTTCTGAACTCAACTTTTGTGTCTTCTTGAAAATGAAAGAGATGTGTTTTAATATCATTTTATAATTTTGATTTTCTTTACATCTATTTGTGTCGTTCCGTACCTGGTGAAGATTTATTTAATCAAAAACATTGATTTTGTGTGTGTGTGTCTTAGAATACTTAATTTTGATTATTTTATTATTATATATTTTTGGATTTTGTCTTTGTTTGTGTGGTGGATTTGTCACTCTGTGATTTATGTCCACCATTATGGAGTCCGTTGTAAGGTAAGTACTTTATCCGCGTTTAGTATGTCTCATCTTTTCCCAGGAGCTACACATGCCTAACTGTTTGTACTTCCTATTGTTATATCGTGTCGCAGCCGTTGCTTCTCTTATCTTGGATCAGTCATAACATCTGATGGTGGAAGCCTTGAAGAGATTAGAACAAGAATTGCTATGGCAAAGGTAGCCTTTTGCAAGTTAAAAAACATACAGTCCCATACAAAGATGCCAACCAAACAAGAGTATTGAAGTGCTAGATCCAGGCTTGTCCATGGGAATGGGATTCCCATGGGAAACGTCCCATTGGATGGGATGGGATGAGACAGCACACATTTGATTTCCAATGGGACACATGGGACAGTAGCCATGTCATAGCAACCTGATCTACGTCAGAGCGACCCTTAATTTTTATTTTTTTATTTTTTTACCTATCTAAAGCCTTTTATCCTTCTCTTTTCTTTATATATTTGTATGAATTCTTTACCTCGTGGTGGGATACCGGATAAATTAATAAATGCGCGCCAAGCAGCTGGAAGTAATACAACCAACCCCAACATTATCAAATACGTGGCAAAAAAAAAACAAAAAAAACAACAACAACAGTTGTTGAACTAATTACATCACATCCAACAGTATTCATTTCGGCTGGATGTGACATTATATGTGATGCTGCAAGATCTACTCATGCAGCAAACAAGGTATATAATTACACGATATCACGGCTATAGGAAGAATATTTACTGACGAATCCTCGTATTGCCATAATTTTATAGTGTCTCAAGAAACTATATATTAGCAATCTATATTTATAACTTAATATCGCTTGTGTACCGGTGTGGCCACACCACGGTTAACAGTATTCCGTGACTGAGTAAACTACACGAGTGAAGTAGGGGTACGTTCTATTTTGGCGCAAGGAAAATTGGCCAAACTGCAGTTTGAAAAATTGTTTCAACATATGGCATAAGCTTGACCGGAACCGGAAACAAACCCCGGATCACTGGCGTGTGAAGCTTCACATGCCAGTAATCCGGGGTTTGTTTCCGGTCCCGGTCAAGGATATGCACTACTGACGAGCTCAAACGTTAGCGAAACTCGAGTATAATGCTTCCACATTGACGTGGATAGGCCTTAGGTTCATACGAGAATACGATCGGCGTTGCCAGTAGTGGATTGTGCTCAATATTTAAATCTCAAATCCCGAAACAACCAAATAAATCAATATGGCATAAGATCCAGAATGTGCAATTTCGGGAAAAGTTGACTTTTGGTCTGCAAGACAAACATATCTTTTGCCTTATGGGGGAATTATTGCATGTGGACAAGGTCAAAATTTGGAATGGATTACTTTTCCCCTGTCTCTTATAAACATTGATAGTAATCACAATTTACGCACAGTTTATTTGCACGTGAATTTCTTGCCAAATCTACCACATTCTCCATTCCATTGTTTGTGTGTACTGATAATGCAGCAAGCGTGACGGCAGCATTTGATGGACGGTTTGATACCGATACAGAAATGCACCGATCTGGTTGTACTGAGCCCAGGTTATGAACATGCATTTCTGATAGCTTTAGCAGAGGCGTGATTTCTGAACTGGATCAGTTCATTGATCAACTTTCATTTATTGAAACATATTACAATACACGTCAGGCAAAGGCATCACAGCTGCCATTTTCCATATCAACAAAATCAGTAACACGTGAATGGCGATCATATTACCAACGTTTCAATGCCCATTAAAACAATTACTCGCATTACTTTAATGAAGATGATGAAAAATTCTTAAACTACATTCCGAATATTGCTCAGATTAAAGGAATGCTGTACATACATGAGAAATTCAAAACTTTGTTTGACAAACTAGAAATTAATGGTGCTACATCTCATTCAATTTTGCTGTTATACTTCCTAGTAGACTATCAGTTGTACAAATGTATTTTTGATATTGACGAAGATACTTCCAGCACCTTAATGAAGAAATATTATCAGAACTTTCAGAAAATTATTGGACAAAAAATTTGGCCATATTGCGGCAGTTCTCTGGCAGTTACTGCAGCATTCCTTATTGGAGTTGACATCAAAGCCAAAATAGAAGACGTGGTCAAGGCAGTTGTTACTAAGAAGAAAGGGAATGTGGACACCAATAAATGGGCCAATGATTGGATCGCTTTTCTAAGTCTGTTGTTCCAACTTTTTTTTCATTCATCAAAGATTTAAATCTTTCTTCTGAATCATCTGCTGTATGTGAAGTAGCAGGAATTGTAGAACAAAAGCCGAAAAGTGATTTTGACTTATTTTTTGATCCTCCACCAAACAAAACACTTACGTTTGATGACCCCAGAAACAAATGCCTTGAAGATGAAGTCACCATGTTTAAAAAATTACAGCAACCAACTTCACAACCATTAAAATATTGGAAACATGAACATATGTTTCCACTGCTAAAAGCAAGTGCGAAAATTGTTTTGGCCATGCCAGTGTCCACAGCAGCATTAGAGCGCTTATTTAGTGCAGCTGGATTGTTGTTGAGTAAGTTACCAAAACAGAAGTTGCCAGCTCTGGTTATAAACTTTGTGTATATCAGATTTGCATGTAAGATGAACATTGTGAAAACGGTTCAGGGATTACCTGGATTAACTGAATTATTAGAAATAGTCGATCAGCAGGAAATTGATAATGTGCTGAATGAGCAGAGTGACTCAGAAAAAGCATGAGAGTGTCAGAATGACACTGAATTGCCATATTTAGATTAGACTTTGTTTTTATAAAATACTCATGAATATGAAAATTAATAAATTCTGTCGTTTTACGTCTCTTTGTTCATGTAGTCCTATTTAGTAGACACTAAACCTAAACTTTCATAAATTTCATAATTTTATTTGAACTGTATTCCATATTAATATTATCATGGGAATCCCATGGGATGGGATGGGATGGAACAGGTATAAATTACTATGGGATGGGATGGGACTGAAAAATGTGTCCCATGGACAAGCCTGGCTAGATCCTATACTTTTGTATGGATGTGAAGCGTGGACAATGAGTAGGTTCGCTGAAAAACATCTAATGGCAGTGAAAATATGGTTTCTGCGGAAAATACAAACAATATCATGGAGAGACAGAAAAAGCAATGAGCAAGTCCTACAAGAAGCAAATGAAAGCTGTGAACTGATTTGAGAAATTAGGCACAGGCAGTCAATATTTTGGGGTACCATATGAGAAGACATAACGTAGAGAACATCTAACCCACGACTCTGGTGATCGTGTAAGATGGCGAAACAATACCTCCCACGCTTTTCGACATAGCACACATGATGATGCTGACACGCAAAGATAGCTGGTAGAATTAATTATGTAACTCTTTATCAAAATCTCTTTCGATTTCGGTGAGTTCTTTTGTTGCATTTGTTCTTTTATTACTTTGTCCATGTATACATTGAAAAACAAACAAACAAACAAACAAACAAAACAAACAGGTGATATCACTCAGCCCCTGCGCACTCCTACTGTTGTTACAAATATGCCTGTGATTCTGTCAGTTGCTCCTATTACATTGTAACATTTTAATATAACCATCACACTTTGCCTACAGGTTGCCAGTAATTGCATTGTAACTAGTAAAGCCCGAATTTTCACGCCATGAACGTATTGGATAGATATATGTTGGTAGCCCCATATTTAAAACTTATCGGCACAAACAGTTCTTACCCCTTCCCCGTCTTCATCTTCGTTTTCAGAATTCCAAATATGTAAAACGTCTGTTGCCAGTGCTCTCTACTCTTGACTTGCCTGTCTTATTTTTAAATTCACGGCTATTTGCCTGTGCAACCACCTATTTTCACATTATATTCTGTCTCATACATGTCCTTCTCTACACTTGGACACGGTCTATACTTGTGTTCAGATGAAACTCATTGCAGCTTTGACAAAAACGCTCGGCTTCTCCGGTAAGCTGCTTGAGCCGATTGTTGCTATGTGTGTTATTTCATTTTCACAAACCCACAGATCAATGGCTGCGTGTTCTTTCTAATGTCATCCTAAATGCTGCACGGATTAGTTCCCAAATTACGCTGTGGTCAATTCTGGAAGACCATTTTTACGTGAAGCTCTTTATTAGGGCCTGTGTGTCTGCATTATACAGCATTGTATTATAGACAACTGAGCTTCAGTGATGTACATGGCGTATACTTGTATAGTTATCGCTTGCACGCTACAATATTTAGCGCTTACATAGAGATAATACAGACTATTGATGAACAATAGGACATGTTGGGGGAATCAATCCAGCAGACACCAAAAGAAATCATTCCACTTAAATAGAGAATTGCAAATAATAAATGGATGACAAACGAAAATTTGCAGATGATGGACGAAAGAAGAAAGGAAAAGCAAGATAATGAAGAATATAATAGAATACATAAAGAAATAGTAAATAAATGCGCCGTGGCTAAAAAGTATGGCTGAAGCAACAGTGCATGGAAATTGAGACAAACTATGGAAAAGACTCACATTTTATATATCAACAAATAAATACAATAACAGGTAGGATAATACGAAATGCCACTGAATGTTCAAAATCTAGGAAAGTTGCAATGTTGATGGGACAAGATGAAATAGTCAATAGATGTATGGATTATCTATAAGAGCTGTATGGTGATAGGAGACCGGATGTAAATATTAAAACCAATGTCGATGGTCGGGTCCACCAGTACTTACAGCGGAAGTTGAAGATGCACTGCATCGCTTGAAGAAAGGAAAGACACCCGGTCCAGAATACATTACATTGGAGGAAGTTGAGGCTCTAGGTGATTTTAGAATTGAAATATTGACAAAATTTCTAAATGACTTCTACACTAGTGGATACATCCTAGCGATCTATTAAAATCCATCTGTATAGCTCTGCCAAAGAAACCAGGCGCTTTCGAAAGCGATGAGCATCGCAAAGTAAGTCTTATGAGTCACATGACTAAGCTGTTACTAAAAATAATTATAAAAAGTATAAGAAACGAGATTAAACCAGAAATTAGTGATGAACAATGTAGGTTTGTGAAGGGAAAGGACACAAACAACGTAATATATATATATATATATATATATATATATATATATATATATATATATATATATATATATATATATATATATATATATATATATATGGCTGCTGAGAATGGGGACAGAGCGCCTATGGGGATGCCCGAATGCTGTCATGTCGGTTCCTAGATCAATCATATATCATATATATATATATATATATATATATATATATATATATATATATATATATATATATATATATATATATATATATATATTCTAAGGACACTATTAGAAAGAGCTATAGAAGTAAAAGCAGATCTGTACTTATGCTTCATAGACTACACAAAAACATTTGACAATGTGAAACTTGACGAAATTATAAACATACTAAAGCAACTGAACGTTGACAGAAAAGATCTGCGAATAATAAAGAACACATGTTTTCAGCAACAGCAGCCATAAGCATCAACAACCTGGTAGGAACATTTCAGTGTATAAGGAAGGGCGTCAGATAAATGTTGTGGAGTGTCTCCTGATTTGTTCTCATTGTACAGTGAACATGTAATGAGATCTACAGAAAATATGTTGGTGGACGTAATAGAAATAACCGTTTGATAGCAACAAGTCAGAAGGATCTACAGGAAATGATAGATACAGTGGTTGAAGAAAGTGAAAAAATTTGCCTTAGTTTTTGAATAATAGACAAAAGTGATAGTGATATCAAAGAAACATAGTGTGTATAAATGTACTATTAAAGTAAAGGGACATTATTTTGGGGCAAGTGCAGAAATTCAGACATCTTGGCACATGAATAACATCAGATGGAAAGTGTATCACTGAGATAAAGAACATAATAGGACAGGCAAAAACTGAATTCTATCAAATGAAGAACGTTTTGTGCAATAAGTCGTTGTCCTTAAAAGTTAGAATAAGAGTTCTTCCATGTTACATAGAACCAGTTTTAACATATGGCTGCGAATGCTGGACAACTGGTAAACAGGCGACAAAATCCATAGAAGCCTTAGAGATGTGGTTTTATAGAAGAATGCTGAAAATTAATTGGAGAGCCAAAAAGAGCAAGCAGGATGTTGTAAGGGAAGTCGAGTCACAAAGACAACTTTTTATAAACATCAGAGAGAAGCAGTCATCACTTTTTGGCTACATTTTAAGAAGACAAACACTAGAACATGTTGTGACAGCCGGAAAGATTTGCGGAAAGAAATATAGAGGAAGACAGCGTGAGATGATGCTCGACAGTCTTGTATCATAGAACGGAAGGCAGTCAACACATAAATTGATCCATGACGTCGGAAATTGCAATCTATGGAGAGACATGATCACCTACGCCAGCCGGCAAGGCACAGGATGATGACAATATTTAGATCCGCATCGTACCTCATAATTCCTGGCAATACACCAACCTAGTAAGTAAAAGAAAAAGATGCAAAGTGGAAAATTATAACCATACTCTGGCAATTTGCAGACATAATCTTTGGTCAGACGTTTCTCATTGATTGAGGATGGAAGCATCATATTTATGTCATCTGTCAGTTTGCAACGCTCCGCTACCAATTGGGTATTATTTAAACATCGCTAGAGACATAACTTGTGCAGTCGAGTGTACAGATGATTAGTTATGTACACGCACAACTCAAGTAAATCAACATGCATGACTGCTCCCACTGGCATCAATGTGTCTAATCTGTAGTTTTCCGCGCAGAGATAGTGTTCTTGTCTGGGTAAGAACTACATGAAACAATCCAGGTCGCTGGCCGCATGCAATAGTGTTTACATATACATTGGTTTCACAGTGAGGATGGTAATGTTATTGTAACAACACAGGACAAGTGATGTACAAACTGGTGGCGGACACGAAAGACCTGAGGATACATTCACATAACATTGACGCGAGAGATGCATTGCAAGACTGGACAGTCAATCTGAGCAGTTTGAACCTACAAGTCTCCGTATTCCTGTTGTGATTAAAGAGCTGTAGAATTCATGCCAGGGCGTGATAACAACTAGTCCCACTGGAGACACTTGTGAGCTTCTTCTCTAGTAGATCATCCACATACTTTAATTACCGTGGGACTACAATCGTCAGGATAGGACAGCTGAACTCACATCTACCATTTTGTTCTAATTCTATCAATAAGACCACCAAAATCAAGCAACATATACTCATTTTAAATGTATGGCCAGAGTTAGTATATTTATTGTTGGAGTGCTTTTTATATAATGTAAAATGTATCATAATTATTAAAAAAGTAATTCAAACTATAAAACATAAATTGTAAATAATGTAACATGTTATTTAAAACAACGCACATGTTTTAAGAATGTTAGAGTAGTAACTGTTTAATTTCAACAAGAGACAGAGATGATCTTACAAGGACACTAAATGATCTTCGTGAAATAATAAGCGAGATTGTACCTACATCGTTCGCACTATTTCCAATAATGAAAATGTCACTGACAACTTGGCACATTACATTTTATACTTGACTCACATAGTTAATTATTCTCTAGCCTCGGAGGTAGATTATTGGGGACTATTTAGTAGTACATTCTTCTAGTTATTGAAATAGATTACACCCAAACGAATCTTTACATTGAATGACTTCAACACACAGAGCTTCAATATTCAAGTTAATACTCCTGTCAACACAGTGGACTCAACGCCACTGGTTATCAAGGCTGATAAGGGACACAGCAGACCGCACTGAAGCCAGAAGACAGTTTATGATGAAGGCCTTGTCTTATGGCACATCCATGAGATAATAAAACACAGCTTCGTGGCTGACTAGAAGCGAATGCCCCTAACAACAGCACAGACAGAACTAAGTATTAAGCTATGATGTAGGCAAATGTGTTACTTTGGGAAGCATTATGCGTTATTTTTCAACCGACGACAAGTAAATATAAGCATTCGTTGTCATTAATCAGACCAGACTAGATGGCACGCTCTACAAGGATACATAGTCTCATAGTTGACTTTATCGGACTAATAGAGGATGTGGAGTACCACATGACTCAGAGTTCAGACCACTACTAATTATAGAAGTAGACTTTTACCGGGCCAATCATAAACTCGAGAATCAGAACAATGTCGGTTCAAGAAAGTGAAATCAGTGTACATGATTTAGTTAGGTGCAGAAGTCCGGATATTGAGTTGCTGACAGATAAATAGAAGAGTGAATACTCTAGATGCCATGCGCTAAGCAATGGCAAACCACTGAGGCCAGAGTGCAGACAGACAGAGAACGGGTCCTTTACTTTATACATTGAGTCCTTGCAGTCTTTTACCCTCAAGCACTCGCCATCATCTGTCGATTATGTCATAGCTATGAGAATGTTCAGACTGTAAGACACAAGTTAAATGAAGGCTGGAAAAGATTGCATCGTCCCATGAGTTACATAATACAAATCAGGGACAGAGATTCCCAAGCGATCCAAGAGTAAAGAATGATCTTCCCTCTACACACGATATCAGATGCAAGATTCACTAAACACATTTCACCGGAGACCGCAATAATCAGGCCTAAACGTCACAGAGGTAAGACGAAGATAATGAGAATACACCAAGCCACGATAACCCGATCTGCCTTGGTGAAACCTCACTTCAATGAACGGAATCGTACACCGGTTTAGGTAGGAATGTACACAACGTGGGGAAGAGATAACTACATGGACAATACAAATACTAAAGGTCAGATGAGTTTCAATAAACAAGTAAAGTAAACGGAGAACCTTCTTCAAGCTTTAAGGCGCATGCTAGATCCAGCGACCGTCTTTACTTCCCATGACATCTCCAGGTACCCAATTTAAGCTTGGTTGACCTGAGAGCGCAGGTTACTTGTACACATCTGCCCTACGCAAATTCGAACTAATGACCACCAGGTCGGAGAGTGAGCGTCTGGCCACTACGCTCACGCGGTTCCTGTAGATGTTACAGTACTGGGACATTTGTGGAGGGCAACAGACATGACACTAGGGTACATCAGCACTGCTGTATGGACGGTAAATCAGTGTTACTGTATGGATCAGACAAGAGACTTCGGTAAATCAGTCCTTCTGTATGGATCAGACAAGAGACTTCGGTAAATCAGTGCTGCTGTATGGATCAGACAAGAGACTTTGGAAAATCAGTGCTGCTGTATGGATCAGACAAGAGACTTTGGTAAACCAGTGCTGCTGTATGGATCAGACAAGAGACTTCGGTAAATCAGTCCTTCTGTATGGATCAGACAAGACACTTCGGTAAATCAGTGCCGCGGTATGGATCAGACAAGAGACTTCAGTAAACCAGTGCTGCTGTATGGATCAGACAAGAGACTTCGGTAAATCAGTCCTTCTGTATGGATCAGACAAGACACTTCGGTAAATCAGTGCCGCGGTATGGATCAGACAAGAGACTTCGGTAAACCAGTGCCGCTGTATGGATCAGACAGGAGACTTCGGTAAATTAGTGCTGCTGTATGGATAAGACAAGAGACTTCAGTAAATCAGTGCTGCTGTATGGATCAGACAAGAGACTTCGGTAAATTAGTGCTGTTGTATGGATCAGACAAACATACAACCACTAACACGATTGCTAACAAAATAGAAATATTCATTAAGTACTTTCCTGACGCATATGGACAAAAATGGCTTGGCAGAATCAACAGTGTATATGTGATGGAGAGAACTAAACAAACCCTAGTGAACCAAGATTAGAGGAAAACATTTTATTGGCACTGGATGAGACATACATTGAGACAATTTGAGAATATTAGAACATCCTTTGACTGGAATACACAGGGCAATCGAAATAGAGGAACACCTAAAATACACAAGGAGAAGAGAGTTTGAGATAGAAATGAATTCTCTTTCGGAGGAAATTACTGAGCTGGATAGTATAGTAATCTACACCACGGACATACAAAATAAACAATACGTAACATCTAGAAATGAAAACACGAAGGAAATTCGTGAACATCAGATAAAAAAGCGACATTCTCTTCTCTTGCGTTGATTGTAACCAGACTTTGCCATTGATCTACAAGCAAGGTAAATACTAGTTCTCGTGTTGACAAACGAGTCATTTATGCGTTCAAAGCGCAATTAGATACAAAGTTATTCAGCAGGTATAAAGTATGGCCTCCCTTATGAAAATATAAATTTTCTCAGCAAAAACAAACATGCTTGTACTGGTAATAATATCAGGTCAAGCTGACGCGGAGTCCTCTCTCGTAAGATCAAAGTGTAGCAATCATGTGTAAGTTGAATGACTGCACTAAGCAATAACATACCTTATACATGGTTACGGCCAAATCAGCGCAGTAGACACAGATAGAGAACAACTGTCAACTTGTAGCGGCTACAACAGCTCTATGCCAACAAACACATCTAGGTGGAATTTTATTTTGGAAGTTTGGATTATACAAACCTATATAGAATTGCCCAGAGAAACGTATTCTGAAATGCTTTAACAATTGTTGCTATTTAACGTATACTGAGCCACATCATGAAGATTCTGCTGAGAATTATCATGCAAAGCGTTAGGAAGAAAAAAAAATAACAACCCGAAATAGGAGAAGAACAGTGTGGGTTTGTAGAAGGCAAGGGCACAGTAAATGTTGTGTATATACTGAGAACAGTAATTGAACGTTCTATAGAAGTAAGCAAAGATCTATATCTTTGCTTTATTGACCACACAAAAGCTTTCGATAAGTGAGACATTTCGACATGATAAGGATGCTTGAAGGAAACTGATGGAAAAGACATTAGACTTGTAAAAAACATATATTGGAAGCAACAAGCTGCCATCAGAATTGATAACGATGTAGGTCAATATCAGCCTAATGTCTCGAGATCTTTTTTCTCTGTACAGTGAAAATATTTTCAGAAATATAGAAGATACGGAAAGAATCAACATTGGGGGACGATGCATCAATAACATTAGCTAATGCAGATGATAATCTTGAACAGGACCTGCAAAGTTTAGTAGATGCGGTTGTTGCACACAATGAACAACAAGATTTACAACGGAATATTAAGAAGACACATATTATGGTCGTCACTGGGAAGAAGGAAATACCACAATGTGATATACGAGTAAATGGGCATATTCTTAAGTAAGTGAATCGATAAAGTTATCTCGACACAGTCATAACATCTGATGGGAGATGCCTTGAAGCGATTATAACAAGAATTGCCATTGCGAAGGTAGCTTTTTGCAAGATAAAAAACATACTGACCAATAAAAATACATCAATTGAAACGAGAAAAAAAGTGTTGAAGAGCTAGCATAGAACCTATACTTTTGAATGGATGTGAAGCGTGGACAATACGCAAGTCAAGCTGAAAAACAGCTGAATGGCTGTGGAAATGTGGTTTCTGAGCTAACCCTAAGCTGAAAAACAGCTGATGGCTGTGGAAATGTGGTTTATGAGGAAAATTTAAAGAATACCATGGACAGACAGAAAAACCAACGAACAAGTCCTTTAAGAAACAAATTAAAATCGTAAACTGATTAGAGACATGAGACGTAGACAGTCACAATTTTTTGGGCATGTTATGAGAAGAAATGACTTGGAGAACTTGGTGACAACTGGCAAGATCGAAGGGAAAAGACCAAGGGGAAGACCGAGAAATAAATATCCTGGATGGATTTGCCACGTGGCATGCTCGAGACAGGAACACTGAGCTGATCCACGACTCTGGTGATCGAGTGAGATGGCAGAACATGACCGCCACGCTTATCGGCATGGCACATGATGGATGGATGGAAGATTTCCACATACAATTTGTTTACCTTCCTTTGCCTCTCTTATTTAGTATTATCCGACATAAGGCTACATTATCTGCTGTAACTTGTTACAAAATAGATTTGCCTCACTTTGTCATTCGCTTTTGGCTTTGATGAGCAATCTCTGAACACACTTTAGCGCTTGTTTTCTTTTCTGTCTGCGATATTCTCAACATTCTTCTTCAAAACCACATAGCACCAGCGTCCAGTAATATGATAGTATAGATGATTGTGTATATTATAGTAATTCTGATATAGGTACCCGTTTCTTGTACAGTATGTATACACTTTGAATACTCAATGCTTATGTTAATTCAACACTACTGTATGAATCAGAAACATGGACAAGGACTAACACGATTATTAATCAACTACAAATATCCATTAAATTGGGCCTGCGCAAACAAGGAAGAACACTAGGAAGAAGGAGAAAAAAAACGTAAATAATCATGATGAAGAAGAAGAACAAAAAGAAGAAGAAGAAGAAGAAGAAGAAGAAGAAGAAGAAGAAGAAGAAGAAGAAGAAGAAGAAGAAGAAGAAGAAGAAGAAGAAGAAGAAGAAGAAGAAAAAGAAGAAGAAGAAGAAGAAGATGATGATTATGATGATGATGATGAATAAGATAAATGATGTTAAATAGGTTACAATATTTTGACCGATATGACAACTATTTCCAATATCTTATATCTAGTGTTTGTTCATGGAGAATGTTAAGAAGTATAAACTATTTAATAACGCTGAATGGTCTGGGCGTTTTTCATTCAATAATTAAACAGTAAGGAAAAGTAATAAACAGTACAACTGTTTAGGTGCGGGTCTTACCTGAGTGGTTCGGCCGAACTGCTGGACACATGTAGAAACACAAAGCTGCTAACAAGAGGTATGCTTGTTGGCCACTTGGTATGCAGACTAAACTAAGAGAGAGAGAGACTTGTTATAGAGGTGACAAACAAACAGAACGGGAGTGACAACTGTTTTCTCTGACTTTCCCAAAATCACTTACCAATCCAAGTTTTATATCCTAAAAAATCAATGGTTACCTCCTCCCGGCGATCACGTGATCGTTGGCGCCAACCGCTGAAACACGTGGGCGCGCTGTGTGAGGTGTTGAACTGAGGGCGTGCGTCTCCGGGAGGGTCAACTATTCTGTGAGCACATGCAACCGGTATCTTACAACAGTCTGCTGTTCCCCCCTCCCTCCTCAGTTATTTAGTCATCAGATATAATGATGATAATTATTTTACCTTTCCAAATTGAGCAGTAATATCCATGTTTTATCGGGGAAAGTGCACTCACATTGTCTTACATAATTCCTTATACCCTCTTTTATTGTATGGCTTTTCGAAGGTACATTATTGAATAATATACCTACTAGCACTGTGTTTGTTGGTTACAGCTTCTCAATGCGCTGGCAGTTTTGAATGTTTCAACACATACGTTATATTAACGTCGACAGCGGGCACAGCAGAATCGACAATTAAAGGCGTTGACAGATAACCCGCAGCCGTGTGTGGCTGTTCTTGCATGTATTGCTGCTGTATCTCGTCTGTGATCTAACATACATCATTGCTATATCCCATCGGCGTGGGTTCATTTATTATTATGATACCACTTCTGGCATATATGTTGTGTTTCTTGCATCGTTTATCTTCTTGTGATTACAATGATCAAATTCCAGTTGTGCTATCCTGATGTATTACTTGCAAAATATTTCTGTATTTCAACTATGATATTGATATTTATCATCTACGTTCTATTTCTTTATTACTACCACACGCCATATACATTGTTGACTAGTTTTGTTAAGTGTTATCTGTTTGCTGTCACGTATTATTGTGATAATTTCATCTAAGTATTAGATGTATGATTGTCGCTTCTTATCCAAGTGCTTGTATATATTATGTGAAACAATGATAAATATTGGTTGCCGTTGAGTTAAAAACGTATACTCGAGTTTAGAACGTAAACACGACACACTTATTGGTATGGCACATGATGATGATGATGAAGCACGCCATTGAGTTGTCTTTGATCCGGTACAATGAACATAGGAGTATGCGCGCTGGCGTTAGGGGTGAGTGGTCATCCAATTGGGAGAAGAGTGGGGCGGTGGGGGAAGGGGTTGGTATATAATAATGGTTTGTGTTTCAACTTGAAGTTGGATCTTATCACTGCATAAAATAACACCATTAGGCCTTTATGAATAGTGCTGATTCATGTGCAGAAGACACACGGTCGTTGTCATGTAACACTCTATATACTAAATATGATTTTCTAGTATGTTTTTTTTTCATCTCTCTTCAGCTCCTTTCCTCTTAACGCTAATGTTGAAAATCAGGCTACATAAAGCCAATAAAGACAGATGGCAGATTTAGGTGCCGAGAACACTAAATCAACTAATTCACTTCCAGGCTATGGATAAAAGCGCCCGTGGCACCACACCACAAATGTGAACTCACCATACTGGTGCAGTTTGCATGCACATTGAAGAGGTGAGGTTCACGCACTCTGATCATTTATCTCCACATGATAATCAGTGATAATGTACACAACGTATGTGAGAATAAAGCTCAGTTCACAAACGCAGTTCTATCACTGGTGATGTGGTCTCCCAAGGCTAAATCATCATCATCATGTAGCGGTTTATTTTCAGAACGTCAATCTCTCGGCAGTTCCCCTGCCTCCTCCGCGTTCCTGCCCATGGTGTCTTTAATGCCCTTCTTCTCAAGCGTGTCCATTTCTCTCATGGTATCTTCTGCCTGAGCCATCCATGATCTTCCTCTTAGTAGTCTGTGACCCTTGACTGCATCGAGGGAATCATGCAGGAGGTGTTCCTTGTCCCTAGCTACCTAGAGGTTTGACCTTGCCTGCAACACCTTGCGTCTGTCCGCATTGGTCGACAATGCCAGGATGTATCGCATACACACTATTGGGATGTCGCTTGTACATGCCAGAATCACCCTCATGGCTACATTCTGTATGCTCTCTAGTGTCATTAGTGCTGAAAAAGTATGAATAGCATTTTCTGCCCCATGTCCCTTGCTGCCCTACTCTTCAGTGCATTTGAGCCCCTTCTGACATTTTGTAATCATCACTTCAATATGATCCCCAAAAGGACAGGCTTCTATAAAATGTTATTTCCAGGTGCTTCAAACTGCTTTCTCTATTCATAGATCTGGCATTTAGTGTGTGGCTTGGGAGGTCAGCTTTAAGACTCCTTGATTTGTCCAGATAACACCACGAGACAGACGTCTTTTGTGGGTTAATGACATTAATTAATGACAGCATTCATCTCCTACACCAATCCATCATTGCTCCTGAGCTGTTTGATTTCTGTCCCTCTCCTGCTTATATGCGAAAACATCATCTGTAAATGTTAGTATCCTTCCAGACCCTGGTGTTTCGATGCTTGCAGTCTTGCTCGTATACACATTACAAAGTACAGGTGAAATTGCTGAACCCTGTAGTATAGTCCGGGGGCTATAATACATGGCTCAGTGGTCCGTGTACCCAGCCGGAGAACCACTTTATGAGAATATAAAACAGCTGCAATCCAGTTCACCAAACAAGCAAAGACTCTGTTTTCTATAAGAACGTACATCAAAATGTTATAGCTGACTCTGTTGTATGCGTCCTCGGGATCGAGTGCTGCCACCGTCGTATCCTGTCTGTTTTGGAACTCTCCATAAACATCATAGGCAAAAGTGGCTGCATTTGACTAAGTATCGTTCCCTGGCAGGTAACTTCCCAACAGACTCCGAGACATGACGATGTTATTTATGAGGTAGTTTGACTTTGATATTCATAAAGTATGTAATGACATAACTGTTCTACTTCTTAATCCACCGGTGTTCTACGAATGCTTCTGTAAAATGTAATTTTAGAAGCGTTTGTTTTGATCTTTAGTGTTTGACAAATATTTTATGGATCCTTTTGATGCCATTGAAAGATGCATGTTCTCAAAATTGCATTTGTTTGGTCGTTTGTATGCCCTAGGGTCTTACTGTTATTAAACATAATTTGCTTAGACCATTTCACATTTGACTTCTTTGAACAAGCCATGCTATTCAAAGTTTGTGATATTTTTAGTGCCTTCATTGTTGATGTCTATTTTTGGATTACAAATAGTTTTGTCTTTGATTAATATTATTATTATTATTGTCAGTTTTAAATGTTAGAAACAAATTAACGATCATCAATGTGTTTTTCAACAAATATGACCGACTATTTTAATCTATGGGCCTCTGTTTGAGTGTGGGGCAGTATTATCTGCAAATATGACTTCTGGAATATGATGCTTTACACACATTAAGGGTGGATGACAATTATCACTGGTTTCGTCACTGTTAACATTTCTCATAACATTTTCTGGATAGATGTGATGCGATTCGGAGAAACTCAAAGAGTCAAGATTGCTGACTTATTCCTTTAAATTAGAAACATTTCCAAAACAAATGACATTCTGAATATTAGAGCTATGCATGCATTTGGACAGCCATAACATAGGGCAGAAGATATGGGGTAGAAGACATGATATATTATTGGAAATGCGAAACAAGATCGAATGGAGCATGCAAAACAGCGCGTCTAAACACAGGTGAAGCTCTACTTTTGTCAGGCCGTGCAAAGGAAAATGACCCACAAAGTGTACATTTAGCTCTAATTCTATCTAAAGGGGTAGAGACAGCACCAACAATGTGGGAAGCAGAAAGCTCTACAATAATAACAAAAATATTTAGAACGCAAAATACAAATACGCAAGAGGTGTAGCCATTATATTGGGTCTGCAAACATCAAATTCTATTAATGGTGTCAGACAGAGTTTTATTAGTAAAATTAAGCGGAAGACCTTTTAAAATAAATGTTATTTATCTATAAATGTTATATGATCCAAAAAGTCAATGCAGTGAAGAAAGTATAGAGAATTTTTATAATGACATGAGGCGTGCTTTGAAGAAATGTAAAAAAAAAAAAAAAAAATAGAAATAAATATTATAATAGATGATTTCAACGCAAAAGTGGGAAATCAGGGCTATGGATACAGTGTAGGCAACCATGGTTTGGGAGACCGAAACGAAAGAGGATACAGCGTTCTAGAATGGGCAAAAGAACAAGAAATGGTTGTAGGAAACACCTGGTTTAAACAATATCCTAGATGATTACGGACATTGAGGAGTCCAGACAGCAGGATTAAAAACCAGATAGATTACATCCTGATTAGCAGAAGGTTTCGAAATGCGCTAACAGTCGTAAAACAGTTCCTAGTGCAGACTGTTACAGTGATCACAGATTAATCACAGACACACTGATGGTAAAGCTAAAGAAAGTCAAGTATACAACCGGAAACACTTAGTATAATTTGTACAAATTGAAAACTGACAAAGAAATACAAGATAATTTTAACATAGAAGTAAAGAACAAATTTGAACAAGTCCTACAAGAAACAAATGAAGATCGTAAACTGATTACATACACTAGACGTAGACAGTCAATTATTGGGCATGTTATGAGAAGAAATTAATTGGAGAACTTGGTGACAACTGGCAAGATCCAAGGGAGGAGACCAAAGGGAAGACCAAGAATTAAATACCTGGATGGCTTGGTCACGTGGCATGGTCGAGAAAGAAACATGGAGCTGATCCACGACTCTGCTGATCGAGTGAGATGGCAAAACATGACCGCCACGCTTATAGGCATGGCACATGATGGATGGAGTGTTAGACGTAAATAAATCGCAAGGATGAAGCAGCAACGTAGCAATTTAACATGAAACTTACAAGTACTATAGGTAATCTCAGAAATGGAAATATAAATATTGGACAACCTAAATGCCATTATAGGATAAGATAACACAAGATGTGAAGAGTTCACAGAGATACACAAATCTGAGTAATTAATATAAACTAAGAATTATTCACCAATTTCTGTTCATTGAATCACTATCATTAGTGAAGTATTGTTTTACATTATGAAAGACCACAGCACATAACCAGCAGGACAAGTAGGAAGAAGAAGGCCTACTGCAGCCATGTAAAACTCATGCTCACAACACAAAGGATTGCAGAAAGAAACCCTCAACTTCTTAACACAGCTTGTATGGTAAAACCTAAAGCAGCGCGAGGGAACCCGAATGCTCGTTCCAATAAGTACACGAAACGGAACACCAACTCAAAACTGCCAGTCATAGAATCTGTCAACCTGAACGAATGGACAGTGCAATGCCTCTATGATACAGAAAACAATTAGTAGTATGACTCTTCGCTGGCTTTTGAACGAGGGGACGAAGCACGCTTGAAAATGTCCCGAGTGCAGTGTTGTCGGTTCTTAACTTATTTCAACTCAACTATGATACAGGTTTATGTTTCGACGAAATTGTACAAACCTCACTGGTAATACCAGAGCACGTTACTGATGAAACCGTCGAAATAAGGGGATTTCTGTAAAGTTCCTTGCCACGGTTGGCATAACTTCACGCTATGTTACGGGAGAAATCAGAGCAGCGGTCATGGAAGACCTAATCTATCCTGTTATGCTAGGATGTCGCTACGTCTTATTAGGAGAACCAGTACAGCCGATGATAGCCTCAGCGGTGACTACACGCCAACAGGCTAAGAAAACGAACGACAACGACACCAGCCAATCTTCAACTAGAGGATTTAAAACAAGCCCAAGCAACAGATTGTTCACTTGGGACTTGCTTTCGCAAATTGCCAAAATCGCATTCACCTCCTAGGAAAGGTGATGTCTACAGGAAAAACGGAATTCTTCACCGGAAGGCAGAAAAGTTAGGACAAGAGTATTCACAACTAGTTGTACCAACTACTTAAAGAACGCAAATACCTGAAATGGGACACAGTATGCCGTTTATCGGACATATGGGAATCAACGCAACAACGCAATGAATCTCAATCCACTACTGCTGGCCGGGAATAAACATGGACATCCTACGATATGTCAAATCATGCCCAGAACGTCAGAAAATAGCCTCAAAACATATTGCAGATCGGTTGGAAAGGACCTTATGTAGTAAAGGATGAAATTTTTCGAACAAACTACAAGATTTCTATAAAGTGGAAAGAGGAAATGTTTCATCTCAATCTGTTCCGAAAGTACAACGAGAGACCCGCTACCGAGACAACACATTTGATAGCAATGGCCATAGCAACAGAAGTTGAACATGGAAACTCAATGGGAGTTGAGTATCCTCTGCAGTTCAAAGAGACTTATCGAGATGTGGACATTAGCCCAACATTAACTGACATATCAGCAGCAGCAGGTTTGAGAGTACTTAGAAAATTATGCAAAGATACTAACAGACAAGCCAGGACTGACAAATCTTGAAGAATTCGACATGAAGTTGAAGTATCCAACACATGTGCCAGTCAAAACGTACGCTCTTTTATACGCCAAAGCCAAACCTCTCAAAGATGAAATTCAACAACTGCTTTCAGTTGGGATAATATCACCTTCTGAATCTCCTTATAATGCGAGTGTAGCTATTTTCAGTAAACCCAGTGGTGAACATATATTTCGCATTGATTATAGGCAGCTGAACGCTGTAACAGAGTTTCAACCGGAACCACTGCCAAATCAGATCAACTTTTTTTACCAGCCCTGTAACAGAATGAGTACCATCTCTGTTATTAGCTTTAATGTGCAAGTTTAGAGCACGGTTGAGCATCCTAGAAGAACGTTGCTAGGACGCTCAAGCCGTGACGTAGGAGGTTTTTGGGTGGGCAGTTACAGCCTTGGCCGAGGAAGCAAAACATCGTACTCATGTCCACTGTATGATTATCGGCATATTTTGTTAATAAACACTTGGAATTATCAACACCGAGTATTGTTTACATCATCGTCAATTCCGTTCTGTTATAGAAAGGGATTATTTTGGCGCCGCAGACCAGCACTTCGGTTGTTTGGATGGACACATGCTGTAACGTGAAGTAATGGAAACCGGCATGCCATGGCGGACTGTTATGAGATTTTTACCACCTTCCCGAGAGAAGAAAGTATGAACCAACAAGTTTTCACTAGGTCCTTCGAAACAAAAATCCAAGACCGGACCATTTTTTTTTTAGGAAGTCAAAAATTTGAAGCATTTTTCGGACTAACTAAATTGAAATCAAGATTTCTAGATGGAACCACCATCTTCATAACATAGTTGCCAGTGGAAGTAAGCTGTTTCGCATTTTTGCCACCTGAAGAAACGTGATTTCCATCAAAATGCTATGACGCTCGATTTGTCATTCTTACAGCCGTTTGTTAACCTGGCATTTGAAGGTCAGCCACTTACATACTAGGACTGTCCAGGTCCAGGAGCAAAGAAATCTCAAAACAGCTATAAACAACTTGAATTAAATGGAGATGTTGTTCTGAGAGAGCTGTTATCATCTTTATATCAAGACCACCTAGAGCGAACTCAAAAGCTGTTATATTCATTGAACCGTGACCTTGGGTGCCTGAAGAATCAAGCCAATTGCTCCTTTGGTTGGAAATTACGAAGAAAGTACCACTCGTGTTTGCTCAGCAATGCAGATGTGTCCTGAACTCTAGCAAATCAGAATGTTTTTCAACAAAAGCGAACATATCAATAGGGAACCTTCGGAGGTGGTTGGGCAAATTGGGTTGCCGACCTGCTGAAGAGGGGACCCAAATTTAAATCGCTTTATTGAGCTAGACCAGTGTTCAAGACGTCGCCTGGAAGTGCCCTTTTCAGGGTGAAGTGAAGGCTCAAATCTGGTAGGGGCCCGACCAGGGGCTGAAGGTAGCGAAACTTGAGACGCTGGAAGAAGAATGTCACTGAAATTACGTAATCGTTTGGATGGTTTCAGATAATACAGACTCCTAATGTTTGTGTTATACGTGGCAAGGAAAATTTGCAGCGGACGTACGTGAATCCACCTTTCTTGGATCAAGAGCAGAAACAGCTAATGGTAATTAGTTAAAGTTTAAACGTCATTTTAGATACCATTGACTGATTGAACTATTAATTATTAGGAATTACGTAAGTTAAATACGATCATATCTTTAAATTAAATTGTTATAACTGTGAGTTGCTTATGTAAGTTGATATTTCAGCGCATTGCAAAATGATAGAAGAACCAGGTTCACTAGCACAAGTTTTGACCGGGGTAGGGTCGGTAATTAAGTAAACTCAACACAGTCATGAAACAACAAGGAATGGCAGCTGAAATTGTTAAATTTAGTGGACAGGCGAAGGACTTTAAGAAGTGGATAACTGCAATAGAGAAATATGCATATTTGGTGTCAGCTTCAGACGAAGAAAAAATGAAACTTGCTTATCAGGCAGCGACAGAACCGGTTTCTGATCACATCAGAAGAAAATTAGAAGCTAGGGTAGATGAGACATGGGAGCAGTTCAAGGACGATCTAGCCCATAAGTACGCCGAAATCACGGACCCACAACATGCGTTTTCAGTGTTAAGACAGTCCAAACAAAACACTGGAGAAACTGTACAATTGTTCAGTGATAGGTTGATTAACCTGGCTGAAGAAGCATTCTTAGGACAGAACGTACGAGGAGAAGAGGTGGAGCGGATGTTGGTCGGGATTTTTGTAGATGGTATAAAATCAGATGGACTGAAATTTAAGCTGATGAGGGAAAATCCTGAGAGGTTATCACAAGCTGTAGATATAGCGGTACAAGAAGAGAACTTGAGACGTAGATTTAGATTGAGAGTAGGACGAGAAATAGGTACCAGTCGAGAAGACAGGATTGAAGAGCCCATGGAGATAGGACAAACAAGGTTCGGATGGAATAGGAGAGGAGGTATACAGACATTACAAAGAAGTAACAGAAATGCTTATGATGAAAGAAGACAAATGAGAAATCCTACAAGTGAGACGGTAGGTAACACAAATAACACAAATATAGTCTGTTGGGGTTGTGGCCAACGTGGACACATTTTTCGCTTCTGTGGTAACAGGCGTGTCCAGTCGAATACACAAAGTAGAAATGGCAATAGCAGATTAAATAGGAATGTTGAAGATAGACACAGAAGTTTTACAAGTCCAAGAACGCAGGAAAACCGGCGCCCTACCTATTAAATAGGACCTGTAGTAGGAGGGAAAATAACAAGGTCCCAAGATTTAAAGAATATTTTAATAACAGGTATAGTAGGACGAGTAGGGAATACTTTCAACTTGATGAAATCAAACAGTTTTCAATAAATGAAACAGATCCTAGTTCATGTATAATAGAGATAGGCAAGTATAGAATTCGTACATTAATTGATTCGGGAGCTCAAGTTAGTGTAATTAAAGAAAGTTTTCTATACAAAATAATGAGAAATTGCAAAATATTTAGGAGTCATAATAATCTTCACTCTGTTACAGGACAAAATTTACAAGTAGTTGGGCAAACAATAATAAATCTTAAATTAGGGGCAATCAACGTAAGACATCTTTTTCATGTAGTGAAAGATTTAAATAGAAATATGCTTATAGGTAGAGATTTTTTAATAAAAAACGGTGTAAGACTTTTGTTTGATCTGCATAAATTAAAATTTAAGGACGTGTACGTAGATTTAGAGGAGGACATGCATATATCAGCACTGGTTAGAGTTAAAATGTCTACGACGTTAAAACCACAGTCGATTAATTTGATACAGGCAAAGGTAAAAAGAAATCCGTATTATTTAATAGGACACACAGTTAGAATTACTGAATTGCAAAGGGAGGTAATTGATGAGCCTGGTCTAGAAGTTCCGGATGGAATAATATCATTAGATAAACACTTAACTTTTCCAGTAATGATTATTAATAACACAGGTAGAGAAATTAAATTATACAGAGGATGTGTAATAGCCAAAGTAGAACATGATATTAATGACATATTAGCAACAGATAGAATAGAAATGCCGAGAATAAATTATTCAGAAACTCCTAGTGAAAGAATTAATAACAGACATACACGCGAAAGAAAAGGGAACGTACAGAATGATGAATTGATCCATCCATTCAGAAGACATACATCCCAAATACATTCAGTAGACAAAATAACAAGAGAACAAGAATTGTTAGCACAGTTAAAAACTCCACCAGAAAATAAGAAAGTATTAGAACAACTTATAAAAGTGAATCAGGATGTGTTTGCAATTAATGACTTAGAATTGGGAAGGACAAAAACAGTTACGATGGAAATAGATACTGGAGATCATCCACCAATCAGTTTAAAACCATACAGAACTCCTCTAAGGAATAGAGAAATTGTTGAAAAAGCAATAGAAGATATGTTAAAAGCGGGAATCATAACAAGATCTAAATCAGAGTGGTCATCTCCGATAGTAATTGTGACCAAGAAGGATGGGAGTCATCGATTCTGTTGCGACTACCGGGCGTTGAACAAAATCACTAAAAATGTAGCGTACCCATTACCGGTGATTGACGATATTTTAGGCTTACTTAATGGGTCTACTTTCTTTACTACGTTAGATGCAAGATCAGGATTTTGGTGTATACCTATGTCCCAAGACGCCCAGAAAAAGAGTGCTTTTTGTACACACGCAGGTTCTTACGAATTCTTACGAATGCCTTTTGGAGTACGTACGGCGCCCTCTTATTATATGCTATTAATAAATCAAGTATTAGAGGGTATGCAAAAGTTTGCATTGGCATACATAGATGACATTTTGATTTATACAGCAGGAGATATACAAGATCACCTAAAACATGTAAAATTAGTATTCGACAGGTTAAGAATACATGATGTTAAACTGAAGCTCAGTAAATGCGAATTTTTAAAAACAGAAACAAAGTATTTGGGGTATATTATTAATAGAGACGGAATTAAACCAGATCAAGACAAGGTAAAGGTTATTAGAGAACTACCCCCTCCAACTAACGTAAAAGAAGTTCGTGCCTTTATCGGAACCTGTGGGTATTATCGTCGTTTCATTCCAGGGTTCTCAAAAATAGCAGAGCCTATTACTAACTTAACTGGCAAATACGCTAGATTTAAGTGGGATGATGAATGTCAAAAAGCGTTCGAGTTTTTAAAAAATAGCTTAACAGTAGTGCCACTATTGACATATCCAGATTTGAATAAACAGCTAATATTATATACAGATGCTTCAGATAATGCTATAGGAGCGTGTTTGGTTCAACCATATGAAGGAAAAGAATCTGGAATACCAGGGGTTAAAAATGAAAGGCCAATCTATTTCTTATCTCATAAACTTAGCAGGTCTCAGCGAAAATGGTCGACTATTGAGAAAGAAGCTTATGCTATTCATTATGCTCTTCAGAAACTTAACTATTATCTACATAACGCAAATTTCATCATTAGAACTGACCACATGCCTTTAAAATCTTTATTAGAAGCTCCAGTGCAGAACAGAAAAATACAGACATGGGCGTTGAATCTACAGGGATACAATACTAGAATAGAATACATACCAGGTAGGAACAACACATGTGCAGATCTATTGTCTAGAATCCCGTATCCACACTCATCAGGAAACTCGGAAGACGAAGGTGAACCGGAAATAGACGACCGAAACTGGCAAGTAAATATATTAGATTCTGCCATAATAAATAGAGAAAATTTTGAGAGTTTACCGTCGGATCAAGAGTCTGAACATAGAGCAGAAGACCCACATTTAGCACAATTTAATATGAAAGAAGAACAAGAATTAGATCCAAAAGTTTTAGAAATAAAACAGAAATTAAAAGAAACGGATGAGAATAAGTATAAGAAGAATTATTTAGTGTTGCAAGAGGATGACCAGTTATATTACATGAATGAAAGAAACGAACAGTTAAGGAAATATATTCCAAAACATTTGGAAGGTGAAGTTTTAAAGGCGTATCATGATGAGAATGGTCATCTCGGTCGTGATAAGTTAGTAAAAGCACTAACGAATAAATATTATTGGCCGAATTTATTCAAAACTGCTTGTAAATACGTCGATACCTGTGAACAATGTAGATTAAGAAATATGAAAACAATCAAATGTCCCTTACAGGATACTGATATTCCTCAGTTTCCTATGCAAAAAATCAGCTTAGATATATCAGGTCCTCACCCTAAAACACTATCGGGGAATGTATATTTAATCCATATTATAGATATCTATAGTCTGTGGCCGGAAGTTTATGCAATCCCAGACAAGAGCGCAGATACTATCATTAATATTTTTTTACAGGAATTTATACCAAGATTTAGCTGCCCACAGATCATACTCACGGATAATGGTAAAGAATTTGTGAACAAGAAATTTGAAAAGTTATTAAAAGATTTGAATATAAACCATATAAAGACCTCATACTATAGACCTTCTTCAAACGCTAAGAACGAAAGACAACATAGAACATTATACGACATTATAGCAAAGATTGTCGATGAACATGAAAAAGATTGGGATCTATTCCTGGGACCAGCACTAAGCGCTATACGCACAAATCAAAATGAGAGTACGGGGTTTTCACCATTTTATTTATTGCACGGGAGAGAGCCTATACTACCTATCGACAATCTGTTAAAACCAAGACGTAAATATATGGGAGAAGATTTTCAAGAAGTCATTATACAAGAAATGCATAAAGCGCATGTAAGGTTAAAGAACAATATAAGTAAAGCTAGAGAAAGACAGAAAAGGTACAGAAACGTGAATACAAAATTACAGGAATTCAAAGTAGGGGATAGAGTTTATTATAAGAAGCATAGAAGGAACTCAAAATTTGATGCTCGTTGGGTTCCAGGTTATTACATTTTAGAAAAGTTAGGAAATGTATCATACAGTATAAAGAACCAGATCACGGGACATATGGCAAGGGCACATGTAGAGCACTTAAGAAGAGATAATAATGATAAGGGAAACAATAATTATAATAATTATTATTATTCAGACGCTTTATACTCAGATGGACAAATCGTCAAAAGAGCTACCATACCCCCAGATTTTGGAAAATACCCAACTCAAAGTCAATTAATAACAACACCAGTCGATGAGGATACTCAGGAACAGACAATACCGAAAACGCTGATAAAAGAAGAAAAAATATGTATGAGGGTTATTATGATAGTGCAGAATCTATGGAAGAAGAGGTAAACGCCCCATTTAAAAATACTAGACAAGCAGTGAAAAGGAGAATAGAGAGACAAAGAGAAAAAGAAGTGAAAAGACAGAGAAGAATTAGAGATTATTCATCAAGCGGCGAGGATATGCCTCTACTAGAAAGGTCGTTAAGAAATAATGATAGACAAATTAGATGGGATATAGAAAGGAAGAAATTAGCGGCTGCTAGCGAGAGACATACAGATGAAGAAGAAGAAATGGATGAAAAGTCAGAATCTAATAGAGATAGTAGCATGGATGAAAATATTCCTTTACGAGAGGAAGAAGACATTGATGCGGAGATAGCACTTATTCAAAGAAACTTGGAGTTACTGAAGAAATGGAAACATAGGAGATAAATTGATAGAAAATACTGCAGATAGCAAGATATAAATTTCATGATTTAAAAAGGAAAGTGATACTTGATGATGTATATGACACATTTGTTATAGAAAAGGGTTCTATTGATACTTATAATGAGTTGTCTTGAGGAGTAGACATATTTAGGTATTAAGATAACTAATATGGATGTAAATTCGAGTGAGGTATATTTTTTTTACTGTAATTTTATTGCCAATTGATTTTATGGTTTGACTTCTTGAGTTTTCTTAAATAGATAAATAAGTTATTGTTAGTCCATAAAAGAGACTAACAATGGATAGGATGTATGTTATATTATTTTAAAATATGTTTTTCTTTGAATGAGTTGATACCTTTATTTGATATGAGGGGAAAGATAAATGATGTATAAAAACTTGGGGGGGGGGGGGGGGTATGATGTCCTGTTGTGATTTTATTTTACTTGACTCGTGAGTGTTGAATAGTAATTACCTTGTTTACAAATATGTTTAAAAGTGTTTAAGTTAAGTTTAAGTTACAAACAGTTATAGTTCGGTCTAGAATAAAAGTAATACATGGATCTTTAATTAAAAACCCTTCGTTCAGAAAATAGTTAATAAACTACTGAGGACTAGAAGAGAGACACATTCTCTTTATGAATAATAAGTTCATGAGTAAGAAGGCCGCTGTGTTAGTCAGCGTCAATATTTTAGGATAGAGAGGTTAAGTGTTGGAAATATATGCCATACTTAAGTGATGGGGTCACACAAATAAGAGGGTTTTGGGAAGTTAAAAATAGGAGCTGCATTGAGTCAGCGTGGATTAAAGGTAAATGGATTGGACGCCATATTATATACGTGATTAACGTCAAAAGGGGCTGTGATAGTGAAACAAATATAAGAGGTTGGTTGATAGAGAATAGATAAAAAGGGGGCTGTGAATGGCAGCACATAAGGTTGGGTATATGGGATAGATAAACAAGGAGGCGTGTCATGGGATGTGAGGGGGCAAAATATAGGAGCTGTGAAAAAACAGCGTTAATTAATTTAAAATGTTCATGGAATATGAACATTGGTTCATGGTTGAAGGTGAGATAAGTGAAATATAGGCAGAGTTGTGGATGGCAATATAAATATTGAGTATATAAAAGAAATTTTGGATTAACTTAATTTATAACGAACAGAGATGTAACTTCATAAATCATAAGACGTGTTTTTGAAAAACTTTCACGAAAGTTTTTACGTTTGCAAGGGAGGTAAAGGTGATTGTTTTTGACTAAAGGTGATTGTTTTTGACTATTTCTTTATACTTTTCATAAACTGGGTGCGCACCCCTTCTTTATTTTTTTCCTTTTCTAACTACATCTTCTGTCTATCCTGTGTTGTGTGAGGAAAGGATGAGAAATTTCATAATGTCAAGTGTATACTAACGATTTTTTTACGAGCCATTTTCTATGACCTATAATTTTTGTAATGAAACTTTGAAGATCCAAAAACGAAGAAGAAGTATAACTTCATAGCGGGTTGCTATGTGGTATGATGATAGAAGAAAGTGTTTAGGGTTAGTTTGGGGACGGCTTAGAGAAAGAATATTGGAGATTAGTTAACTAATTGAAGGAAGGAAGGTATAGGATAAGGGGATTGGGAGTTAAGACTTTTGAAGAAGAAAAGTCTGTGTAACAGAATGAGTACCATCTCTGTTATTAGCTTTAATGTGCAAGTTTAGAGCACGGTTGAGCATCCTAGAAGAACGTTGCTAGGACGCTCAAGCCGTGACGTAGGAGGTTTTTGGGTGGGCAGTTACAGCCTTGGCCGAGGAAGCAAAACATCGTACTCATGTCCACTGTATGATTATCGGCATATTTTGTTAATAAACACTTGGAATTATCAACACCGAGTATTGTTTACATCATCGTCAATTCCGTTCTGTTATAGCCCCAACAGAGCAAAATACTTCACAAAGATAGATCTCAGCAAAAGATATTATCAAATCCCAGTGAAAAAGGAAGTAAGACCGTGATTAGCCTTAAGCACTCCTGATTGACACTACAAATTCAAAGTTCTTCCTTTCGGATTAAGCAATGCGCCAAGTGTCTTCACTAGCATAATGAGGAAACTATTAGGACCATTGGAAAATCCACGTCTTAGCAACTACATGGATGACATCCTGATTGCTACAGAAACATTCGAGGAACATCTTGAGACATTGAAGATACTGTTCAAACGCCTGAAAGAAGTAGGGTTGACAACAAGACAAAAGAAGTGCCAGATTGGAATCCAGGCAAATAGATTTTTTGGGACACACAATATCTCAAGGCAAAATGCAACCTTATGATGGTAATGTGGAGAAACTAAGGAATGCGCCGTGACCCAGAACCAAGAAGGATGTTCGATCTTTTGTATCCCTCTGCGGATTTTATCAAAGATACATCCAGAACTTCAGCTCCCTCGCATCTCCGTTGACAAATCTCACATGGAAAGGGGAACCAGAGAATGTCGTTTAGTCTGCTGACTGCGAGAAAGCATACGCGGAGTTAAAGAAAGCTTTAACAGCTAAACCAGTTCTTCATTTGCCAGATCTAACACGTCCATGGATACTCAGCAAGCAACATAGAAATTGGTGTCACCTTATTACAAGGAATGGATGAGGATCAATCAATACTCTTCCCAGTTGCCTATGCGAGTAGAAAATTGAATTCAGCCGAACGAAATTATTCTACCATTGAAAAGGAATGTTTAGCTTTAGTTTGGGCAGTAGAGAAGTTCCAGGCGTACCTGTACGGGTAACATTTCTCAATACAGTGCGATCCTCAATCTCTCACGTTCCTGACAGTCTCCAGAAACTTAAACGCTTGACTAATGAGATGGCCGATACTCCTACAACCCTATTCATTTCAAATAGAATGTGTCCCAGGAAGGGGTAATGTAGGAGCAGACTTTCTCAGCAGAAATCCTATTGAAGATTCCGTGCAGGAATCAGAGGAGGGAGAAAAGAATGGGAGCAGAACGAATTAGAGGAAACATCAGCTTGTTACGGTTGCTCAAAGCTACAGTTTTTCAGGCGAACAACAGTCTGAGAAGGGAGCAAGCCGTCACGTCGCTGTGAATATTCCCCGTAAAACAATTCGAGTTTGACACCGCAACAGTGTTGGTTTGTCCCCCACTTCTAAAATCCTAAATTTACGACTCATTTTCGACGATTCAACCTAAAGCTTGAACGGGAAAAGCCAGGATAAAAAGCAGCAACGACCTGTGCACGGCCTCATTGTGATACCACAGACTCGTCGTCGCTAGATTAAGGCCTACTGTGAATTCTGGAAATTGTAGCCTCCAAAATCTCTACATACGCTAGATGAATAATTATTTAGTCGAAAGATAAAAAAAGGAACAAAAACCAGCAGCAAGTGTGTTTGGAAACAACCAAATCTAGGACGTGAAATATTAGTGCTTACATGTGGTGTTGGAGCCAATCTAAAAAGAATGAAGGTAAAACCAATAATGTTTTAGATTAGTTTAGTCTGTGAGCCTGTTTCTCAAGAAGAGTTGGTAAGTCAGTGTGTTGTAAACCACGTGATTAGTCCTTAAGAAATTAATTTAGTGGAAACTAAATATAATATTAAGTTATCATAGTCATGGATAAACTGTACATTAGGATAAACCAGTGAGTCTCCGTTTCTCCCAGTTAAACAACTTATTTAATGTGTAAGTATTAGACCTAGAGTGTACATTTTAATTCTTAAGTAGTTAAACTCAATTAGCAGTGATTTAGAAGCTGGTGAGTAACTTAAGATTTAGAAGGCTAAGAATACTTAGTGCAGTGGTTAGAAATCTACTTTAAATGTGCAAACACTGGTAAGAAAAATTAGTGAATTGTGTATTAGTCAAGTAGATTTTGTTTTACATGAGATGTCGGTTCCCACATCAGTCAATCAATCAATCAATCAATCAATCAATCAATGACAAGTCAAGTAGTTTCTTTTTTTTTTTATGAGCACTTGAGAGGTACATAGATTTCTATATGTATCATAAATTTGTGTTGTGGGTGAAAGCATCCTTGTGGTGAGTCAAAGGTATTTTCATTATTGTAAACATGTGGATTTATCATTTGTGAGGAACATAATAATGCTAAATCATCACCCCTGCAAGTTTGATTATGATGCATGATGAAGGAATGTGGATTGGGTATATCACATAGATATATGTATTCGATGAGAGCATGTGGGGATTCATATGTAATTTCATTATTGCTAAACATGAGGAATCATCCTTTGTGAATCTCATAAGTATGCCTAATGATTACATAAGTCTATGTCATTGAAGAGAGCATGCCTGTGTTGAGTTATGTGTGATGTCATTATTGTTAAACAGATGGGGATGTATCACGTGTAAAGCACACACATATGCTTAATTGTCATCCATACATATATGATTGTGTCTGATAAATGATTTATGGAAGGATTAGATTTCATCGTGATGTCAATGGTGTTAAACATTTAAAGTTATCATTGGGAAATCACATAAGTATAATTACTTATCTTACATGCAAGTATGAGAATGATTTCTGATGAATGAATGTGAATGAGTGAATAGAAGTGACATGCTAATAAGGAGTATAAGCTAGCAATAAATCTCATGATAGAAGGCAACTTTGATGTGTAATGTCCTGTCTATCACGAGAGAACATGTTCGGCATAACCCATACACCAAGCAATAGTTTAGTGCACTCCGACGCATGACACCACTTTAGGTTAAATATCTTTCAGGTTACCATATTCTCGTTTTTTGCCCTAAGCACGACACAAGCCTATATTACATATCACGCATACTACAAGCATCTGGTTTTGTGTCTTAAGAAAGACTTCACTTTGTATTTCATGTCACTCCTGTTACAAGATATGGTCTAGGTCCTGATAATTGTACTGATAATGAGGGTGATGATTGTAATAACAATGATGATGATGATGATTGTAATGAAGATGATGATTGTAATGATAATGATGATGATGATAATGATGTAATGATAATGATGAGAATGATGATGAGGATTGTAACAACAATGACGATGATGATAAATGAGGTAAAAGCATATTACATCCACGAGAAGAGAAGGGAAGATAACTTCTCACTTGAAGCATTAAATTAAGAAGAATGCACCTGAATACTATACAAGAATTGATACCATGATGTACTTATATTGTTTATAAGCAACTGCTCATTGCAAAGGGGAATGATTTTAAAACCTCTTAATGTATGAGACATTTTTTCTTTTATGGAAGAAGATTACTACCTTTCTCCTATTTTATTTTTCTCTAGGAAGAAGATTCATTTTATTGATTTTACTTGCTGTATTCTTATGAGTTTACAACATTTCATTTCCAATGTCATATGGAGGTTAAGATTAGATTAGCTAGAGCCAGCTAGATCCATACCTGCCTTTGTGAATGTAGCACCTTGTTGAGTGAGCACTTGTTGAGTGAAGCACTCTGATAGAGTGAAGCAGCTCATTTGAGTGATATTCTTGATAGAGTAGTGCAGAATGCTATTCACCTGCAAGATTTTCCTCTATCCATGAAGAACAGGTAATATAGATAATATTCATGAACCTGAAAAGGGGAGAACTAGAGCCAATATTCTGCTCAGACCTGGAACAGATCAACACTAAGAATAAATAACATATAATCATTGACTGATTGCCACAAGGGAACCCACAAACATGGAAATGGAGAAACCAGAGTGTAAACAGTTCTTGTTTTTTTTTTTCCAGATTACCCACACCTGTCAGTAGAAGATCAGCAGTACATGTAATTGAAAGAATATAGCTGAGGATATAAACCCTATATTTGGCACATCAATGATGTATAATTATAGATAGATGTATATGTCCTTATTGTATTACATGAGATTGTATTTTTTGAATGCAATCTTCAAAAACCAAGTTTATGTTTATTAAATCATAAAAATGATGTCATGTCATTTATTGCGTGTTTTTCTTGTCGTAGTAAAATTATTTTAATTAACAACCCTAGATTAATAATTATTTAGTTGGTAGAGGAGAGGCAAGGAACCACCAAAGGATATTTTGGATGCTCAGTAAAAACTTCATTGTTTTCCTGGAGGTATACCTTGGTTCTCCGAAACTCTATTTAATGGTCTCAAACCACTGAGCCAGTAACAGCTAAATTAATTATAACGGGCAGGCTCACATTGAGAAAGAGGAACTTAGTATCCTTTATCTCTTTGGGGTTGTCCAAACAACTACCATACATCCGACAAACACATGTAAACTTTACTGCAAATATAATCCACCTAGTAGACTTTTCAAAAGCTGTAATGAAAACATGTTTTCATCGACAGCGAAAGTCAAATAAACATATGAGCTAAAGACATTGAGAGACTCCTAAAAAAGGCCTGACCCAACTAATTCTTCATATATCTAGTATGTAGAAATGGATTTCAGTATCAAATGTGTGAAAACATCTAAACAGATATTAGAGCAGATGTCACACTTCTGAAGAAGGGGAATACTACTGTTCTAGATAGTTTCCCGATGAAACTATTAACAGCAATATAAGCACATTAACTTAACTACCTCGCAAATTATTTAGCAGTCTGGGACAAAGAAGAAATATAAGCAAGGAATGCTATCTCGTGAAGCTGTCAAAGTAAGGTGACTTGTTGGAAAGCGAATATTGAAGAGAAATAATGTTACTGTGAGGTCCGGGGAAATATTAAGCAGGATCATTTTAGAGAGATTGCATGATGCCATTTACAAACAACTATGTGGCAAACAGGTAACCTATCGGGCAAACAGATTCTGTATGGAACATATATATAGTCATACAACGCAATGAATAATTGAAACGAGCTTGCTACTATACATTGCAGTTATCGCTATAGAAAGGTCTTCAACAGCATTGACAGGGAATCACTTTAGATGCACTACGGGATCCCAGAGAAAATCGTTAACATAGTTGAGTTGAGTTGAGTTGAGTCAAGAACCGACTCACTGCACTCAGGACATTCCCATACGTGCTCAGTCCCCTCCTTCAACAGCCAGCGAAGAGTCGAGTCATACTACTAATCGTTCCCACCGCTATCTGATTAAATGTTCTCCTGGTCTTCCCTCTCAGTTGATTGATTGATTGATTGATTTAGGAATCGACATCACAGCATTCGGGGCATTACCATAAGCGCTCCGTCCCCATCCTCGCTGAGTTCCAACACCAATAGTACCAGTAGCAATCTGATTATATGTCCGTCTCGCCTTTCCTCTGAACGTTGAGCGTCGGCCAGATCCCCTCGTCACTCCTCGCTGTCTCATTCTTGCCAGACCATGGTAATCCATTTGCTCCTCCGAGGTGTACACGTGCTCCCACAAGGCCGCGACCACGTCTGCCTTGTCATGTATCAATACTCCACCAAGTTCTGCAGAACCCGCCATTCTGTCCACCTGTTCATTTCCCAGCACATCGGCATGCCCCGGAGAAAAGATCCAGGCGATGCTTGTCACCCGTGACCTCCGAAGCGAAGCAAGACACTCCGCACGAAGCCTGCCCGTCTAAGTTTTGAGATTCTTCCAGAACCCCTGCCGATCTCCCGCAATCTCATTCTTTCCACATATGGGTTCTCAATCTGTTTCTCCGCCTTCTCCACCTGGTCCCTCAAGCGCTCGACCATCTCTCCCTTGTCCATAGTCAAGATACCACCAAGAGTTGCATTCCCTGCTAGACTACCAGCCTGTTCATTCCCCCGTACACCCGCATGGCCAGGGCAAAATATTCGTACAATTCTCACAATATGTGACCTCTGAAGCGACGAGAGCCATTCCACACGAAACATTCCTTTCTCCACGTTGCTCACCTCTCAGTTTTGAGATTCTTCCAGAACCCCTGCCGATCGCCCGCAATCTTATTCTTTCCACATATGGGTTCTCAATCTGTTCCTCTGCCTTCTCCACCTGGTCCCACAAGCGCTCGACCACCACCCCCTTGTCCATAGGCAAGATACCACCAAGAGTTGCATTCCCTGCTAGCCTATCAGCCTGTTCATTCCCCCGTACATCCGCTGGCCAGGGCAAAATATCCATACAATTCTCACAATCTGTGACCTCTGAAGCCACGAGAGCCATTCCACACGAAACATTCCTTACTCCACCTTGCTAAGCATATTCTTTGAATCCGTAATGAACACAACGTGTGTTGCAGTAGTCTCCTCTAGCCACCGGAATGCCACTGTTACTGCCTCCACCTCCATTCTCATGCTGGAGGTCGTAGTCAGGCTCTCCTTTTTCAAGAACCGTCCATTAGCCTTTTGCAATAAAGCCCCAGCCACTACGTCTGTTTCTCACCACTGACCCATCGGTGTAGATGACTATGTCACCTTGATGCGTGTTGCTCTGGATCAACTGTTGCATTTCAAACTCAGTGCGGCCCGCTGCTCATTCTCTGCACTCACGACCCAGGGTTATTATTACATTGTTCCAGTCCGTCATATCATCCGGAACTTCAACCCACTCTCTTTCACGATTGATGGTCTCTAGATCACACACCTGACTTATAGAAAGTTCTGCCTGTGCCATCCAGGACCTGCCTCGTCTTAGTCTATGACCCCTAACCATATTCATTACTGCATGCAGCGGGTGATCCCTGTCTGCGGTAACTCTCAGGTACCATTTGGCCTGAAGGACCCTATGTCTATCCGTCATTGTAGGTAGCGCCAGGATATGCCTCATGCAGATAATTGGTGTGTCCTTTGTGCACCCCAGTATTAACCGCATGGCAGCATTCTGTATGCGCTCCAACCTTTCAAGCTGGCTTTTTGATACTGTCAGCAGCCCCAAACCATACTCAATGACAGAAATTATTAACTGCTGAAAGAGCCTGTACAGCATCCTCTGATCTACCCCGGTTGCTGCCATAGCCCTCAATGCATTAAGTTCACCAGCCTTCACCACCAAATCCTCCACGTGATCCTTAAAAGACAAACACCTGTCAAAGGTGATATCCAAGTACTTCAAATTACTCTCTCGACTAAGAGGACATCCATTCAACATAATACCCGGGACGTCTGCCTTGACGATCCGGTTATCCAGGGAGTACCACACAACCGATGTCTTGTCTGGGTTTAAAATGGCCCCTGCGTCTCTGCACCACTCCGTCACCTTGTCCACCACCACCTGTACGTCTTTCGCCAAACTGGCCCTGTCTCTGCCCTGTCTGTACACCAGCACATCATCTGCAAATGTCAAGATTCTACCCACACCTGGTGTCTCAATAGCTGCCGATTTTGCTGGTGTAGACATTAAAGAGCACCGGGGACAAGGCAGATCCCTGAAGCAACCCAGGTGTAATAGTACGGGAGTCAGAAGTCCAGGTACCCATGCGCAGTGCAACCTTACGCTCATAAAGGACTGCCGCAACCCATCTGACAAGGCAAGGGCAGACCTCCATGTCCAACAGTGTGTGTATTAACCGATCATACCTAACCCTGTTATACGCATCCTCCAGGTCAAGAGCTACCGCCACTGTCTCCTGTTTATCCTGGAAGCCCTCGTAGACATCAAATGCAAAAGTTGCAGCATTGGCCCAGGTGTCCTTTCCAGGCCAGTAGCTCCCGAGTCCTTGGGGAAGCAGATTCCTACTTTTCAAATGTTGCTGGAGCCTGCGTGTTACTATCTTTTCGAGGACTTTGCTATACGTGTTTTGCAGGGTTATGATTCGGTATCCATTAAGTCTGGAGTGGTCCTTACCTGACTTTGGGAGTGGGACCAGTTATCTATGCAGCCAATCGTGGGGTATTTAATCGTTAACATAACAAACGCAACATATAAAGTCATGAAATTTAGAGTTGTTTTATTAGAAAAAACTAACTGATACATTTGGAATAAGAACAATCGTGAAACAGGGTTGCATTTTGTGGGGGGCCTTCGATAAAGAGGACGGTCTAAGCCAACAAGAAGTCTCACTCAGCCACCATGGTGGACACTAGAGGTTGAGAAATCAAGGAAGGAAAAGAGTACGGTCGTAACGAATTGGCAGAGGGTGCAGAGAGCAACAAATACAGTTGCCGCAGAATTAGAGGAGGCGGAAAGATACACAGAAGTAAAGGTGCAGGATTTTAAACTCCAATTAGCAGAGGAAAAAAGGAAGAACTGCGAACAGTTTATAAATGAAGTCGGTGAGGATGTGACATTGGGTATATTCTGGAAGCTGCACCGGCAGATGAACAGACAGGGATGTCTGGTACACATGGTAGTGTTTATGATTATAATAACCGACCTGTGACAACTGATCATGAAAAAAAAGGTGGGGGGGGGGGGATTTTCTTGCACGATTTTTAAAACAGACGGATCAGCAGGATAGAGCTATTAGAGATATGGTCAGAGAAGCTCCGTCACCGGTCACTAGGAAGGAGGACTGTGAGGATAAGGTGGAAGATATTAGATGGGCACTGAAGAGGGCTAAAGACAGCGCCAGGCCCGGACGGGGTGAAGTACACCCATTTAGGTAACATGAAGGATGTGGACTTGGAGGAGCTAACTCTTTGTTTCAACCTAAGCATGAATACGGCGGAAATATCCCAGGATTGGCTGCACAGCTACCTGTTCCAATTCCAAAAGCCAGATAAGGATAACTCCAGACTTAATGGATACCGAATCATAACTCTGCAAATCACATTTTGCAAAGTCATCGAAAAGATAGTAGCTCGGCAGCTCCAGCGACATTTGGAAAGTCGTAATCTTCTTCCCAAAGATCTCGGGAGTTATCGGCCTGGGAAGGACACCTGGGCCAATGTGGCAACGTTTGCATTTGATGTCTATGAGGGCTTCCAGGATAAACAAGAGTCTATAGCTCTTAACGTTTAGGATGCGTAAGACGCGGTTAGGTATGATCGGTTGATATACACTCTGTTGGACATAGAGGTCTGCCACTGCCCTGTCAGATGGGTTGCGACAGGCCTTTATGAGTGTAAGGTTGCACTGCGCATGGGTTCCTGGACTTCTGTACGATTACAACTGTGTCGCCACATGGATCTGCCATTTCCCCAGTGCTCTTTAATGTCAACACCAGCACGGTTGCAGCTATTGAGACACCAGGTGTTGGTAGAATCTTGACATTTGCAGATAATGTGCTGGTGTACAGAAAGGGCAGAGATAGGGAAAGTTTGGCTGCAGATTTACAGGTGGCAGTAAACAGGGTGGCAGACTGCTGCAGGGGCGCTAGGGCTGTTGTAAACCCAGACAAGGCTTCGGTTGTGTGGTATTCCCAGAATAACTGGATTGTGAAGGCAGATGTCCCATGTATTATATAGAATGGATGCCCTCTTAGTAGAGAGTATATTGGGAAATGCATACTACAGGCAGCACGAGAAACAGTACCAAGAGGAGCCCGTAAATATTATAAACCCTACTGGAATAGTGAACTGGAACAGTTACATAATGATGTGGATGTGTGTAGAAGGCAAGCAGAGGCCAAACCCAGCCAAGAGCACCACAATAAATACCAGCACGCAAAAGCCAGATTTCAAAGGGCCAAGCTGCAGGTTAGATGGAAAAGCTGGCAGGAGAAAACAGAGTCACTGAACTTTGAAAGAGACACAAGAAAGTTGTGGAAGCTAATAAAACAGCTTAACGATGAGGGCACAGGGAGAAACTCAAAAATTGCAATACATTTTGCGGACTCATTCGCACAAGATAACAATATCGAAATTAGTCCAGAGAAACAACAAGAGATTCGAGAGAAATTGCGACATACAGGACAGAAGGAAATAGTACATGAGGTTATGGAGGCATATATCACAATCAGTGCACTGGAGCTACCCACATCAAAACTGAAAATGAGAAAGTCACCAGGAGCTGATGGTATCTCCAATGAAATGATTAGGAACCTAGGAACAGAGGCCAAAGCAAAGCGGTTACAGATATTCAATCACTTCTGGACCTTAGGCAGTGTTCCACAGACCTGAAGAGAAGCAATCATGATACCCCTCCTAAAATCTGGGAAAGACTTCCCATTGCCTCCAGCTACAGACCAATTAGCCTCACCAGCTGTCTCTGCAATCACAGACTACAGTGGTACATTGAAAGTGAAAACATCCTTGTGCCACAACAGGCTGGCTTTAGGCAGTGCTACTATACGGAAGATCAGACAACCTACCTCTCTCAAGAATTTTACGATGCATTCCAAGAGAAGAAGCTGTTCTTGCGGCATGGATAGATCTGAAGAAATCCTTTGACAATGTCTGGAAAGAAGGTCTGATGAGGAAACTGAGAAACTGTAAAGACAATGGAAGAATGTACAAATGGGTGAAAGCATACTTTCACAACAGAAGAGCCCGAGTACAGATAGACGGTCTCAAGAGCAAGAAAGTACTATTGCGTTACGGTGTTCCCCAGGGTGGAGTCTTGTTCCCCACACTTTTTCTAATTTTCATCAATGATCTTGTTGCTACTCTACCGGATGGAATTAAAGCAGCAATGTACGCTGATGACCTGGTTTTGTGAAGCACAAATGAACATGTATCAGTGGTCACCATATTGCTACAGAGAGCTGTAGATACATTTGTTGCATGGGCGGATAGATGGTGTGTCAGCATAAACATTGGCAAGTGCAGAACCACTCTATTTACCCTCTCTCCGAAACAAAAGGCAGGGATCATCCAGATAAATGGAACACCCCTAAGAGAAGATAAAGAACCAACATACCTTGGTGTAACATTCGACGACAGGCTGACATGGAGAAAACACAAAAAAGAAGTAGAAAAACCCAAAGGAAAATAGCCATCCCGAGAAAGCTAAGTGGAACCACATGGAGAGCCAGTGGGAAAATACTTAGCAAAGTTTATCAACAGAGCAAACAACCACACTTGAAATACGGATCAACTGAGTGGTGTTCAGCATAAAAACCCACACTACAAGAGCTGAACAACGTGCAAAATCAAGCTATTAGAGTCATAACATAAAGGATGAGATCAACCCCTATAGTAGCAATGGAGAAACTGGGGAGGACACAAAAGCACTGAGCAAACTCAGAGATATAGAAACACTAATACAAGCAGAAAGGTTCCTCAGCTTGCCAGGCCACCCTATGATGAACCGATTTGGAAACTTAGCTATGGGGCGGTTGAAAAGAAGTAGTTTTATCCACCAGGCCAAACGACTCTGCAGAGAAACCACCGATCTTCCCACAGTTGGTATCCCCTGACAACTATTCCAGAGGGAACCCCATGGAAAGATGAACATAGACTATTACTACAAATCCAGACAAAAGTTAGAGGAATATCTGACAAGGAAGAACAGAACAGTGTACAGCGCAGAACAGCCACTCTCAGCTTCCTTAATGACGAATACCCACAGGATCTCTGGATCCGAGTCTACAAAGATGGGTCAGCACAAAATGATGTTCAAAATGGAGGAGCGGGAGTGTACATAGAATACCCAAATAATACTAGGGACACGGCCGGAGTTCCAACATTAAAGTACCGCCATAACTATGATGCTGAAATTGAGGAAATCAAGATAGCAACAGAGAAATTACAAAATACCAGCAATGTATTACAGTACACAACCTGTGGTGATATTGACAAATCAGTAATAGAGACTCTCCTGTCTGGGAAATTGCCAGTACTAAGAACACTACTTTCTGAACTTAGCGGGCAGCATAAGGTCACCATACAGTGGATACCATCCCATTGTGGAGTACCCGGAAACGACAGAGCTGATTGATTGGCTAAGGAAGGAGCAAAAGAACAACCTGATGTGCTCATTACATACCACCAAAAGAAAAGAATGATCAAATCAGTCAGAAGGCCACTAAACCCTACTCAAGACGACTACTACGTTATTGACAGACCAGAACATGTCATTATTCTGCACCCCAGAACAGGACACAATAGATTACGCAACCACATGTATACAAAATTCAAGATTGGTGACTCAGCCATGTGCACATGTGGTTTAGCGTCGCAGACAGCAGAACACATACTCCAGGACTGTCCAAACTACAACATATCCAGGCGAACCTTCTGATCTAGAGAGAAAACAGTGGAAGATAAACTCTATGGACAGCTGAGTGAACTAAAAAAGACTGTTAGATTCATACATGAGACAACATTGCAGTTTTAAACATATTTCAGGCGAACGTAAGAGTAAGTAGAAGTAGAGAGAATAAATTGAAGTACTTGGGTATCACCTTCGACAGGTATATGGCTTTTAATGGTCACGTAGAGGCTTTGGTTGTGAAGGCTGGTGGGGGACTTAATGCTTTGAGGGCGATGGCAGCATTCGGGGTAGAGAAGAGGATGCTTTACATGCTCTTTCACCAGTTAATAAGCTCTGTCATTGAGTATGGTTTGAGGCTCCTGACCGTATCAAAGCGCCCGCTTGAAAGGTCAGAAAGGTCACTGTAACCTCAAAGTCCTCCTTCCTAGTGACCGGTGACAGAGCTTTGACCATATCTCTAATAGCTCTATCTTGCTGATCCATCTGTTTTAAAAATCGCGCAAGAAAAGCCTCCACATTTTCCTGGTAAGTTGCCACTGGTCGGTTGTTATCATAGCTCATACAGAGTGCGGCCAGGGGGGTGATTCTGGCGTGCATAAAGAACACACCAATTATATGCATGAGACGCACCCTGGCGCTACGAATGGCGGTCAGGTTAATTGGTTCCTGATAGTTGCTGCAGATAGGGAACACCCCTGCATGAAGCCATGGATATGGTCAAGGGCCATAGACCAAGATGAGGCAGGTCCTGGATGGCACAGTCATAAATATCTATACGTCAGGTGTGTGATCTAAAGACCATCAATCGTGAAAAAGAGTGGGTTGAAGTACCGGCAGACAGGACTGACTGGCACAATGTAATAGTAACACTGAATCATGAGTGCGGAGAATGGGCAGTGGGCCGCATAGAGTTTGAGGTGCAACAACTGATCCAGAGTAATACACATCAAAGTGGCACAGTGATCTATACTGATGGGTCAGTGGTGAGAAACAGACGGAGTTGTTTGGGTTTCATTGCGAAGGCTAATGGACGATTCTTAAAAAAAGAGAGTATGGCAAATGAGGCTACGACTTTCAGCATGAGAATGGAGGTGGAAGCAGTCACAGCGGCATTCCGTTGGTTAGAGACCACTGCAATACACATTGTCTTTATCACGGACTCAAGGAGTATGCTTATTAAGGTGAAGACAGGAATATGTTGTGTGGAATGGCTCACCTCGCTTCAGAGGTCACAGATTGATTATTTTTTTGTCCTGGCATGCCCTTGAGAAGGTGAATGAACAGATTGAGAACCCGTATGTGAAAAGGATGAGATTGCGGGGTATTGGCTGGGGTTCTTGTAGAATCTCAGAACTGAGAGGGAAGACCAGGAGAACTTTCAATCAGATAGCAGTGGGAACGATTAGTAGAGTGATTCTTCGCTAGGCGGTTGAACGAGGGGACAAGTGCCTATGGGAATGTCCTGAATGCAGTATTGTCAACGCAGCCCAACTCAAATGCAGCGTTTGCTTGAAGTATTATGTTCTTATTCTTTGCCACGCTTGGGTAATAATTTCCTGGGTTATTGTTATATATCACACGTTGGAGTTACTTTGTCTGTGATATGAACGCCGTATATATTGTCTTGACATACTTGAAATATGTAAAATGCTCGTCAATAAAGATTGATGGTACCTCATGTGCACCTTGTGACATAATCTGTGTCTTCGTTTTGCTATTTGTTAAACCAAATTCAGAACAAGAACAGGAGAATGCAAATAGTAGACGTTGTAATTCTTCCCCAGAGTCTCTGATCAGTACCCTCTAATGTTGGTCTTAGACTTGAGATAGCAGACCATTTTACATATTTAGAATCAGAGGTAAAAAGCAAATTATCCATAGATAAGGAAATCAACATCAGGATTGGTAAGTCAGCAACAACAATGAACAGATTAACAAAAAGAGTCTTGGATAACACAAGCTTACTGTCAAAACAAAACTCCTTGTCTATCAAGCCAGTGTCCTTATTTTTTATATACTCTTTATTACAGTGAAGCCTGATCAACTTACTCATACCAAAAGAAACGTTTAAACAGCTTTCATATGCGGTGTCTGCGAAGAATACTTGGTATTAAGTAGCAAGACAAAATCACAAATTCTGAATTATTGGAAAGATCAGGTTGTGTGAGGGTTTGTTCCATGCTCAATCTTTGTAGACCTAGATGGAAATGACACACGTCAGGAGGATGGATGATGGTAGAATATCAAAGGAAATCTTTTTTGGTGAATTACAGATGGGTAAGAGATCTCAGGGTCGGCTTCTACTACAATACAAAGATGTGTTTATGAGGGGCATGCTTGATACAGGCATTGATAATGCACACTGGGAGCAATTCGCTGCCGAATGTGTTGCACGGTAGGGAAATATCAGAAATAGAATAAAGACAAAGGAGTACATGATTGCTGACAGCGCATTAGACGTAAGAAGTTGTGTGGTTGTGAAAATGACGAACGAAAGAACGAATGAACCAACGAACGGACTTTATTTTCAAAGGGTAACAAATTGGGCGCACAGGCCCTCCAATCACTCATTGCCAACGAGCCCTTTCTGACGTAACTAGGGGTATTGAGATGCGGCTACGTTGACACTCTTTATGAATTACACACTGATACACCGTGAACACAACTCGTCACCACCGATTGATAGAATGGCATCATGTATTGTTTCTATGCGACACAATCACTGGGATATTCAAAAGTACATGTACACCCACGACATTTGTTTACACACTGATTGTAGTACGTCCTGCTATCCAGGCTATCTAATCAACTACAATGGTCTACACATACACTCTTCTACCCTACTTACAGTCCTGTTACACATGGTCGCATGGCGCCTACATTCACAGGCCGGCAACCTCTGCCCACGGCACACGACTCGACTCCGTGCTGTAACATGTCCACCCGCCTGGTCGCGGCAACACTATTCTCATCAATCGGGACACGCTTGAAATATCTAGCGTACACTCATTTACTTGCCGTCGACGATTCTCGGCGTTTCATCGCCACAAGGGATATTCAGTTCTCAGCCGACACACTTCTCTGCTTTCGTGATCTGTCTGTCATGGCTTCCCAACTCCGACTGACTCCCTTTGTCCGTTCGCCCTGCTCGACCCTCCTAATCACGTGGCCTCCTCCTCGCAATTCTATTGGCCACTATCTTTAGCCCGTTACCGGTGTCTTTTCCCTTATCACTCTCCGTAATTATTTATCACTATTAATGTTTCAACAATCTATGTTGCTGTTAACCAGGTCTTAAGTAATCTGACTCATGGCATATGCCCCCCGCAATTTCAAAAATGTTCTACATTTTTGGGTTCTTCCTTATCTCTACACTTGACATGAGTCAGCTTGGTCGCACATGCCTGTCCCTGGTCGCACATATCTGTCTACTGCCTCATGCCTTTGAGCTTGCTTCTCAGTTCCCTTTAACTTCCCTCTGTGTTACATTGATATTCTGCCATACCTTCACACAAATTATAATGTCGGACACGAATATCCGTCTATTCCCAAATAGACCTCGTGTGGCCTCAACCCCCTTTGTATTCGGCAAGTTGAGGACCAACCTACTATGAGTCCCAATGTCCCACCCCGGACATTCCCATAAGGTTCCTCATTTATACCTCAGTACAAGCAACTGACACCCTCCCCAGCCCTTAAGCCCTGGGTGCAGGAACGTGTGTATTGCAGACATATCAATTTCACCCATATTTTGTTTAAGCTCTCTCTTGCTCCTGAGTAGTCTATGCTACGACTGTGGATCTCTTTGGTGCGAGTACCTATGACTCTTGTATTTGTCTTGTCAACGTGTGTGCGTGGTCGGCTGCCATTAGTTACTTGTGCTCTATGGCTATCTATTCCCTTCATTTGCCCTATGTTTATGCCTGGTGTTCTTACTACCAACTTTTTCCTTGTAGTGTTCCTAATACCATGACCCTTATATACCTTTATATACATCTACTGCCATGCTGAAGTGCTACATGTTGAAATCTTATATGTACACAGTACTACCACTTGGTACTATTATCAATGGTACTACCAATAATCCTACTACACTATCCTTGTATCCTTTCCTTCAATTTCACTTGCACTCTGTTCTCTCTCTCTCATTTCCTCTCTTCATCCTTTCATCGTTTGTCTTTCTCTCTCTCTCTCTTTTTTTTTTTTTTTTTTTTTTGGTACTTTGTCTTACAACACACATACTAGAACCTCAAATGTTCCGTCTATGCCTTTATGCTTCCTGTATACTGGTGTGCAAATATCCCGTTGCATCCCGGTTGTGTTCAAATTAATTCTCATTGGCACAAATTCCTACTCTCAGTCTTCTCGTCCCCTTTTTCTCACTTCGCTGTCACTCCTCATGTTCTCATGTTATGTATCTGTTACCACAATCACATAAGTTTCTCCTACCAATTGTACATGTCTGTCTTTCCAATTTACAATATTGTCATAAAATCTGAATAGTATATAAAATTGGACTCACATGTAATATTTCAAGCACTATTCAAACTTTCACTCGCCTATCATTATCATCTTTGTGACATCAATATGTATCACTGGTAGTAATGTCTCAGTTACCTTCTTCTTCTTTTCTTTTTATGTTATGGGTGTCATCTGTGATATATCGTGGTTTTAGACCCACTGTCAACCTTCCTGCTCTGGTAGATGTTGATCCTTCTTTTTTCCAGTTATGATCATTCATCAGTTTCTAGCATCTCTAGCACCGACATCTCATTTTATACGTTATGTGTTACAATCAGGTAATAGTACAATCAACACTGTTACAATTATTGTTAAAATTACATGCATACTGATTACAAATATACATGGCATGATGATCATGATCATAAGAACGTACTGATGTTTATGGATGTACTTAAAGCCATTAAAATTATATTTATCTCTATCTACGTATATTATGAGTTTTGTTTATTGAATGATTGTGAATGTTATTAACTATTACTCCCTTGGTTGGTTCTGGCTGGTATCTGTCTTCGCTAACTGTATCTTCTACCCATCAGATTCCCAATCTTCCTTGCGTCTGTCGGTCTCAGCCTCTTCAGTCAGCTAGTGAGGTAGCATCTTTGAGGTACCTTCGACATTATCTCTTCTGCTCAGTCATTTACACCCCTTAACTATCTGAAATTAACAACAGCCTTGGGTGTATATATATCCATACATACATATTTACATTCACAATGGCATATTATATTACAGCAATCCTATCACATTTCCTACATTGACATGTTATCATGGTCAGTACCACAACGTGCCAACCACTGGACCAATCCCCTTGTATGAACGCATGGTTTCCTAGATGATAGTCTTACCGTATGCCCTATTGTACTATCGGGATTTTGTCCCTAATCTGACCAGATCATTTTATCATATAGTCGGTGTAACGTTTCTTAGGCCATGTTATTGCTAGCATTCACAGACTTCATGTATATATTTTAACCACACTATTACACCTCTGTACTGTTTGTATTTTTTTTTCTCTGATGACTTTACCACCTCATCATGTTACTTCAATCAACCTTATACCTATCAATGCATTCATTCTACTACAACATTTCTACCTGTACCAATCACATACACATAGCTTTTATACACTACAAGTATATACAAACATGTATACGACATAAACATAAATATGACATGTATATACAATATACCTATCCTACGATACGAGTTTCACGTAGGAACATGTGATGTCTCCTTAACCTGTAGTATTGTACAATGATTTGCATCTTCTTTTGTAATATATGTTGTTATTGATTTGAACTTATCTATTTCTTTTGTCTTTTCTTTCCTTTCCTCATCTGTTAACCCTATACTTTTCCAATACCTATTCCAATTCCTTATTTTGATGTCCTGTGTTCGTTTATTTATTTGATCTTTTGGAATTTCCTCTTGTTGCCATTGTGCTAACAGAGCGTCTGTGTCAATGTACCGTACGTGTGGCCTCTTTGGGGGAATTTCATTCTCCCAACCCGATTCTGTGTAGTCTGTAACATCTGTTTGTTTTATCTTCACCTTCTCTTTTGACCTTTCTTCTTGACTGTTTTTCTTGTTGCATACGCCCTCTTCGTCCTGTAACCTATACCCAGATACTGACCTACTCTCTTGTGCTGAACATGCTTGTTGTACCATTTGTTTTTCTAACCTGTTAGCACATGTGTGAGTCAAGTATGGCATAAAAAATTGTTTCACCATTGCTGTGCTGTCGTTGAACTGTGGACAATCCACTCTAAAGTTTTCCACACCAAAGACTACTTTCTCCTTTTCGTACTCTGTTAGGTCTGGCCTAAAATTTAATGTATCCCATGTCAGTTCTTGCTGTGTCAACTGTCTTAGCTCTTCGCGAATATCAACTGGTCCATGCCTATCGTCCATGATTGTGTCGTTACCGTCGGGACACATTCCCTGTACGGTCCCTGTACTAGGGTCCCTTGTTTGTCCTTGAATTCTTCTGTATTCTTCGCCTGTATGGTAAATGTCTGTTCCTATGTCTGATGGGTCATCATCTACTTTAATTTTAATGTCTTCTGTCGGGAATGTCCATGCCGCATCGCAATCTGCTATTTCTAAGTTCTCTTTTTCCCATTTGTTTATGTCCTGGGGTGTGCACTCTTTGACCTCTGGGATATTGCCCAATATTAGCTCCGTTGTGGGATGTGGTAACACTGCCGCTTTTTTCCGCCCTTTGTAGTAAGGACAGTCAATGTCTGTCCAAGCTACTCTATACTGCTCTAACGCCCCGCCAAATGTTCTGCACGTCACTCTGTCGTCTGTATAGTCTTCGTCTCTTACCATCTTCCTGTCTACCCCCACAATTGTTGTCCCTGTGTCTCTAACCATTTTCACTGCAAAACCATTCACTAATGCTCGTCGAACGTCCAGATTTCCGTTTGTTATGTATGCAGAGTTGGCTTCCTGCATATACACTTTGTTGTCAGTCATGTCGCCCTGACAGTCATACATGTGTGTTGCATTTGTGTCTTGTTGTTCATCCTCGTCGCTGCTGGACATGGCGTATGCCATGTTGGTGTCTTCATTCAGTTTTCTCAGACTACACGTCCTTGCCAAGTGGCCATAGCTTCTACATAACCAGCATTTCAGACTGTCTCTATAGTCTGCATACCTATTGCTTCTTCTGACCGACATATTCTTGAGGTATGACTTATACTCAGGATTTCGGTCGCACATTTCCAACGACCCGTGTTGGCGATCACAATATTTACATTCTCTTACTGGGCCAGTTCGAACTACGTCCGCTTGTCTCGGTGGGATTTGTGTATATCTATTCATTGGTTGATATTTACTTCTGGGTCCGTATGATTGCCTTCGATCAGAGAACCTGGCAGCTGCTCCTACTATAAGTTCTGGCTGTGCCCCCTCTGCAAAAATCTCCCTATGGGCATTATAATACGCCTCACCCTTGGACTCCATTTCAGATATTGTGGCGCATTTATTTTCAAGCAGGAACGTTGCCATGGAGTCTGGCACAGCTGAAATAATTTTATCTCTCAGCATCAGGTCTCTGTGCTTTTCGGGGTCGTTGCCTACTCTAGCTGCCTTCAGCCATTTGTCATATAGAGATTGAGTTTCGGCCATGAAATCCATGAAGGTTTGGTTCGACTTTGGAGTCAGCACTCTAAATGCGGTTCTCAGACCCGCCTCATCTAAACTAAAATGTGCCAAGACTCTTTCCTTGACATAGTTGTAATCAGTTCGCCGATGCTCCGGGATGCCCTCTACCACCTTCAATGGCTCCAAGGCCAAATGCTTATGAAAGAGGATCGCCCACTCTTCAACTGGCACCTTGTAGTGGTTCATCAACACTTCGAAGTTGGTAACCCATGCAGAGATGGAATCCCCTTGTGCAAAGTTCCTGATGATACCTTGATATCTTCGAATGGGGTCCAATGCTTTGGCTGCCAACTTAGTTTTTTCAACTTCAGTTTCTTTCTCCAGTTCTAGCATCTTTACTTTAATACTCCCCTCCACATCTTTGTCTTTCAATGTTAATTGTACTGCCAGTTTCTCTTTTTCGAAAGCTAGTGCTGCCTCTTGTGCTGCTAATTTCTGTAGCTCAAGTTCTTTGGCGTCTTTAGCTGCCGCTTCTTGTGCTGCTAATTTCTTTTCTTCGAGTTCTGCTTGTGCTGCTAATTTCTGCCTTTCAAATTCTCTGACTGCTGCTCTATCTTCCCGTTCTTGCTTCTGATGTTCAGTCACTTTATTCTCCGCCCACGTCATAAGCTCTTTTCCTGTGAAACCACACTTCTCACCTAGAGCTATGAAGTCTGCCAAGGTAGACATGATTATCTGTTATCTATTAGTCCGATTATATATATCACTATCAGTACACGCAGTAAGTGTTGTCGCTGATCTTGTTTTGGTAACCTGTAACAGAAAAAGATTAACTAACCACCATCATCCCTGTGGAAGCACAATCTAATTCATCAGGCTGATTGCACAATACCATACAAAGGTGTCTAATAGCTCTCTGTAATTGAGCAGTACACATAGAAAATTAATTGGAATTAACTTGCCCTGTATATATCCAGCGATGTTTCCAGTGGCTTGATCCTGATGCTCGGTTCACTTCCGCTTGCTTCCGGGCTTGATCCAAATCAGCGTGGCCGTCCCCGTTTCACTCACAGGTCGACAAGGATAAACTTGGTCGTCAGGTGCAGCTCCACATCAATGGTGTAGATACCTCATAGTGTACTACTAACTGTCATGGAACACATTTCTGGAACAGATACTAGTTTTGACATAATTAGTCTATGCCAGCATTCTAATGCATGCAGCCCCCTGAATACGGCTTCACACTGTAATTCTTGTGGCAAGATGCCATAATGTTTCTGTATTTCTATTTTCCGGGATTTCCTAATATTAAAGTGTTGTCGCTCATGCACAACGCCAAGTTAATCAGAAATTATAACGTTGAGTATCGACGTATGTTCTGTTGTTTGTATTGCTGCTACTCATCTTCTTAGCTTTAGCAGAATTGGCGCTGACTGCTCCATTGTACTTTGCACCATGAATGCTAACTTCACTGATGATACCTCACTTTGAAACCATCACCTGAATCAAGTTGCCCCATATTCTTACTTATGCTCTTCAATGTTTAATACAACCGATTACTTTCCTGAGCTGTTGAACCTCGCTTACTGCGGGTTACTTTCTTGTACATAAGCTCAAGCGTCCTATGTTCCACACCTAGCCATGGTTTTCTGTTATCTATAATCCATGCGCTTGTGCTATTATCTTGTTGGTGTACATAGCCTTAACTGTTTATGGTTAATTGAAAAATCTGTAGCTGACAATACATACATACTTGTTCACTACCATACTAACCATTGCCTCAATTTTGCCGAGTTCTTTCGAAGGACGAATGCCCCCACGTTGCCAACGAGCCCTTTCTGACGTAACTAGGGGTATTGAGATGCGGCTACGTTGACACTCTTTATGAATTACACACTGATACACCGTGAACACAACTCGTCACCACCGAATGATAGAATGGCATCATGTATTGTTTCTATGCGACACAATCACTGGGATATTCAAAAGTACATGTACACCCACGACATTTGTTTACACACTGATTGTAGTACGTCCTGCTATCCAGGCTATCTAATCAACTACAATGGTCTACACATACACTCTTCTACCCTACTTACAGTCCTGTTACACATGGTCGCATGGCGCCTACATTCACAGGCCGGCAACCTCTGCCCACGGCACACGACTCGACTCCGTGCTGTAACATGTCCACCCGCCTGGTCGCGGCAACACTATTCTCATCAATCGGGACACGCTTGAAATATCTAGCGTACACTCATTTACTTGCCGTCGACGATTCTCGGCGTTTCATCGCCACAAGGGATATTCAGTTCTCAGCCGACACACTTCTCTGCTTTCGTGATCTGTCTGTCATGGCTTCCCAACTCCGACTGACTCCCTTTGTCCGTTCGCCCTGCTCGACCCTCCTAATCGCCTCCTCCTCGCAATTCTATTGGCCACTATCTTTAGCCCGTTACCGGTGTCTTTTCCCTTATCACTCTCCGTAATTATTTATCACTATTAATGTTTCAACAATCTATGTTGCTGTTAACCAGGTCTTAAGTAATCTGACTCATGGCACTCATCTTTCATTCATCAATAGTGCATATTTGCATAGTAAATTCACATAGGAGACAAACATTGTCAAATGAAAGTTGTAAACATAAACAATGCATATTACCATGTTATGAGACGCATCCCCCACTCACCCACACATCTCCCATCCACCCACACATCCCCCACCCAACCACACACACACACCCCAGGCACACATACATCCCCCACCCTCACACACATCCCCACCCACCAACACATCCCCCATTGACAAACACACTTCTCACACCCACACACACCCACCACCCACAGATACCCCACCTACACACATCCCCTACTCACGCACACATCCCCCACCCATACACTCATCCCCCTCACACATCCCCCTACTCACGTACTTATCCCTCAACCACTCACACCCACACCACCCCCACATACTCATAAACACATACATCTCCCATCTACCCACCCACACTCACACACCCCAACCACTCAGCCAAACACACATCCCCACCCTCAGACACATCCTTCACCCACCCGAACATCCACACCCAACAACACCCCCATCCACCAACACACACATCCCTCACCCACATCCATCTCCCCTCCCACACAACACCAGACCATATACACATCACGCACCAACACACACATCTCCCCCACACATCCCTCAGCCACCCACACACACATTCAGCACCCTTACAACCCCCACCCACCAACACCCGCACACTTCCAACCATCCACCCAAACATCCCACACCCACATCTTTCACCCACACACACACACATCGTCACACCCCCTACCTACACACATCGCCCCACCCAGACACACATCTCCCACCCACCACATATCCCCCACACCCACATCCCACACTAACCCACACACACACACCTAGACACACATACATTCTCCCACCCACACATCCCCCACCCACACACCTCCCCCACCTTAAACATAACTCCCCACCCACACACATATCCCCCACCCATTCCATAACCCACCAACAATCATCCACCCACTCACCCCCAACAGCCCAGCCAAACACACATCCCCCAACAACACATCCCCCACCCACACACACATCTCCCCGCCAACTCACACATCCCGAACTCACCAACACACACATCCCCCACCCTACTAGCATGAACAAACTCCCATAATTTACACACGCATACAGTGACGATTGTCGTGAGCATTCTCGCAAAACTGTGACAATATTTTCACATGCATCCGGTGTGGACAAACATCTACAGCGCGAATTTGTCTGATCAGCCATTTTCGCTAACACCGTGGGTTCTAGTTATTATGCCCTTTTTAATAGCAGAGTGTAACAAACTATCGTCTATACAGACCACAAGGTGCCAATAATAATAAATAATAATAAATAAAGAAAAAGACTTGAAATAAACACGGAGGACAATTATTGTCGTCCTAGAGCAGTGGTTCTCAACCTTTTTTTTTGGGCCCATACCCTCCTTTGTCATATGTTGAGAACGTCATCCCCCCCCCCTTTCGAATTTTTTGCCTATAAGTTCCCCCCCTCCCCCATCCTTACACAGTATACATACAAATGGAAGCTAAATTTAATAACACATACTAGAACAAGCCTAAACATCTACATAAAACGTGATTTGCGGGTCTACTTACGTTATAAAACGAATTTCATTAGGGCGAGAAGTACAGAACCGAACCTTAAAATTTAGAGGGGAAAACAATATCAAGTAACTGGTTCTTGTATTAATGCGATCTTGAAATAATCTGAATTTCCCCCCTCCCCCCCCCCTTGGAATCTCTAAAATTCCCCCCCCCCCCCGGGGGGGGGGGGGAATTCCCCACCGGTTGAGAACCACTGTCCTAGCGTATCAGACACACCCAGAGATCCCAAGCCAGTGACAGAAGTTGTGGATGTGGGCCGCTCCAGTTGTAGACTGGTTGTACACTCGCTGCATACTTCCTCTCGTCTGCCTCACATACAGAAAACACACTCGCTAGTTTCTAAACTAACCAAGGTGATGGTTGTGTTGTCCATGAAGAATAATGATGCGCACTAATTTCATCCTGTAAGTTGAAAGTTATGGTTCATGAATTCTAAGATAGCTGGTAAAGCCTATTTTTGGTCGACAATACGGGCAACGAATGCTTGACATACCAGGAGGAGAAACTCCTGCGGTAGTTGTTTAGTCCAGTCTTTTTTCCACAGCTCTTGTAGTCATGTTTGCTTCGCAAATGACTACAGCCTTGCGTAATGATGTACGCCATGTGTTTCGGTCTCTGGCGGCAGTCTTCAATGTGTCGTGATGAGTTCCTGCTTGCTTGCTTGCTTGTGTTCATTGGCTTGAGCTCCAATGCGAAGTCCTGTATGTCGGATGAAGACATCCTGTTGTCCAACATCAGTGTGATGTCATACAGGACCTGAGTTCCTAAAACTCTAAGCGATATCTTTAGTTTCTTAAAAGCGTTTCCTCTGGCCGCCTAGGTGGCGTTTACGACAACGCAGATTACCGTAAAGAAATCCGTTTAGAGAGCCTGTGATCTGGCATGCGAGTCAGGTGACTAGCCCAGCAAATCTGATTCTTCATGAGTAGAGAGTGGATATTGGGCATGGAAGCTCTTTCTAAGACTAATGTGTTTGGCATCAAGTCTTGCCATTTGATCTTCAGTAGCATCCTAATGCAGACTGTCGTGGAAGTGGTTTAATTTCCTAGCCTGTTGCTGGCAAACAGCCCAGGGTTAACACGCATATAGCACTAAGGAAAATATGGCTGCTTTTCTTTTAGAATTTCAGCTTTGTTTGTAATCTTATTCCATTTCTGTCCCACATATTTTTGTACAGTCTACCAAAGGCCGCGCCGCCTTGGAGATTTGTGCATTAACTTTATCTTCAATTGTGGCAGCTTGTGACACAGTGCTGCCAAGATAAGTGAATTTGTCCACAACACTTTGTCTATGATCTTTCACTTTATACTCGGCTCGGTGTGATTAATCCCTGGAGCTGGCTGCTACATATCTACAGTCTTCTCCAAGTTGATATTAAGCCCAAAGGTGAACAGACATTCGAGAAAGCCGAATCGTTGTGTTGCATGTCTGTCTCTGAGTTGGCATACAGAGCGCAATCGTCAGCAAACAGGAACTCTCTTAATCTAGTCATGGTTAGTTTTAGCTTTCAGTCTTCTGAGAGTGAACAGCTTTCCATCCATACGGTTAAAAAAGTTATTTGCATATCCTTTACGGACGTAGCAGTCAACCTCATAATTGTTTGGTTGTTCGTGATTCCTGGGCATGTTCACGTTCTGTAGTTTGCCATTGCTCTCCGAACGCCCAGCACCATACCATTTGATGAAAAACCAACTCAACCGTGTTTCGAACGCAGTATGCGGGATTACGAACTGCGTTCTAGCTTCCTTCGTCACGGAGCCAGCTATCCATACGGCAGCTGATGTCTATTCTAATGTTGTTGTTGTCGAAGACATTAGTCAGCATAGCTGGGGAAACAAATAGTGTTGGTGCCAGAACACAGCCTTGCTTCACTCCATTGCTGACAGGAAAGGGATCAGACGATTTGCCATTTTCCTGGACTCCTGCCTGCATCACGTATTAAAATAGCCGCACTATTTAGACACACTTTCATGAACAGCCATATTTCCCATAAATCCCCCACAGTCATTCTCTGCTGACTGTATCAAAAGCCTTGGTAAGATCAATACAAGTGGAGAAGATTTCAGAATTCTGTTCCTAACATTTCCCTTGCAACTGCCTTGCAGCTAAAATCATGTCAACAGTTCCTTGTTCGTTTCTAAATCCACACTGACTCTCAGGAAGAAGACATTGGTATAGATGAGATGTTAGGCAATTGAGATGAAATCTAGTGGTTATCTTCCCTGCAATTGAAAGCAAAGAGATGCCTCGGTGGTTGTCACAGGACTGGGGGTTTCCTTTACGGTTGTATAGGTTGAACATTGACGCGTCCTTGAAATCTTGTGGCATGGTCTCGTTCACCCATATGTTTGTAAAGTTATGGTGACGATGCTATATCAGAACCGGTCCACCTGCTTTGTAGATCTGTGTCGAAATCGAGTCATGACCAGGGGCCTTACCACCGGACAGTTGATGTTGATGGATAGCCTTGTTAATTTCCACTATGGTTGGTAAGTCAGCGAGAGTATCGTTAGTGAGGACAAGGGGAAGGCAATTGATGGTTTCGTCATTCGTGGAAGAGGTTGCATTTAGCATGTTGCTAAATTTGCTCTGCTTAGTGTTGGAGGATTTCTTTCTTGTCGGTGACCAATGCATTTGCATTAAGGAAAGGAACTAAGGCTGGTGATGTAGGGCCATAGACCGCCTTTAGTGAGTCAAAAATATATTTCATATCATTGTTTTCAGTGTTATTGCTCAGCCAGAAGTTTCGCATGTGCCGATGTTTCTGCTGCATGACTCTCCAGATGTTGTTGAAAACGTCTTTTTGTTTTTAATGTTTACTTCGTATTGCTCACATATACATTGACGAGAAGATATTTTTTGGTTACACCGATACAAGTGGGAAGATAACACCAAGAGATGGACGAACATCAGCCTGACAGTATGTACAGTCAGGGCGAGAGACAGACAGTGTTGCAGCCAATATTTCATTGCGGAGACGGCACCTGATTGATTGATTGATTGATTTCTTGGCCAGCAATTGTTTGCTGTCTAAAGAATTTTTACCAAACCAGCCTTTATGTTTTCGGGGAGCTGGGCCCAATATTTCCACAGCAGTGTTGTAGATTGTGTCTTTTATGGCTATCCGCATCTTGTTTATCTGCGGCGCTGGACTTGAGTGCGTCCTCCAGCATACTTACAGATGACAACTGAACTTTATTACTATTTATGAGGGTGACATTTATTTATTTCATTTTCGCACTTGTTCCCTTTGAGGGCGCCGTGGTGGTAAGTTGTGTATGTTTATTTTGAAACGATCAGACAATTGTCTGTCCAACATTGGGCACCGAACATGGATTTTGTCTTGTTGTTATTCCTCCTGACAAGGACGTAATCAATGAGGTGACAGTGTTTCCAGCGAGGATGCATCCATGATGGCCTATTTCTCATGGGAAGACGGAAAATTGTATGGTAATCAGGAAATCGTGTTCGGCACATATCTGAAGGGGGAGGATTTCATTGGTCTTACAATTCCCGACTTCGTGATTTCCAATAATGCCACTCCAAGAGGCGGTGTCAAATCCTACTCTGGCATTGAAGTCCCCAGGGAGTATAAGTTTGTCTCCTTTGGGAAGTGTTGTTACGACATTGTGTAACCATTCCTCCTTGATGCTAGCACTCCCTATACTGTTGTTGTACATGTCTGCTAGTTTCTCTAGCTCATTGTCGGTACACCTATTTATGTCGTCGTATCTTATGCCATCAGGACCTGGAGCACTGTTTTTTGATCGTCGAAGCACAGCCTTGATTTCTTTCACTGTCACTGTGTCTTCATCCGAAGTGTTCTGGGCCTTGCATCTGTCTGAGGTGACCTCCTTGGCCAGATTCCGGCCTCCCATGTCTGTCTGGTTGCTCTGCTCAAGGTAGCGTTCAAAGAGGGCTTTGCCCTTGTCCTCATCAGTCCTCTGCCAGATGAGGTCAGCACCTTGGAAGTCAGAAATGCTCTTATTCTTGACTACCCCACTCATGCTTTTATGTAGTCGCCAGAACAATTTCAGTGACTTGTCTGTGCTTACTCTTTGACACACCTCTGCCCATTTTTCGCTTTTAACCACCTTGACCAGTTTTTTGAAATAGCTTACTTTTGTGTGCATCTCTCTTTCTAAGTGCAAGCAGGGACTAGGATGACCAGCTCTGTTCTTCTTGGCATTTTGCCATCTCCATACAGCACTACGCTTATCCACCCAAGTCTTCTCCACCTCGAAACTCCACCACGGTGGCTGCTCCCAGCTTTTTCTCCTGCCCTGAAACGTTCTGCGCTTGTCACGTCTTATTTTGCTCACCACATCTTGCCCTGTACTGTCATACTGGAACGTCTTTACCTTTAGCTTGTGCTGCCTGGTTCTGCCTTTCTCCACCAATATGCTGCAAGGGTGGTGGTCGCTGCCATGGTGTCCTAGGACACCCCATCTACACACTGTAGTGAGTGAAGGTGAAACTAGCGCCAGATCAATAGCACTGTCCTCATCGCCTGGACGGCTTGCTGACCTGGTGACACAGCCACTGTTGATACAAACCAGGTCGGTGGTCCAGTGCAGTCTCGAGCTCCTCCCCTTGTGTATTGGAGGAAGTGTTTCCCCATGATCTGCCTTTAGCGTTGAAGTCACCACAGAAAATAACATTTCTCTCGTGGCCTAATATGCCACTTAAGCACTGCCACTTCTGGGCGTCCACACTCGCATTGCGGGCATAAACATTAACCAACACGAATGGTATACTGGAATGAACTCTCAACGCCTGTATTTGTATATCGTAACTGTCCCAACTGGACATGTCTAGCTCTGACACCACCATGCTGTCGCGAACGAGAATCGCCGTTCCCAGATGTCGTCTGTTGTAGAAACATTTGAAGCCGACAATTCGGAGTAGCTGATCGCCCAGTCTCGTCTCCTGGAGTGCTACAATGTCGTTTCTGTAAACTAGGGTTTCTAAAATAGAGCCCCGTTGTTTTACACTGGCACAGTTCCAATATAGAATACGGATGTTCCTGAGTCCTAGACGGTGACACTTGAGTCTAAAACGTCTCAAACCCCCGCGCTTACCTTGCTTCTTTGTCCCTGCGCGGCTACCACGCCGCTTCGTTATGTTGACTGTTGATCGCTCGGAAAGAAGACGTTCTTCCGCCATGTTGAAAAAACGTAAACACAGACTGCTGATAACCACACACGCTGCTGAAAATTCACTCAAGGATGGCTTCGCTCGATGCACGAACTCCGTAGCACCCGCGCAGATCTTGAGTAGAAACTCCTGGTTTTACATCCTGGAACACCAATTACACGCAAGAGATGAATAAATCCACCCCTTACGCGAAAAAGTTAACGAACACAAAACAACACGACCGTCCGTCGCCATCTTGAAACCGGAAGCCCCCTCGGTAAGTTCCCAAAGCTCCCGAAACCTTCTATTGGGAAACCAACCTTCATAAAATTAGTGTTGGATCTAACACTTATCTATCTTTGTTCCACACTTGGGGGTTCGTGAGCCTTTCTGAGGTTTTGTTATGTTGCGGATTAAGAGGGAATTGGTAATCCCGGGAATTCCCCTATACATTCATTATTTTATCTTCACGCCACAAATGTCATGTTGAGGGCATCTGCCCCAATGGGATATAAATTGCGAAGGCAGAAGGACCGGCCCTCCCTCGGTGGGTGATGTGTAGTGTCACGCCAGCCGTCTTTACTTTCCACGTCAATGCCTGGCACCCATGGTATACATGCTGAACCTGGAAGCCCTGTATTAAGCACTACTGTAATTCCATTAGACATTTCACATATTTTCTGCACATTGTATGAACACTGTCTTATTTATTCTTCATGTTATCGTTGTTTTGTGTTTTGTTTGTTTGTTTTTGGTTTTTGTTTGTTTGTTTGTTTGTTTGGTTTTTTTTTTTTGGGGGGGGGGGGGGAAGAGGGGGGGGGGGGGAAGGAGGGGAGGGGGGGGGGATTCTAAAACTGGTTTTACTTGTAATGTGCCTATTTTTTTTTTTCAAGAGTTCATAACATTCGTTACATTTAGTTGTCGTGTTTTTGTTTATATATTTATTTTTGTATATTAAATATTATTGCATTTTCTTCTGCACGCTTCAAAAATATCGCCATTTAACGCATTTTGCGTTTACTGTCTTTCTTTTTTGTGTGTGTGCTGTCTTTCCGCAGATCTCATTACAACACATTTTTGTTCTCTGTTCTCATGAGTTGGAGATGTTTTTCTGCCCTAGATTAAATGTTTGTTTAATAGAATGTCAAACGTCAGTTTCTCAGTCTCGGCCTACCACTCTTTGTGTAGTGTGCGCGTGGCCGTGTGTGTGAGTGTGGTGTGTGTGTGTGTGTGTGTGTGTGTGTGTGTGTGTGTGTGTGTGTAAAAAGAGGTTGGTTTTTTTTTTTTTGGGGGGGGGGGGGGGGTTGCTTCTGATTAATGTCCTTTAATGTTTCTTTGATGCTTTCTGCATATTCCTGTCCCATGTTTTCATTATGATAGAACTGTGGCGTTAACTATTTTTAAAAACATCACCAATGATTTCTTTGTGTGAAAACTGGAATTCATCTGAAATGTAATACTTCCCATATGCAAAATAAGTTATTGCTTACTTGCGGATTTTAAATTGATTCTAAGGTTTTCTGTTTGACTGCATGTGTCACGTAGGATCGAACAGCATTGAACATTCATACACTCATACATCTATTAGAAATGCCTCTTCGAAGTCAGAGAACACTCTAGATCCCAAGTTATTATATTATTTTAAAAGATGCATTAGTATAAGAAGCATTGTAAATATAGCAAAAAACAAAACAATTAAGCAAGAAAGACCGACCGACCGAACGAACGAACGAACGAACTTTATTTTAAAAGGGTAACAAATTGGGCACGCAGGCCCGTCTTACATTCGGCCCTTTCGATCACTCATCTTTCATTCATCAAATGTGCATGTTACATTTACATAGGAAAAAGAAACATTGTCAAATTGATCTTGTAAGCATAAACAATGCATATTACGCATGGTACATTCACATGAAAAAAAAAAAAATTGTCAAATGAAAGTTGTAAACATAAACAGTGCATATTACAATGTTGTGAGACACATCCCCCATCCACCCTCACACCCACACATGCCTCAGCCACCCACGCATCCCCCACCCACCAGAACTCCCTCCCACCCATACATACCTCCACGTACTCACACAGACTCAGGCAAACATACATGCCGCCACCCATCCACCGATCTCCCACCCACACACATTTCCCCATCCACACATACATCCCCCACCCATCCCATAACCGACACGCACACATCCACCCACATATTCTCCACCACCCACCCACACACCCGCAACCACCCAGCAAAACACACATCACAAAACCACATACACATACCCCCGTCAACCCACACTTCCCGCACATATCCATACACACATCCTGCACCCTCACAATTTTCCCCACACACCCACATCAGCCAACCTACACCCACTCACCCACCCAATATCCGCCATCTCTCAACTACACATCATCCACCTATACACACATCCCCACCCACAAACACATCTCTCCACCTGCCCACGCATATCCCCCACCCATAAACACCCAAAAACACACACCTACCACCCACCAACCCACACGCCCCACCACCCATATATACTCCACCCACACACATCCGCCGCTCACACACATCTTCCCACAAACACACACATCCCCCAACCATACATTCATCTCTCACACACATTCACCCACTCACGTACTCATCCATCAACCACTCACACCCACACATCACCCACCCTCCCATCAACACATGCATCTCTCATACACCCTCTCACCCACACACACCCCAACCACCCGACAGACAGACAGACAGACAGACAGACAGACAGACAGACAGACAGCACTAGCTAACAATAATAATGCTGAATATAACCCGCCCATCGACCTAGTGTTATTTGTGTGTGATATGAGGGTGATGGGAACAATAGGTAGAATCTCTACCCAGAACAACTTCAGCACGGCGTGTCTTATCTAACAAGCGAAATCAGATCAAGCTTCTAATCAGTCTAAAGCTTCTTCTTCTTCTCTTCCTCCTTTTCTTCTGCTTCTTATCTGGCGCTGTAGATTAGGGGATAGTGAGATGCGCAGTTTCATACTGAGTCGAGGGTTCGAAATCAGCTGCAGACGATTGTATGAGCTCCTTAAGAAAGCAATGGCAAACTACTGAAATAACGTTGCCTGGTAAATCACAAACAGCTAGTACATGTTGGTCTCGTTGCATCGTTCTGTGAAGGAATTGCATCTAAATTGTAACCCTCATTATCATCTTCCGCTTCTGCTGCTGCTGCTACTACTACTACTACTACTACTACTACTACTACTACTACTACTACTACTACTACTACTACTACTACTACTACTACTACTACTACTGCTGCTGCTGCTGCTGCTGCTACTACTACTACTACTACTGCTGCTGCTGCTGCTGCTGCTGCTGCTGCTGCTACTACTACTACTACTACTACATGTGGGATGTGGATTTTAATTTATGAGAGTATTATGTGAAGTTATCTATGGGGTTTTATTGATTCTCTGGTCACTGGTTAGAATGCAGGGTGATCAGGGATATTTACCACAAATCCCAGGAGAAAAGAGTTCAATCCTTGAAACAATGGCATCTGTGTGTAGGTTTCCCTTCCCACTTCATCACCCTTTAAATTTACTATAGTGCTAGAAGGATATTGATTGCTCACAACATATAAACAACCACTGTTGGACACCACCTTTACTTGATGTACACAACACTTTTGGACAAACAGTTCAGGTATTAACTCAAGATCTGCAGTTACATATATATATATGTGTAATAAACACTAAGCATTTTCAGACAGGCATGGGAATGATTTGCATTATCTTAATACATTTACACCCTTTTAGCCCAAGAAAAACCAATGTTATTACAAACAACACAACAACCACAAATTGGGTCTACTTTCATTTACCCTCATAATTAAGGCAAATAAAGATCTAATTAAATAGAACCCAACATATCAACATTTGTTTCTGACACCTTTTACCATTCTCTCATTTTAAAAATAATGAGTTGGTGTCAAAATACTATACCATCTATACCATTGAAAAAAAACTACTGACCTGTTACCTTCAGAAAAAAAACCAACATATAAACAGCATTTTGTACTACTAATTAAACTAATTAATAGAGTCATTTATCTCCTGGTGTGCGGTTAAGGGTTCATCTTTGCTGTAGATTAGATCCTTTTCCCATTATCTGGGTACCGAATTAATGCACTCAGTTATGTTCCTAATATTTATCCACTAGTAATTGGCTGGTGACTATTTTATACTCTCTAATCCAGGAATTTGAAAAAATCACACACCATATATCTCCTCCATTGGGGCTAGAATCACAAATATTCTGTTGCCTTAGACTCGGTGCCCTTTTTGTGAAATTTGGTGCCTCCGGTTGGTCATACTTCAGGATTTCCACTTAAGCTTTGCAGAAGGTAATTCCCTTTATCATCAGGTCTGATGAAAAGTTGACGTCCATTCAGCTTCTCGGCTTCTAATATCCGACTACCAAATTGGCTTACACAAAGGTTTCACCCACCTAGTCGCGAGTCTATAACCCATGGCATTTAGGCTGACATTGGACCGGCAAGGAATTAGTCGTTGTTATCTAGTCCAGTGTAGAACTTTAATTGACTGAGAGGCATCTCATGGTAGTATCTGTGACTAGGGCCACAATTGATCTATACCTACATATATCCACAGATGAATAAATCCAGCACAGTAACAGGTTTGCAAACAATTGGATGATTCCTCTTGTTGCTGATGTAGAGGCATTTAGTTGCTTTCATATGGTCTTTTATCTGATGGTGTTCAGGGTTTGGAACCTTGAGGTAATCTGGTTTCGTAGTTATGTTTCAGAGGATATTAAGTTTGTACCTTGGTTGTATTGGCTTATGTGGTTCAGTGTCTTCTCCCATTTGTTTTGATATTGAGTTGGTGTTCCTAGCTAGAACTTGGTGTTGAATGGCTGAATTCCATGTTTGACTGTTGCAGCTGTGAGACATTCTTTCGAAGACTTATCCATTGTTGGATATTAACTTGGTAATCCAACCAACAGTTGAAGGGCTTTCACTGCTGCTAGTTTTAGTAACTTGTAGTAGGATTGTCCCATAGTTGCCCTGAGTTTGCTGAGTGATAAGGCTTCAGGTGGTACTTCTCAGGAGTAAAGCAGTCGCTACCCGTTGTTAGTTACTCTGTTGATCTTCATCTTTGTAGATTATTAGATCTTGAAGTCCATCCTGGATATTCCTACTAAAATAGGACTTAATCACTCACCCAGTCAGTTGTCTTCGAATTTATCTGTTGCTCGCTATGGAGCTATTGAGCGCAGCAGTAACCATGGGTTTGGTGGCTCAGACTTTGCTTGAGGACAGGTTGTTCTTTATTATTGACTGGCTGATAACCCAGTTTCCAGTTGATAAGGTGGCAACTCAGTCCCACCAAGTCCACCACTCGCTATAGAAAAGGGATGACAAGAATACAACACGAGCATTAACCTACTGTGTTATGATAAAAGGTTTACAACACAATTACAAACAAAAATACAAAACAACAAGGGGAGAAGGGGAAAGGAGTGGGTGTCCACGTTCCACTGTCCCTCATTGCTGAGTAGAGCCATTCTGACTCTTAATAGTGAGTAAGGTATTTTCTCACTTTATTTTATGTTCTGTTGTTACTGGGACTATTAGATGAGTGAAGTCATTCTGTCCATCCAACTTGTTGATATTGTATCTCTCATTCTAGAAGAGAATAGCCTATACAGAATCTCTGTGGTTTCTAATGCCGCGTCTTCCTTTCGGCACTATAATCATCCTTAGGTCAAGACTATTCAACATTGGCTTCTTAAGTACTGATCATGCACAAGGATTCTTACATCAACATCCTCTAATCCCAAGGTGCAACATTAAAATGTATATTCCCACAGTAAAAAGTAACAATCAGAACAGAGAAAATTCTCATAACAGAAAAAAACATACATGTACATTTCTCTGATATTAAGTACATGATAATCATACATAATAATTAATCATAATGATGATGCAGGGAGCCTAGGTTTTTGGATTTTCTTCAGGGAGTTAATCCATAACTAAAACATATATTGTTTTCCCCCCACTGCGTACAGCACATGAGGATAGTAACCGCTTGATATATTTTGCCAATGACTGCTATTATTCGGAGTGTATTTATTAGAATAACTTATGCCGTATGGTCCAGTCTTCTGAATATTGCAAGCAATTTATTCACATCAATCTTCGCTTCTGTTCCTACTACAGTGAGGTGATGCGGATTGAATCCTATCCGAACATTCATTTATATCACGACGTTTACTTTAATTGTTTTTGAATTTATATTCTAAAGCATGGCATGTCCCTAACAATAGTTTATGAAATGATTACATTTCCCTCCTCATATGGAGTGGTTACTAATCTGTTAACAAAAGGATGGTATTAAAATTTAGCACTATAGTTCCAAGTTACAGATTATGATGTGGCGAAGTATTTTATCCCCTGACTAAGTGTCAGGAATATGCGTAATCATTTGTATGTCCCTGCATGGGTAAAACACCTTTGAAACTGTACTTTAGAGTTCAATCTCTACAGTACATAGATTATTTGCAGATTTCTAAGCATAAATAGTGAGATATTGTTCACAGTGCATAGAAGTTTCAACATAGGAATGTGAAATTGACAGACACAAGTTCTCTACTGAAGTATGTAATCAAGAGTCTGTTCCCACCTTTAGAAAATGCCTAGATTGTGGTTTTTACCTGAGTTTGATACTCTACGGTACACATAATATTTCTAGGTTATAAGCACTATTAGTTAGGTATAAGTTCATAATGCCTATAAAATATTTTAACATAGGGATTTGAAATTGTAAGACATAGGAAAAATTACAGCGTGGCGCCCACATGTGTTTCATTGGTAAACATCATCCAGCCTGGTTTAAGAGAATTGTTGACTTATTATTCTAACTAATTCTTAATTAAACATACTGGTCTATGTAATACATAAATACATCTTAATAATGCAGATATAACATACCAATAGCTGAAGAGAATCATGGTTTTAAAAGGCAAAAATACCTTTCCCCACACGGGGAAAGAAACCCCACACAGGGAACGCACGTCTGCTCTTTGTGTAGTACTGACCAAAAATGGCTACACTGGGCCTTTGTTTATCAATCAGTCCCGGTCTTGCCAGGAACGTGAAAAAAATAAAGCCAAATAAATTAAGCTGCCTCGGTCAGTCTATCGCTGTTTTATTGTCTCCTACATTAAGTAAGTTACTTAAACAGTAATTGATAGGGGTTGTTTATTTTTAAGGGAGTCAATAAATAGGAAAGGGTAAGGACGTTTTATTATATCACACTACTACTACTACTACTACTACTACTACTACTACTACTACTACTACTACTACTACTACTACTACTACTACTACTACTACTACTACTACTACTACTACTACTACTACTACTACTACTACTACTACTACTACTACTACTACTACTACTACTACTACTACTACTACTACTACTACTACTACTACTACTACTACTACTACTACCACCACTACTACCACTACCACTACTACTACTACTACTACTACTACTACTACTACTACTACTACTACTACTACTACTACTACTACTACTACTACTACTACTACTACTACTACTACTACTACTACTACTACTACTACTACTACTACTACTTGTCGCGAGATTGCCATGGGTTAAACAGATAAATATTCCCGACGTTTGCTTGGCGTGTATTTTCAGCACCATTATTTTACTAACGGGAAAAACACCGCGGATGTCAAAATCTCAGGACAATATTTGTAGCTGCACGTGTACATCTATAACGGATTTGGAACGGTCGGTGTTGATGGTGACAGGTCCTGGCATCGCCTTGATTAGTTTGTCTACATTTGAATGTAAATGGAAGCAGTGGGGTCAGCCCATCTACACATTTGGTGTTGAGTGAGAAGGAAGGGATACACCGAGTTGGCAGTTCATTACCAGTTAGAATCACATATATTGTCACCACGGAACAGAAGATTGACAAGTTTGTCAACATTTGAATGCAGATGGAAGCCGTGAGATCACAATGGCAGATGTAAAACGGAAGTACTTAGTAGGGAGAAAACAGTACATATGTCAATTCTTGGTTTCCGGAACATGAAGAGTTTGACGGGGTTATTTGCAACTGTTTGTTGGAAGTCGTCATAAAATTCGCTGGCTTGTTTTGAGAATCTTAACAATTACTGACAACTTTGACAGGATTTAAGCCCGGAAAAATAGATCCTTGCAAATGGTTGATATGTCCAAATAACACCTGTGTGGGGGAGAAGAGGATAAAGTCACGTGGACAACTTTGGTAGTTTGCCATATAAACTCTAGTTGGGACCAGCTAGGGAGGACTTGAAATTATGCTTTAGTCAGAGTGCCAGGGCACGGCAGCGCCTAGTGGAAATAATATCTACCGTGTGTTAATTAGTGACTTAATTTTACACGTGCCTATAATGGCAGATGTAGATATGATTGATAGGACTGCAGTGGTGCCATTTAAGGTATAACCTATTATAATATATTCGTTATAATTACTTTAGGCAGTAGCCTTGTTAAACTATAGTGTGATGATTAGCACTGTTAGTGGAAACTAGCTAGAGTAGGGAAGTGATACTTGACTCTGTTAGCTAGAATAGATTAGTGAAGTGTTGATAAGCTTTACTAGTTGAGAATTGAGTAATGAGGGATAATTGGGATTTCCCGTAGGTGTCCCTTGTGGGAGGGGTTCCACATTCTGTTTGCTGATTTTTTCTTTGTCATAACCTGATTCGACTCTAGGTGGGTAGCTAATCTGCTCTATGACTAAGTCTAGTTAGCTAACGATCATTAGGCAAGGTGATAGGCTTACACTCAGCCGAAAGAATCATGAACTAGTACTATCACCAGGTGTGTTGTTTCTATCCTAGGTTCCCTACCAGATCCAAGGAAGCTCAATAAAGTTTTGGGAAGGAAGAAAATCCCAGTCGGAAGAACACCAGTTCGGCAATCAATAAAGATTGCTTACAGACGTGATTAAAAGCTAGAGGGAGGTTGATTACCCAACATAGTGAAGATTACAGTTGCACCATACAGCATTAAACAGTGGTAACGAACCGAGAACCGGTTAAGAGTAACTAGTGTTAGTACAGTAACAATTAACATTAGTAATTAGCACTTGCGGACTGAATGGTTCGATGTGCAACGAGGATGATCTGTCGACTAACACTTAACTTTACTAACTGTGTAAACACTAGAAAAGAACTTGTGCAGTTGGTTAGAGAACATTAGGAACGGACATTGTGTAGAGTGAATCCGGTCCATAAGTAACTGTTCATACCACCGGTGTCTATTTCTCATGTTCATGAAATGGGATTACCAGAGGTCTACAGAAGCAAAGCAGTATCCGGCAGGATGGTTCCGGCAACGGGTGAGACGTACTTGTTCTGACGTAACGTGCTGTGGTCTATCTTTGCTGTGATCAGCGGACTGAGCTGATGTCTGAGAGTCAGATTCTCTACACTGTATAGAACACGTCACACATTTTCTTCGCATACACGTCTCATACACGTTACACTTTTATTTTAATAAATTAATCTGTATTAATTTCTAGAAGTAAGAGTTGTTGAGTATGTTGCGTTGGGGAAGTATGAGAAGGGGGCATAGTACGACAGTGTGAGAGTGATAGGAAAAGGTGTCCATAGGCTGATGGAGTGTGTTGGACGGAAGCTGGTGGATTCTCCAGAATATTGAGGGGGAAAAAAAATAATATTATAATGTGGGTGTCGGATCTCCTCACTCCAGGGACGACACTTTAAAGGAGGACGCGACATTACTGGGGGCTCGTCCGGGATATTTGGACAGTGGGATCTCTCGTAAACGGGATATTTGGACAGTGGGATCTATCGTAAACGTGATCTTTGGACAGCGAGATCTCCCGTAAACGGAATCCTTGGACAGCGAGATCTCCTGCAAGCAGGAACGTTTGACAGGGGGATCTTCTGACAACGGGGTCTTTTGACACGGGATCCTTAGTTATAAAAGGGAGATATCATTTTGGAGAATCCAGCTAGAGTGAATGTGGATAGGGGTTAGGATTAATATCTTACCTGTTCACACTTCACACGTCTGCATAGGTCTGTGGTCCTGATTCTACTCTTGTCACTGAGTGAATGTACTGTGTGTGGTAATATCGAGATTTATAGTACTTGTTCATATATCGGTATAGTAATTTGCAGTTATATTGTACTAGACCTGCTAGCTTACCTCTCTGTATAATGGCCACCCCTAAACTTAGCACGTTAGAATTAAAGGAAAGGGGGGAAGAAATGGGATTGGCGGGGTCTGCTCTAACGGATTACATACAGGAAGTGGAGAGAGAGTATCGTCAAGCAGAAAGGGATGATCGAAAGGCCGAGCTGGAATTGAGAAGGATGGAGTTGGAACAAGCAGCTAAGAAATTGGAAGCTCAGCAAGCAGCTAGGAAATTGGAAGCTGAGCAAGCAGCTAGGAAATTTGAAGCTGAGCAAGCAGCTAGGAAATTAGAAGCTGAACAGGAAGCACAGAAAAGGGAGCACGAGTACCGGATGAGGGAACTCGAGTTGAAGAGTCAATCTAATGGAGAAACTGAGGGAGCAGTTGGAGGTTCCTCCATCCCAGGATCAACACCAGTAGGTGGACATGGGTACCATGCTATGAAGTTTCCTTTAGCGGTCTACGAGGAGGACAAAGAGAAGATTGACCAATACCTTCAACGCTTCGAGGCTATGTCAGTTGCTATGGGTCTGGAGCGTAACAAATGGAATCTTAAGCTATCCCAGGGATTACGCGGGACAGGATACGAGGTTTATACTCGCCTGCCACCAGGACATGAGAACAATTATGATGAATTAAAGACGGCTCTGCTGAAACGATTCGAGGTTACATCGCATACCTACCGGAAAAAATTTCGAGCAGCGAAACGAGAACCGGGAGAGTTGTTTGCCGCCTACAGTTTGCGTCTTAAATCTTATCTCCATAAGTGGATGGATTTGGCTGGGTTCGCACATGACTATGAGAGTCTGGAAGAGCTCATGGTGGTCGACCAGCTGAAGAAGCAAATGTCTAAACCTCTCAGGACGTTCCTGGGAGAACAAGGAGCGGAACGTATTGACCTCGTGAAATAAATTAGCAGAACGGTTCGTCGAGGTACATGGGGAGGCAGGGGAAAACCTTTCCACCAACACCAAAAGTCAAGAGAAACAGGACAAGAAGAAAGCCAAAAACTCAGGAACAAAAAAGTGGGAACCTTATGGGCAAAAATCAGAGGATAGTTCAGAGAAGAAGAAGGAGGGAAGCAAGAGCACCTCAAGCTCTACACCTAAACGACCGTGGTCGGAGAAGTGGTGTTCAATTTGTAAGTCACCCTCTCACAATACGAGGGACTGCAAATCGAAGGCTAAGAACCCTCATTTTGCAGCATGTCAAGTGACTTCCAAGGAGGTTGTCACGGAAAATGCCAAGGTCAACAAGGAAGCTCGCCACCAGGAGAGCTCATTCAAGTCCGACAATAGAAAATCTAGGACAGGGAAATGGTGCAACGAATGCAAGTCAAACACGCACAATGCTATTGACTGCAGGGGAAAGTCAGGAGACACTCAATTCGTCGTGTGCTCAGGAAAACCTAAGGTGGAGCCCACCGAACAGGTCGAGACCGAGGAAGAGACTCCAGACCAGGAAAAACCACCTGTAGTGGAATTGGTAGAGGTTAACGGTCGTCAAGTGGAGTGTTTATACGACACAGGACTGGACGGGGAGGCCGTGATTTCTGCGGATCTAGTACATCCAGAACAATTCACAGGTGAAACATTGGATATACAGCCTGCACAGAAGAGTGCTGTAACCATGAAGTTGCCCATTGCTAATGTGGAGATTCGGTCAAGGTACGTCACCGGCACCATCAAGGCCGCTGTATTGACCGATCCCATTTTTCCAGTCATCCTAGGTTGCCGGTATGTCTTTCTGGGAATGCCCAGGGAGCCTATTCATATGGGAGCAATGCAGACTCGCTCTCAGGCGAAAACGGAAGAGGCAGACGCAATTGTGACTAACCCAATGCCGGGGGAGCTACGAACTGCCCAGAGTGAGGATGATACTTTACGTCCTTGCTACAAAAAGCTGCAGAAAAGTGCTGATCCACCAGGACGGGGGCAGTACTACATGAAGAATAGGATACTCTACAGGAGAGCAGGAAGGGGAGACAACCTATACGGTCAGTTGGTCGTCCCGAAAGCTCATCGGTCCCAGATTCTTCATATGGGGCATACCATCTCCTTTAGTGGACACATGGGTATTGCCGCCACCATGCAGCGGATTTCCTGCCACTACTATTGGCCGGGAATGACAGATGATGTGCGTCGGTATGTGAAGTCATGCCCTGAGTGCCAGAGGGTGGCACCGAAACACTGGACAGCACCGGTGATGTTGGGTGAGATGCCCATCATGAACTCTCCTTTCGAGAGGTAGCCATCGATATCGTGGGTCCACTTCCCAGGACTAGGAAGAGGAACATGTATATACTCACAATGGTGGATTGCTGTACAATGTGGGGTGAGGCTATACCGTTGACCACGATTGACTCGAAAAGAGTGGCGGACGCACTGATGGAGGCCTTTACCAGATTAGGCTTTCCGGATCAAATTCTGACGGACAATGGATCTCAGTTTTGTGGAAAACTCATGGAGGAGGTATTTAGGGTGTTTCACTCTAACCACATACATACCAGCCCTTACCACCCTCAAGCCAATGGACAAGTAGAGCGTTTCAACGGCACGTTGATGACAATGCTCAGGAAATTAGCGCAGGAAAAACCTGATAGGTGGGATGAATATATCCCAGCAGCACTCTTTGCCTATCGGGAAGTTCCTCATGGCTCAACAGGACTACCACCCGCTACGTTGCTGTTTGGTCGTCCAATCAAAGGACCGTTGGAAGCCATGTTGAGGAGTTGGACTGAAGAGGGGACGTCAGAAGAAGTGATCTCATCCTATCAATACGTGGAGGAACTGAAAGAAAAACTCCACAAGGGATGGACTCTGGCAAATCAAAACTTGAAAAAGGCCAGGAAAAGACATGCGGCTTACTACAACCGTAGGTCTAAAGAAAGATCTCTAGAGGTGGGAGATAAAGTCTTGTTGCTACTCCCAACGGGAAACAACAAACTGGAGATAGGTTGGCAAGGACCATTTCCCGTGGAAAGGGTGATATCCAGAACCAACTATCAGATCCGGATCCGGGGAAAGTCGAAGATTTTCCATATCAATCTCTTGCGGAAATACGAAGAGAGACCCGGAGACAAGGCAGCTCACCTCATGGCAATGGCAGTTACAGTGGAGACAGAAGTGGGAACCAGCGAGGGCAGGGAATATCCCTTAGTACACCAGGAAACCTATAGGGATGTACAAGTGAACCCTGATCTGACCTCCCAGGAGAGGGAAAGGATAACCCAGGTTCTCAAGTCTCATAAGGAGATACTGACTGATAAACCAGGACGAACGAGGTTGGTGGAGTTCGAGATGACTTTGACCACACAGGAGCCTGTTCGCCAAAAGGTTTACCCAGTGCCATTCTCTAAAGAAAAGGCCCTGGAGGAGGAAATAAAAAAACTGCTGGAGGATGACGTGATTGCACCATCCACATCCCCATACAATGCGGGGGTAGTTTTGTTACGCAAACCAAGTGGAGAACACAGGTTGTGTATAGATTACCGACTGCTGAACAGTCATACACAGTTTCAGGTGGAACCTTTGCCGAATCCAACTCAGTTATTCGCTAGGCTCCATAAGGCTCGGTACTTTTCAAAGGTGGATCTGAGTCGGGGGTACTATCAGATACCAGTCAAACCGGAGATTCGACCACTGTTAGCTTTCAGTACACCCAGTGGACACTACGAATTCAAGGTCATGCCCTTTGGACTCAGCAATGCACCTAGTGTGTTTACACGCATGATGAGGACTTTACTAGATCCGTTACAGGATCCGTCCATCATCTCATTCATGGATGATATTCTGATTTCCAGTGACAGCCTGGATGTCCACTTACAATCCTTGGAGAGAGTGGTTAATAGGCTCAAGGAAGCAGGGCTTACTGCTCGTCCAACCAAGTGCAGGATTGGTTACCAGACTCTGGAATTTCTAGGTCACACCATCACTCCAGGACACATTGTTCCAGAAGAGAAGAACCTGGAGAAAATCAGAAATGCACCAAGGCCAAAAACGAAGAAGGATGTGCGATCTTTTCTCTCGTTGTGTGGGTTCTACCACAAATTTATCCCACATTTCACTGAACTGGGAGCTCCGTTGACCGAAACCTTGAAAAAGGGATTACCGGATCAAATCATTTGGACACCAGAATGTGAGAATGCCTATAGTCAGTTAAAGGAGGCCTTGGTCAGCAAACCTGTATTACAGCTCCCTGACCTTTCCAAACCATTTGTGTTGAGAACGGATGCGAGTGGGATTGGAATTGGAGCCGCTTTGTTACAGGAAGGAAAAGACGATGCTTCGGTTTTGAAACCTGTGGCATACGCAAGTAAGAAACTTCTACAGGCGGAGAGGAATTATTCAACCGTCGAGAGAGAATGCTTGTCCCTCGTATGGGCAGGGCAAAAATTTCAGCCATATTTGTATGGAGTTAAGTTTCGGGTTCAGTCGGATCATCAGCCCCTGATGTTCCTGGCTACTTCTCAGAAGCTCAACGCACGTTTGATGCGGTGGTCGTTGTTACTTCAACCGTATAATTTCACAGTAGAGTACATTCCTGGGAAGGAAAATGTTGGAGCGGACTTCTTGTCAAGACACCCAGTTCCTGAAGAAGAGGAATGAATTATCTGGATTTAACTCATGGTGGAGAAGAGTGAGATGGACTACTCTCTTAAGAGGGGGCCTATGTCGCGAGATTGCCATGGGTTAAACAGATAAATATTCCCGACGTTTGCTTGGCGTGTATTTTCAGCACCATTATTTTACTAACGGGAAAAACACCGCGGATGTCAAAATCTCAGGACAATATTTGTAGCTGCACGTGTACATCTATAACGGATTTGGAACGGTCGGTGTTGATGGTGACAGGTCCTGGCATCGCCTTGATTAGTTTGTCTACATTTGAATGTAAATGGAAGCAGTGGGGTCAGCCCATCTACACATTTGGTGTTGAGTGAGAAGGAAGGGATACACCGAGTTGGCAGTTCATTACCAGTTAGAATCACATATATTGTCACCACGGAACAGAAGATTGACAAGTTTGTCAACATTTGAATGCAGATGGAAGCCGTGAGATCACAATGGCAGATGTAAAACGGAAGTACTTAGTAGGGAGAAAACAGTACATATGTCAATTCTTGGTTTCCGGAACATGAAGAGTTTGACGGGGTTATTTGCAACTGTTTGTTGGAAGTCGTCATAAAATTCGCTGGCTTGTTTTGAGAATCTTAACAATTACTGACAACTTTGACAGGATTTAAGCCCGGAAAAATAGATCCTTGCAAATGGTTGATATGTCCAAATAACACCTGTGTGGGGGAGAAGAGGATAAAGTCACGTGGACAACTTTGGTAGTTTGCCATATAAACTCTAGTTGGGACCAGCTAGGGAGGACTTGAAATTATGCTTTAGTCAGAGTGCCAGGGCACGGCAGCGCCTAGTGGAAATAATATCTACCGTGTGTTAATTAGTGACTTAATTTTACACGTGCCTATAATGGCAGATGTAGATATGATTGATAGGACTGCAGTGGTGCCATTTAAGGTATAACCTATTATAATATATTCGTTATAATTACTTTAGGCAGTAGCCTTGTTAAACTATAGTGTGATGATTAGCACTGTTAGTGGAAACTAGCTAGAGTAGGGAAGTGATACTTGACTCTGTTAGCTAGAATAGATTAGTGAAGTGTTGATAAGCTTTACTAGTTGAGAATTGAGTAATGAGGGATAATTGGGATTTCCCGTAGGTGTCCCTTGTGGGAGGGGTTCCACATTCTGTTTGCTGATTTTTTCTTTGTCATAACCTGATTCGACTCTAGGTGGGTAGCTAATCTGCTCTATGACTAAGTCTAGTTAGCTAACGATCATTAGGCAAGGTGATAGGCTTACACTCAGCCGAAAGAATCATGAACTAGTACTATCACCAGGTGTGTTGTTTCTATCCTAGGTTCCCTACCAGATCCAAGGAAGCTCAATAAAGTTTTGGGAAGGAAGAAAATCCCAGTCGGAAGAACACCAGTTCGGCAATCAATAAAGATTGCTTACAGACGTGATTAAAAGCTAGAGGGAGGTTGATTCACCCAACATAGTGAAGATTACAGTTGCACCATACAGCATTAAACAGTGGTAACGAACCGAGAACCGGTTAAGAGTAACTAGTGTTAGTACAGTAACAATTAACATTAGTAATTAGCACTTGCGGACTGAATGGTTCGATGTGCAACGAGGATGATCTGTCGACTAACACTTAACTTTACTAACTGTGTAAACACTAGAAAAGAACTTGTGCAGTTGGTTAGAGAACATTAGGAACGGACATTGTGTAGAGTGAATCCGGTCCATAAGTAACTGTTCATACCACCGGTGTCTATTTCTCATGTTCATGAAATGGGATTACCAGAGGTCTACAGAAGCAAAGCAGTATCCGGCAGGATGGTTCCGGCAACGGGTGAGACGTACTTGTTCTGACGTAACGTGCTGTGGTCTATCTTTGCTGTGATCAGCGGACTGAGCTGATGTCTGAGAGTCAGATTCTCTACACTGTATAGAACACGTCACACATTTTCTTCGCATACACGTCTCATACACGTTACACTTTTATTTTAATAAATTAATCTGTATTAATTTCTAGAAGTAAGAGTTGTTGAGTATGTTGCGTTGGGGAAGTATGAGAAGGGGGCATAGTACGACAGTGTGAGAGTGATAGGAAAAGGTGTCCATAGGCTGATGGAGTGTGTTGGACGGAAGCTGGTGGATTCTCCAGAATATTGAGGGGGAAAAAAAATAATATTATAATGTGGGTGTCGGATCTCCTCACTCCAGGGACGACACTTTAAAGGAGGACGCGACACTACTATAGTATGTCCACATTTGTTTGCCTTCATTCACAATCAATTATTTTGAAAACTGTCTGATTTCTCGCTAACAAAGTTATTTTTAAGGTAATGTGAGACCTGCCAATTCTGATGACACACAAAGGCGTATCCAGATTCGTATGGGAGTCGGTGCAATGAAAGAACTAGCTTAAAATCGACAGAGTCGGCTGCATTGCACCGAGTTTTTATCCCATATGGCTCAGTTTCTTTCCGCAGCGCGGAAAGCGTCGCACAAAGCACGAATTCCGTAGCTCCAGCGACGACCTTCGGGAGTCTCCGAAAAAATGCACTCGTGAAATGAAGGACGCGGCCCGGAATCGAACATACAACCTTCGGAGCCCGAGTCAGACGGCTTGACCACTTCACCACGTAGAATCCCGAGAGGGGTGCAATGTGTAATATTAGTAAAGACAGAGAATTTACAGAGGCACGGGGTAAATAATTTGTAAATTAACAGGAAAGTTAAAAGAAAATATTTCTTACCTTATTTTTCATTTCCTTCTTGTTTCTTCACCTGATGCTGATGCTGTAATGTTTAGGGCCTGCAATTCGTCTGAATAGTTGGAGCAAAATATCCCAGTAAGTGTGTACGTAGATTAAGGTCTGCGATCTGCTCAGACCTTAATCTGTGTCTGACGATTCCAGTAGGTTGATGATTGCTCTCGGTTGCATAAAATTCAATCCATCCTTTCTTCAATAGTCCTCTTAGTCTTTCAACACATGGTCCTGACGTTTTTTCCAGTAACTTTTATCAATATTTAATAGCGCGGACAGACAGACAGACAGACAGACAGACAGACAGACAGACAGACAGACAGACAGACAGACAAGATAAGACAGACATACAGAAAGGTAGGTTGGTAGGTAGGTAGGTAGATAGGCAGAAAGGTAGGTGGGTGGGTGGGTGGATGGCTGGCTGGCAGGATGGCTGACTGGGTGGGTAGGTAGGTGGGTCTGTCGATCGGTCGGTGGGTCGGTGGGTCGGTCGGTCGGTCGGTTTAGGTCGGCAGACAGACAGACAGATAGATAGATAGATAGATAGATAGATAGATAGATATCGGTCGGTCGGTCGGTCGGTCGGCCGGCCTGTAGGCAGGCAGGCAGGCAGGCAGGCAGGCAGGCATGCAGATAGATAGATAGATAGATAGATAGATAGATAAATAGATAGATAGATAGATAGATAGATAGATAGGCAGGCAGGCAGGCAGGCAGACAGACAGACAGATAGATAGATAGATAGATAGATAGATATATAGATAGATAGATATATAGATAGATAGATAGATAGATAGATAGATAGGTAGATAGATAGATAGATAGTTAGATAGATAGATAGATAGATACATATATATCGGTCGGTCGGTCGGTCGGCCGGCCGGCAGGCAGGCAGGCAGGCATGCAGATAGATAGATAGATAGATAGATAGATAGATAGATAGATAGATAGATAGATAGATCGATAGATCGATAGATAGATAGATAGATAGATAGATAGATAGATAGATATCGGTCGGTCGGTCGGCCGGTCGTTAGGCAGGCAGGCAGGCAGGTAGGTAGGCAGGCAGGCAGGCAGGCATAGATAGATAGATAGATAGATAGATAGATAGATAGATAGATAGATAGATAGGCAGGCAGACAGACAGACAGACAGACAGACAGATAGATAGATAGATAGATAGATAGATAGATAGATAGATAGATAGATAGATAGATAGATAGATAGATACATAGATAGATACATAGATAGATAGATACATATATATCGGTCGGTTGGTCGGTCGGCCGGCCGGCAGGCAGGCAGGCAGGCATGCAGATAGATAGATAGATAGATAGATAGATAGATCGATAGATAGATAGATCGATAGATAGATAGATAGATAGATAGATAGATAGATAGATAGATAGATAGATAGATAGATAGATAGATATCGGTCGGTCGGTCGGCCGGCCGTTAGGCAGGCAGGCAGGCAGGTAGGCAAGCAGGCAGGCATGCAGATAGATAGATAGATAGATAGATAGATAGATAGATAGATAGATAGATAGATAGATAAATAAATAGATAGATAGATAGATAGATAGATAGATAGATAGATAGATAGATAGATAGATAGATAGATAAATAGATACATAGATATTGGTCGGTCGGTCGGTCGGCCAGCCGACAGGCAGGCAGGCAGGCATACAGATAGATAGATAGATAGATAGATAGATAGATAGATAGATAGATAGATAGATAGATAGATAGATAGATAGATAGATAGATAGATAGATAGATAGATAGATAGATAGATAGATAGATAGAATCTTCGCGCTGTTTGTTTCAAAACGGAAATCACGTGAAAATTTAAAAAAATGCGGGGGCGTGTCTTGGTGAAGCTGTAATACTGTTAAAATCATGGACGTAATCTCTAAGTCGTAATTAATATACCGCATATAAACTAACTTTGAAATTTGCTGTAAAATCTCCAGAACAAATATTTTTTTGTTGGGTGGACATAATGATAAGGTTATATACTAAATCTCATCATTTTCCCTCAGTTGGTTTCTGAGATATTGAATTTTATATTGAGGCAACAAAAAAAAAAAAAAAAACACTATACTACTACTACTACTACTACTACTACTACTACTACTACTACTACTACTACTACTACTACTACTACTACTACTACTACTTGTTCTTAATATCGTTTATCTTCTTTATCTTCATGCGATTATTGAGCAACCTTGTCTGATCATGTCATAGTCATGTGATATCAGTTATCAGTTATATCAGTTGGGGTATCGTCATTGCACTCCGGACAGGTCCATAGGTGTTAAGATCCTCCCCCCTTCCACCACCCCCCCCCCCCCCCAAAAAAAAAATATGCATCGGCGTCCGTGGCTAATAGTGTCAGTTCTGGTTCCAAATGTTGCTGTATGTAGCCGGGGCGCAGTGTTAGGGTGAGCGGCCAACATTGCTTAAACACCTCAATGGCTCGTGAATACATAACCTCTGCAGCAAAAGTCCAACTCCTGGCCTTCACGTGGCGGAACTGTTTAACTAACAGGAGAAGGGGCGACGGCGAGTTTCTGGCGCCGAAAAATAACCAGTATGCTCTAGATGTGTATGCACGTACATGCATGCACAGACACGTGTGTGCGGGCGTACACATCTACACTTGAGTGAGACCACAGTCTGCTCTAGCACAAAAAAAGGTTCTGAAGACGGAGGCAACCAACCAGGAGGCGCACCACAGAAATCAGGACGCCACGAAATCACGCAAAATGGAATATATATCACGCAGAATGTAATACAGACATACATCTGATCAATTACTACTGTCCAAGTGACCGCCCACAGGCAGTGGACATACTACCATTAAAAGAAAAAATGAATGTGTGTGGCGATTTCAACAGCCACTCGCAGAGCTGGGGCTATGATCACATGGACCAGAGAGGAGAGAGAATGGAAGACTGGCAGGATGAGAATAGATTCATCTTGATTAACAAGCCGTCCGACCCACATACTTTCTACTCGAGATCATGGCACACTACAACTACACCTGACCTGGCTTTCCATTCACCAGACCTGGAGTGGAACATTCCCCGAATTGTTGGGAAACAACTTGGTGTTAGTGACCATCGGCCAGTCTTTCTAATCGTAGAAAATGAGCTTGTAAGTGAAAGCAGCACCCTCTCGATGTGGAACTACAAGAAAGCAGACTGGGCAATGTACAAGCATCGCACCAGCATACTGGTTAGAAACCTGAACACTAAGAAAGACATAAATAATGTAGTTGAAGAGTTTGGGAAATGCATACTGCAGGCAGCGCGAGAAACAGTACCAAGAGGAGTCCGTAAACAATATAAACCCTACTGGAGTAGTGAACTGGAACAGTTGCATAATGATGTGGAACTGTGTAGAAAGCAAGCAGAGGCCACACCCAGCCAAGAGCACCACAATAAATTCCAGCACGCAAAAGCCAAATGTCATAGGGTCAAGCTACAGGCTAGACGGAAAAGCTGGCAGGAGAAAACGGAGTCACTGAACTTTGAAAAAAGACACAAGGAAATTGTGGAAGCTAATAAAACAACTCAACGATTAGGGCACAGGGAGAAACTCAAAAATTGCGCTACATGAAGATGGAAACATCTTAACAAGAAAGCAAGCAGCTGACCATTTTGCGGACTCATTCGCACAAGATAACAATGTCAACATTAGTCCAGAGAAGCAACAAGAGATTCGAGAGAAACTACAACATACAGGACAGAAGGAAATAGTACATGAGGTTCTGGAGGCACCCATCACAATCAGCGAACTGGAGCTAGCCATATCAAAACTGAAAATGAGAAAGTCACCAGGAGCTGATGGTATCTCCAATGAAATGATCAGGAACCTAGGAACAGAGGCCAAAGCAAAGCTGTTGCAGATCTTCAATAACAGCTGGACCTTGGGCAGTGTTCCACAAGCTTGGAGAGAACCAATCATGATACCCCTCCTAAAATCAGGGAAAGATGGTTCCATTGCCTCTAGCTACAGACCAGTTAGCCTCACCAGCTGTCTCTGCAAAACACTGGAGCGCATCATCAATCACAGACTGCAGTGGTACATTGAAAGTAAAAACATCCTTGTGCCACAACAGGCTGGCTTTAGGCAGTGCTACTCTACGGAAGATCAGACAACCTACCTCTCTCAAGAAATTGAGGATGCATTCCAAGAGAAGAAGCTGGTGCTTGCGGCATGGATAGATCTGAAGAAAGCCTTTGACAAAGTCTGGAAAGAAGGTCTGATGAAGAAACTGAGAAACTGCAAAGTCAATGGAAAAATGTACAAATGGGTGAAAGCACACTTGCACAACAGAAGAGCCCGAGTACAGATAGACGGACTCAAGAGCAAGAATGTACTACTGCGTCACGGTGTTCCCCAGGGCGGAGTCTTGTCCCCCACAATTTTTCTAATCTTCATCAATGATCTTGTTGCTAATCTACAGCATGGAATTAAAGCGACAATGTACGCCGATGACCTGGTTTTATGGAGCACAAATGAACATACATCAGTGTCCCCCAAATTGCTTCAAAGAGCTGTAGATACATTTGCTGCATGGGCAAATAGATTGTGTGTCAGCATAAACACTGACAAATGCAGCACCCCTCTATTTACCCTTTCTTCAAAACAAAAGGCAGGGATCATCCAGATAAATGGAACACCCCTAAGAGAAGATAAAGAACCAACATACCTTGGAGTAACATTTGATGGCAGGCTGACATGGAGAAAGCATATCAACAAAGCAGTAGCAAAAGCCAGAAGGAAAATAGCCATCCTAAGAAAGCTAGGTGGAACCACATCGGGGAGCCAGTGGGAAAATACTTAGCAAAGTTTACCAACAGAGCATACGACCACACCTGGAATATGGGTCAACTGCGTGGTGTTCGGCATCAAAAACCAAACTACAAGAGCTGGACAAGGTGCAAAATCAAGCACTTAGAGTCACCACAGGTGGGATGAGATCAACCCCTATAGTGGAAATGGAGAAGATGGGGAGGACACAAGCACTGAGTGAGCGCAGAGATACGAAAACGCTAATACAAGCAGAAAAGTTCCTCAGCTTGCCAGGCCACCCTATGAAGAACCGATTTGTAAACCTAGCTATGGGGCGGTTGAAAAGAAGTAGTTTTATCCACCAGGCCAAACGACTGTGCAGAGAAACCACCGATCTTCCCACAGTTGGTATCCTCCTAACAACAATTCCAGAGCGAACTCCATGGAACGATGGAGCATAGACTATCATTTCAAATCCTGACAAAAGTGAGAGGAATATTTGAGAAGGAAGAACAGACCTGTGGGCAGCGCAGAACAGCCACTCTCAGCTTCCTTGATGAGGAATACCCACAAGGCCTCTGGATCCGAGTCTACACAGATGGGTCAGCACAAAATGCTGTTCGAAATGGAGGAGCGGGAGTGTACATAGAATACCCAAATAATACTAGGGACACAGCCAGAGTACCGACAGGAAAGTACTGCCATAACTATGATGCTGAAATTGAGGCAATCAAGATAGCAACAGAGAAATTACTAAATACCAGTATTGGTACACAACATGTGGTGCTACTGACAGATGCAAAATCAGTACTCGAGGCGCTCCTGTCTGGGAAATTGCCAGTACTAAGGACACTACTTTCTGAACTTAGCAGTTAGCATAAGGTCACCATACAGTGGATACCATCCCACTGTGGAGTACCTGGAAACGACAGAGCTGATCAATTGGCTAAGGAAGGAGCCAAAGAAGAACAGCCTTATGTGCCCGTTACATACCACCAAAAGTAAAGCATGATCAAATCAGTCAGAAAGCCACCACAACCTGCTCAAGATGACTACCACGTTATTGACAGACCAGAATAAGTCATTATTCTGCGCCTCAGAACAGGACACAATAGATTACGCAACCACATGTATACAAAATTCAAGATTGGTGAAACAGCTATGTGCACATGTGGATTGGCCTCGCAGACAGCAGAGCACATACTCCAATACTGCCCAAAATATAACATATCTAGGCAAACCTTCTGGCCTAGAGAGACAACAGTGGAAGATAAACTCTATGGACCACTGTGTGAACTGAAAAAGACAGTTAAATTCATGCAAGAAACAACATTGCAGATATAGACATATTTCAAGCGAACGAAAGAAGATGAAGAAGTGCCAGTTCTGTGTTGGTTGACGAAGCCCCTCGTTTTGCCGCTGTACCTCTCGTGTCTGGCCGTGCCAATTCTTACTCCCAAGTCTCTCATCCTGGACAACGATGTGGATTCACTTACGTCAAAGTCCTCTGTTCTCGACATCTCTTTAAAGATGTTAACAACATCGGCACGATCCATGGGCTGGCCATCTGCATGGGATGCAGAGCTAGCCAGTTTATCAGCCCGTTCATTTCCCTCGATTCCCGCATGTCCCGGGACGAAGATGAAGGTAACCTTACGGACAACGGACTTCCGCAGCGAATTAGTCTACTGTTTACGCAAGATCCTGCATCGACCTTCCGAATCATGCTCATTGAATCACTTAGTACACACACGTTGGTATAATGCTGTGATTCTAGCCATATGAAAGCATGTGTTACTGCTATAACTTTCATCGTCATGCTGCTCGTAGTCATGTAGTGGGCACCACTGGATTCTTGAACGGTTCGGCCCGCTGAACGGGCTGTAAATGCCCACGCACTTCTCTGCTGCTTTACAACAGATCCATCTGTATAGATGATCACTTCGGGGTTGTCTGGGTGTTCATTGATGAGCGCGTTGACCTCTGCATTGCAGCGGCAGGGTTCTGTTCTCTGCACCGTCTGTCAAGTGTGATAATGCAGGAGAGGTGCACTTAAAAGCTGGAGGCACAGGCACCCATTCCTTGCCGGTGTTGATACTGGTTGGACAGACCTATCTGATGACATCTTCCGCCCGACCCATCCATGATTTGCCACTCTTTAGCCTGTCGCCCTTTTCTCTGAATATATCTTCATGCAGAGGGTGCTGCTCATCTGCACTTATTTTTAAGTATGCACGAGCTGTCCAGATCTTGATCATGTGGTTCATGGTCGGGAAGTCAAGTAGGTATCTCATTGCTACAAAGCTGGTGTCTCTCGTGCAGCCCAAAATGATGCGCATGGCTTCGTTTTGTACGAGTATGAGTCATGTGATAAATACTGACCAATGAATAAAAGAGCACGTGCTTATCGTCCCATAATGCATAGGTTCTTTTTCTGACCGTTGAGAAAATGGCCGGGTTGATCCAAAATCCGTCCAAAGAAGCGCAAAGAGCGGTGATTCAGTTTCTTTCATTTGAAGGATGTCGACCAGTGGACATTCATCGGAGAATGCAGGCAGCGTGCGGTAACAAATGTATGTCGAAGACAGCAGTCACAGACTGGGCATGAATGCTTCGGAAAGGACGCCAGTTCACGACAGATCTTCGACGGCCGAGTAAAGCGCATATTGTTGCAACAGAAAAAAAAAAAAACAATCGCCAAAATTGATGCAGCAGTACAGATGAACCGTTGTCGAAGCATACATTCGCTAGCGAAAGAATTTGATGTGTCAATTGGGACAATTCAAAAGGTAGTTCGTAAGAACCTATAATATCGGAAGGTGTGTTCAGAGTGGGTACCACGGATGTTGACCGGCCACCAAAAATAGGAGCGCATGGGATGGTGTTTGAACCACCTGCTGCGTTACAGAGTGGAGGGTGATGCATTTCTCTTCCGCATAGTGGCAGGCGATGAATCATGGGTCACCACTTTGAGCCGAGCAGCAAAAGAGAGAGCATGCAATGGAAGAATGCTGGATGACCGAAAGCCAAACAATTCATGTTACAGGTTTCCGCTGGTAAGGTTATGCTGAGCGCATTTTGTGACCATGAATGGCAATTGTTGGCCGACTTTACAGAACCTGGTATCAACATCAACTCTACCCACTACTTGCAAACACTAGACAAGCTGCAAAAAACCATCAAGAATAAACGACTCGGCATGATTTCTCGCAGTGTGATTTTGCTGCACGATAATGCTCGTCCGCATGTCGCAAAGATTGTGCAGCATGCAATAGCAAGGAAGAAGTGGGAAATTCTGCAACATCCAGCCGACCGTCCTGATTTGTCACCATGTGATTTTCATTTCTTAGGACCTCTAAAAACACCTCTCAAGAGGCAATGATTTCACACAGATGCAGACGAATGAACGCGGTAAAAACTTGGTTCAGTGAGCAACCACAATCTTTTTTCTTTCTTTTTTTTTTTTTGCGTACGGCATTCGCCGTCTACCGAAGCAATGGGATGCTTGCCTGGATGCCTAGGGCGACTTCTTCTGACCAACCCATGGTGCATAATTCATTCAAAATGAATGCTTTGTTTACTTTTACCACACCTGTTAATGTTTCTTTCATGCTTTTGTAATAAAGCCGTTGGAACGGGTTTCAAATTAACGTCCCTAATATAACCAGCTTGAAACATCCATAATTATTGAACACGAATTCGAGTCTATTCCTTGTTGAATGTTGTTCAGCATTTTGTTTATTACAGTTGGTACACCAGACACCGTTTATAATTTGTATCGGGAGCTACAGGTGACTGGGAGAACTCACGAGGGAAAAATCTTATTTCAGAGTGAGCAGACTCCTCTACTACTATTACTTCTGACCCATCCTTTTGTTCCCGTTACACAGAGCCATTCGTATTCATTTGGCAAGCATCATCATTATTGTTTATATATGTTGGGTTTTCCTTGAAGCTTCCTGATACTTCCATTCCATAGTTGTCTATCTTCTCCAGCTCTCTTGTATTCCATGCGTGTCTGCATTGATGGATCTGTGTCTACCATTTTATACATCTTATGTCTAGGTTTGACCCACCCTTTTGTTCCCGTTACTTTGTCTTCCAGTTTGTTATTGATATTTCTTCGTGTCACGGAGTGATACAGGACTTTGCTTGTTATTACATTAAGTAGTCTACTATGACCTGTTATAATTTCCAGAACGTGTCCATTTGTCAATGTTTATACCCAGCTATTTCTTGCTTTTTTCAACAGTGGCATCGCATCTCTATTGTTTTTATACGTTCTTTATCCCTTCCATCTGTTGTCCTATTTCAATACAACAAATACAAATGTTCAGCCGTACATGCCGGGCATTTTCTGTATCGTAGATCAAGGTCTGCGTACTTTGATGTTAGGATAGTTTGGTTTTTGTCTGGATGCTTTCTTTGTTATCACACTTCTAATTGCATGTCTCATATTGTCATAGTTTGTCCTAGATGTGTACATTGTTTGATTGACTGATTGATGGATTGATTTAGGAACCGACATCACAGCATTCGGGGCATTCCCATAAGCGCTCCGTCCCCATCCTCAGCAGCCAGCGAAGAGTTCCAACACTAATAGTACCAGTAGCAATCTGATTATATGTCCGTCTCGCCTTTCCTCTGAGCGTCGATCGTCGGCCAGATCCCCTCGTCACCCTCGCTGTCGCATTCTTGCCAGACCTATGGTGATCCATTTGCTCCTCCGAGGTGTACACGTGCTCCCACAAGGCCGCAACCACGTCTTCCTTATCATGCATCAATACTCCACCAAGTTTTGCAGAGCCAGCCAATCTGTCCGCCTGTTCATTCCCCAGCACACCAGCATGCCCCGGAGAAAAGATCCAGACGATGCTTGTCACCCGTGACTTCCGAAGCGAAGCAAGCCACTCTGCACGAAGATTGCTTGTCCTCACCGTACTCAGCATACTTTCTGAGTCAGTTACAATCATGGTGTGTGTGTGTGTGTGTGTGTGTGTGTGTGTGTGTGTGTGTTATTCTCCATCCAGCGGAAAGCTGCACTGACCGCCTCCACCTCCATTCTTAAGCTAGATGTTGTGATATCATATACCAGGCTCTCCTGCACCAAACGGCGACCATTAGCTTTTGCTAGGAACCCCCAGGCACTTCTCCACTTTTCCTGCCTCACAACACCGAACCATCTGTGTATATAATCACATCACCCTGGCGCGCATTATCCTGAATTAGTTGCTGGATTTCCACTTCCGTGGCCCCTGCTGGCCACTCCCTGTACTCCCGGCTCAATGTGATTATAACTTTGCACAAGTCTGACTGCTCCGCTGGCACTCTGACCTACTCCTCTCCTCGCCTAATGTTCTCCAAGATGCACACCTGTCTGATCGTATCCTCCGCCTGAGCCATCAATGATGTCCCTCTTATAAGTCGCTGACCCTTAACTACGTCCAGCGCCTCGTGCAACGGGTTATCTCTGTCAGCAACTACTCTGAGGTATGCCTTCGCCTGCATCACCTTGAGCCTACCAGGAACAGTTGGCAAACCAAGGATGTAACGCATACACATGACAGGGGTGTCTCTGGTGAAACCCAGAATGACCCGCTTAGCTTCGTTCTGTATGCACTCTAATTTCATCAATTGACACTTTGAGACAGTGAGCAGTCCTAGTCCATAATCAATCACTGAGAGGAATCAAGTGCTGGTATAGTGTGAAAAGCATTCTCTGCTCTGTGTCCATTGCAGCCATAGTTTTAAGTGCATTGAATCCCTTTTGAGATCTTGTCACAACCGACTCCACATGGTTCTTGAAGGGAAGGCTGCTGTCAAATGTGATTCCCAGATACTTCAGTTTGTTCTCTCTGTTGACGCTTCTACCATCTATCGTGAGTCTTGGGACATCAGTTCTCACAATCCTGTTGTCCAGAGAGCACCACAAAACAGCTGCCTTTTCCTTGTGGATGACAGGCACTCATTTCAGTGAAACAGTTAATCACTTTGTCTACTGTCGCCTGTAGCTCCTGGGCTGTTTGCTCCCTATCTCTCCCCTGCCTATATGCAAGAATATCATCTGCAAATGTTAGTATCCTTCCAACCCCTGGTGCTTCTAGGTTTGCAATCTTGCTCGTATACACGTTAAAGAGCACCGATTAGATTGCAGATCCCTGTTGCATTCCCGGGGTTAAAATATGTGGCTCTGAGGTCCATGCACCCAGACGGAGAGCAACCCGACGAGAATGCACGACGGCTGCTATCCAGTTCACCAACCAGGGATTTAACCCCTTCTCCATCAGTGGGGTCATCAAAATATCATAACGAACTCTGTTGTACGCATCCTCGAGATCAAGCGCTGCCGCCATCGTTTCCTCTCTACTCTGGAACCTCTCTTAAATGCAAAAGTGGCTGCATTTGACCAGGTATCTTTTCCTGGCCTGTAGCTCACCGGGCCTCTTGGAAGAAGCTTCCCCCTTTCCAAAAAACTCTTGCAGCTTGACAGCGACTATCTGCTGAGGATGGGGACGGAGCGCTTAAGGGAATGCCCCGAGTGCTGTGATGCCGATTCCTGAATCAGTCAATCAATCAATCAATTATCTTCTCTAAAACCTTCCCAAATGTATTTTGAAGGGTGATGATCCTAAAGCCGCTAAGCTTTAAATGATCCTTGAATGGATTTGGGAGAGGGATGAGACGGCTATGTATCCAATCCTACGGTACTGATGCTGTCCTAATGCTCTCGTTAAAGCAGTCGGTCATCCCCTCTAAAAATGTCCGGAGAAACGCCTCCCCTTTCTCTTTGTCTGTTGTCACGCGCACGCTATAATCTTCTCTATAAATTGTTCCCACTGTCATAGGCCGATCTTTTCTTTGCATGTGTCTGTACAGTTTCCAGAATTTATGCAGTGTTTTATCACCCCCAATCTCCTTCATAAAACATTCCCATTTTACTTTCTTGGCCTTTGCAGCACATCGCTTGAAAGCCTCCACCTTGTCTGTCTTGACATTTTCCGCTGTGTTCACTTCCTCTCGTGAGCTTCGGGGTGTCTGTCGCACTTTCCCTAGCTGCTTCACTGCAGCTCTCTTTGCTTTCCAAGCATTTTCTACGTCTGGGGTCCACCATGGGGGCTGCAAAAAAGGAGTTTTAACAGTCCTGTTGCATGCCTCTATCTGAGGCGTCCAAGAAGGCTGTCGGTCCACTCATACCGGAAGGTCTTGCGCACTCTCCAAGCCTTAACTTTCTTGGATTTATAGATCAGGACTGAGCATGGCATGTGATCCGTAACCATGGTAAATCAAAACAGTCCACTATACATCAAGGACTGATGACTGGGAGACAATTGCCAAGTCAATAGCAGTGTCTGCATCGCCAGGTCTTGTTGCCATTCTAGTCGGCCTACCATCATTTATGCAGACCACATCGGAGTCCACCTTGGCATCCGCAAGGGCAATTCCTTGTCGGTTTTCTCCACTACTGTCCCAATCTCTGTTCCTCGCATTGAAGTCTCCACATATGAGTAGCCTATCACCTGGTAATTCCTCCAATTCCTTAAGCCAGTCCCAATGTTCCTTTCTGACAAAACTGTGGCATAAACATTTATTATGTTCCAACTCAAGCCACCAATCTCCATTTGTATACACTGTACCTCTCTTGCACTGTGATTCCACTGGCTCAAGTCAAGTACCACATGCTTCACTCCTTTCTTCACCAGCAGACCTTGCCCATGCCTCTTCTGCTCAGTGGGGTTTATATAACTGACGTACCAGGGCAATCGTATTTGTCTGCATTTAACTCCTGGAGCATGAGGACATCAAAATCATATATTAGCCTGTCCAATACAGGACCTCTCTGCCTGGCACTACGACAGTTCCAGTATCCCACTCTTACATGGATGAACCCTAGTCTCTCCACTTTTCGTCTTGTTCTTCTGGCACCTATTTCTATGTCTTATTCTCACACCATTTCCTCGCCTTCTCCTCCTCACTATCTCTTCGCTAGTCTCTTAAAGATGTGTCAAGCGCAGAGCACGTACTCCGTAGCTCCGGCGACGATTCCTGTATTTAATTAAATCCATAAACAAAGTTTGGATATTGCAGGAAATAACTGGTCGCCATAGCATTGCCTTCTTACTAGGGAAGGGTCAAGGGATGTCCCTCAGGAGTCCATACGCCTGGCGCCGCCCCGCCCACATACCAGACGTTCCAAGTTCACGAACAACTCACCCGTGGTCTTTCAGTCCTCGGCACGTCGGTCCACCTTAAACTTGGTGGTTTATATTCAGAGTTTTCTATCTCCTAGATTGGCCGCTGTAATAGCTAACGGGCCAAATCTACCCGGGGTCAAGAGGTTCCAGCGCCTCATTCCTGGCGAACACAATAGATACATGTATACAGGGAACACAACCAATGACAAACAATATATATCAAATTGTACATAGCTAAAGTCACTATACAATGGAAACATAACTCTCGCCGGTAGATAGTTAAGCATCAAACAATTTCTCGAACTAAACATAAGTCCATTCCTCCTTAGTTGGATCGCTGCAGCCCTCTTCCAACGGAAAGTAGTTTTTAGATGTGGCAGTTGGACTTCGGAACCAACAACAATACATCCTGGCCTACCACAGGGATCACCATTATCTCCGGTACTGTTCAACGCCTACACAGTGAGAATCACTAGTGAGCAGATCACTGGACCTGGCAGGACATTGTCATATGCCGATGATGTTTTAGTGTATCGTCAGGGTAAGGATAGAGAGGAGGTTGCTGTGGAACTACAAACCGAACTCAATCGCATAAGTACTTGGTGTGATGAAGCTGGGGCAATGGTCAACCCAACAAAGGCAACAGTGACTTGGTTCTCGTTGAATAATCATATTGTTAACACTCCAACACCAACTGTAATGCTGTGTTCAGAGACGGTGGAAAGAACGCAGGCAATGAATTACCTGGGGATACGGTTTGATCGAAGCCTTGCTTATAATGTGCTACATAGACCAGGTGATAACAAAGGCCAAGCGGGGTTTGGCAGCGATGCGGGTGATGGCGGCAGCAAACTGTGAGCAGCGCCATCTATGTCTTCTGTACGAGGGGCTGGTCATGTCTGTTTTGGAGTATGCAATGGCAATCCTGACTCTCAGCCATAAGCAGATAGAAAGGATGGAAAGGATACAGAATGAAGCTATGCGCATTATTCTTGGATGTACAAGAGATACAGCATGCAGGGCGATGCGCTACCTTCTTGATTTTCCAACCATTGAAGAGAGAATACAAGGTTGCAGGGCACGCGCCTACCTCAGAATTAACGCAAACACACAACATCCACTGCATAATGAAATTAGGAAGGTGAAGAGCAGCAGGTTATAAAGAGGAAGGTCGTGGATGGGTCAAGCCGAAGACATTCTTCAACAGGTGTGTTCACTTGAGGACTTAGAACCTGGCGAGGAGTGGGTGCAAGTGCCAACAGACTTCTGCACATCCTTTTCAGTTTGCATCCAACTAGATAGAAAATGCAGACAAGAAAATCCGGCTGCTGTTGAGGCTGAAGTACAAGCGTTGATTTTCGAGAATTCGCTAGACGGTGACGCGGTCATCTACACAGATAGGTCGGTCGTCCGACATGTGAGAAGCTCATGGGCCTTTACAGCTCGGGCCGGAGGGAGAATTGTGAAGGAGGACTCTGGTGCTTTCACTGAAACCACAAGTAGCCTGACCATGGAAGTCATGGCAGTAAGTAAAGCAATAACATGGCTCGAGACACAGACTTTCACTAGGGCTTGTTTCCTCAGCGACTCAATGAACATGATCAAGAGGATAGAGGAGGGATCGATCCGAAGAGAATGGTTGCTGCCTCTGGAGCGGTCTCGACTGGCAAAGATTAGTTTCATCTTCGTGCCAGGGCATGCGGGAGTACAAGGAAATGAGCGGGCTGACAAGCTCGCAGGTGAGACTACTGTGGAGGGCGGACGCGCCATGGACCAGGCCGACATTCTGAATGCTCTACGAGAAGTAAGACTTTTGCGAGAACCAAGTGATGACTGTGAATCTACAACAATGGCCAGACTGCGAGAGCAGCAAATTAAAAGAGGGGTGGCCAAACAAGAACACTACGCAGGAAGCCAAAGAAGATTGATAAACCAACACAGAACTGGCGTCGTTAGCCGCTACACGTTGCGGGATTTGCTGAGGAGGGGATCCGAGCACTTATGGACTGAATGGTTCGATGTGCAATGAGGATGATCTGTCGACTAACTAACTAACTAACAATGCAGTGATGACATCAGTAATCTGGTTAACTACATTCGTTGAGCTCTGCAGTACAACATACTGACGGCACAGCAGTGACCAGATCACACACTGACACAACCAGAACAACACATATGTCTTCTACCGTATGTCAATAGACGAGGTAGAATTTATAAATTAGCTTTGTGTTGTTAAAGCCAAATATTCTAGCTAAAGTGCATTTAGATGTTGTAACCGACAGCTTGGGTGCATTGTAGGTTCGCTTGGAAGTTGGAACCAGAGTTTCATTCAGAATGTCCAGATGTTATATCAAGGACTTGCCATCGAACATGCTCGTCTCTCGGATGGCGCTTAGGACTTTCCCCAAGGAGTAGATTCTGAACATTGGCAGGATTTATATAACCAGGCTCTTACATAGATCAGAATATTGCTGGCAGTCCACTGCCGCAAATTGATCGCTGTCTTGATGTCTCGCAGCATTTTTAAAATTGGCTTTGGGTGAGTCAGTTTGGGGGTCGTGTGGATCTAAAACATAATCATTGCCAGACCCTTGTATTTGACAAAGGCATGAAAATTATCGTCTAGCCCAAACACTTTCTGACCGTCAAGGGGAAAAAAACATCATAGGATACGACCGGATCTTTTATCTTCTAGAGTTGAGTGACCTAGAATTGATTGTTGACCTGGGCGTAAAGGTTCATCGCAGACACATTGTTCATCACCACTTTTTTCTCTAGAGCTTGGAGGAGTTGAAGCAGTGGCTATAGCGTCGTATGCGTTTTCATCGGCCGGTAAGTGCTGGTCAAGTTCCCATAATTAGATCTACTTTCTGGAGCGGAGTGTCTTAAGGGTGGTACATCCACATGTACGCTGCCTTGAAATTCTGGAGTCAAGGTCCATGTGCCGGGATAGTTCGAGTAAATGCCCACGTCAGGGTCTGGCTTAGGAGGTCTCGGGGAGAGCGGGGGAGGGAGGGGGGGGGGGGGAAGGATTGTTGTGGGTATGTGACTATCGTCTGTTTGAGAGCTTCTGATGGTTATTTCAGGGGGAAACTTATTACAGATGTGGTGTTGCTGTGACTAAATTTCGACACGTAATTGTTCAACACGTAATTGAGGAGACCCAGGAGCTCGTGGTGAATCTAGCAGCTCGCCGTGAATGTGTGGTGGCTTTAAATACTTGCTTCACGCAGGATGGTAAACGTTTGGCCACAATTGACCGACCGAAGGAGTAGAAGGTGGGTGTTCTATAAAATCTCCGGAATTTTGGTTACGACTCAGTCTCCTTGGAAAGAATCACATCTTCTTGGTTTACAGATCTTCTAGCAATTCATAAGGATTTGCTGGTGAGACTTGTGCAGCACCGTAAACTTCGGTCCCCATGTATAATTGATCTACAAACGCCACGCTTTGTGAATCAGTAAACTACTGGTGTGTAGATGATCTTTGTCTGTGCGACACAGCTGTTGATAGCGACTGATCACTGAAACCGATATGCAATTGTGTCCATGGGAATGCTTGGCTTGAGAATTGTAGCTCGCGATAACTGGCTGGGAATCTAGTTTTCCTTACTAGGCAACATTACCTTTAGAGCTGAGCTCTGATACAGCACTCCGCGAAAGAACTGGCGCCACAACTTTGCTATGTCTATGAGGGCTGTCAAGCGACTGTACTGCGACAGATAAAACTACTGTGCGGCCTGAAGGCACGTCCAAGATAAACATACCCCCCCCCCCCACCTCCCCATGAGTTGAAAGCTGTGTGCCAGACCAGCAGACCCTTCACGGAATCGGGTGGAATGTAATAGACATCCGAGTGTGTTTTTGGGTCTGTGTACATATCCAGAATTATATCAACACCAGTGAAGGTAGTTTTCCTCGCTCCTGGTGTCGCCATCAACATCCATTGGGGCACGACACCTCGTTGAGCTGTAATCCGATATCTGTACTATAAACTGCTGTAATGCTACATATCTACCTCCAACGACATACATGGAACACACTCCAGCTGCCAGAACTCATTCAATGGTGCAATTGTTTAACTATGATGCCACTGTGTTCGCAACCATAAGGAATTCAGACGTGTTACAACAGATGTTTCCTGCGTTATCCCGTGCTACTATGAAGAAAACAAAAGTACTTAAGTGTTTCAGATGAAGCTTAAACCATATTGCCCTATGTGGGGATGTGACAGCCTCAGTGTAAGAGGGGTATCCTGTAAAAGATGACAAGTGGCAAGTCCAAACCATTCATTGTTACAATCTTGGTGTGTTGCTGTCTGAAACATAACTGTCATAAGTTGATGGCTGAGCAACCAAACAAAACAGTGAAGGTACCAGAAATCTGGTTTGCTTCATTCGTTGAGCCCTGTAGCACTGAGACAACGACACGACAATGCCTGGGTATTTTACACAGCAGATCCTGCTGTAGAGTTACGGCAGCACTGAGACAACGACACGACAATGCCTGGGTATTTTACACAGCAGATCCTGCTGTAGAGTTACGGCAGCACTGAGACAACGACACGACAATGCCTGGGTATTTTACAGACCATATCCTGCTGTAGAGTTACGGCAGCACTGAGACAACGACACGACAATGCCTGTGTATTTTACACAGCAGATCCTGCTGTAGAGTTACGGCAGCACTGAGACAACGACACGACAATGCCTGTGTATTTTACACAGCAGATCCTGCTGTAGAGTTACGGCAGCACTGAGACAACGACACGACAATGCCTGGGTATTTTACACAGCAGATCCTGCTGTAGAGTTACGGCAGCACTGAGACAACGACACGGACAATGCCTGTGTATTTTACACAGCAGATCCTGCTGTAGAGTTACGGCAGCACTGAGACAACGACACGACAATGCCTGTGTATTTTACACAGCAGATCCTGCTGTAGAGTTACGGCAGCACTGAGACAACGACACGACAATGCCTGGGTATTTTACACAGCAGATCCTGCTGTAGAGTTACGGCAGCACTGAGACAACGACACGACAATGCCTGTGTATTTTACACAGCAGATCCTGCTGTAGAGTTACGGCAGCACTGAGACAACGACACGACAATGCCTGTGTATTTTACACAGCAGATCCTGCTGTAGAGTTACGGCAGCACTGAGACAACGACACGACAATGCCTGGGTATTTTACACAGCAGATCCTGCTGTAGAGTTACGGCAGCACTGAGACAACGACACGACAATGCCTGTGTATTTTACACAGCAGATCCTGCTGTAGAGTTACGGCAGCACTGAGACAACGACACGACAATGCCTGGTGTATTTTACCACAGCAGATCCTTGCTGTAGAGTTACGGCAGCACTGAGACAACGACACGACAATGCCTGTGTATTTTACACAGCAGATCCTGCTGTAGAGTTACGGCAGCACTGAGACAACGACACGACAATGCCTGGGTATTTCTACACAGCAGATCCTGCTGTAGAGTTACGGCAGCACTGAGACAACGACACGACAATGCCTGGGTATTTTACACAGCAGATCCTGCTGTAGAGTTTACGGTAGCACTGAGACAACGACACGACAATGCCTGTGTATTTTTACACAGCAGATCCTGCTGTTAGAGTTACGGCAGCACTGAGGACAACGACACGACAATGCCTGTGTATTTTACACAGCAGATCCTGCTGTAGAGTTACGGCAGCACTGAGACAACGACACGACAATGCCTGGGTATTTTACACAGCAGATCCTGCTGTAGAGTTACGGTAGCACTGAGACAACGACACGACAATGCCTGTGTATTTTTACACAGCAGATCCTGCTGTAGAGTTACGGTAGCACTGAGACAACGACACGACAATGCCTGTGTATTTTACACAGCAGATCCTGCTGTAGAGTTACGGCAGCACTGAGACAACGACACGACAATGCCTGTGTATTTTACACAGCAGATCCTGCTGTAGAGTTACGGCAGCACTGAGACAACGACACGACAATGCCTGGGTATTTTACACAGCAGATCCTGCTGTAGAGTTACGGTAGCACTGAGACAACGACACGACAATGCCTGTGTATTTTACACAGCAGATCCTGCTGTAGAGTTACGGTAGCACTGAGACAACGACAACGACAATGCCTGTGTATTTACACAGCAGATCCTGCTGTAGAGTTACGGCAGCACTGAGACAACGACACGACAATGCCTGGGTATTTTACATAGCAGATCCTGCTGTAGAGTTACGGTAGCACTGAGACAACGACACTACAATGCCTGTGTATTTTACACAGCAGATCCTGCTGTAGAGTTACGGCAGCACTGAGACAACGACACGACAATGCCTGTGTATTTTACACAGCAGATCCTGCTGTAGAGTTACGGCAGCACTGAGACAACGACACGACAATGCCTGGGTATTTTACACAGCAGATCCTGTTGTAGAGTTACGGCAGCACTGAGACAACGACACGACAATGCCTGTGTATTTTACACAGCAGATCCTGCTGTAGAGTTACGGCAGACACAACACTGTAGTTTTGCGTAAAGCATCTGTTGCAGCACCTTCCACTTGAGATTGTCATTGTGCTGGACAGATTAGACATCTTACCTTCCGGCTGTGAGCCTGTGTTGGTGCATTTTCCCTGTCGGAATAAAAAAAAAACAATGTTCGTCCTAACGGACGAAAAGATTTATAACCATCTTGCCCCAATTTGATCACGTCGTAATCGTACATTGTTTAATTTTTCCGATGTCATTTTCTTTTATTTTGTGATGCAGTGATTGAGAGGTATTATCTATGCCATTATTTTGCCTTCTGGGAATTTATTTTCATATTGTATATTATGGCTTTATTATTATTTAAAACACATTTCTGGAGTGATTGTTCTATTTCTACAGTTATGGCCTCGGCGTCTGCTTATTGTGTTGTAGTAATTCTTTTTCTGCTAAATGTAATTCCCAGCCCTCAACGTAAATGTTGCTTGCAATTTATAAGTTGATATGAGTTCAGTCAAGAACCGAAATCACATCACTCGGGACATTCCTATTTGTAATCCTTCCTTCTCTGCGACAGCCAGAGAAGAGTCCCTATACTAATCGTACCAGTAGCCGCCTGAACATATCCTTTTCAAGGAGTCCTGAGTGTCGTGCAGATTCTCTGGACATTCCCTCCAGCAGCGTTTTTTTCCGTGATGATATACCTGTTCTTCTGCACTATACACACAATTTCAAAGGGCCCGACCACATCTGCCATACATCAATATCCCACCAAGTAGTACAGACCCAGCCATTCTGTCCCGTCTGCTCATTTCCCACCACACCAGCATCTCCTGTAGAAAAGAAATCCAACAAATGATATATATGTTTCATTGTTGAACTGCCGCTGTGACTTCCTCCATCTCCATTATTAGACTATATATTGTGGTAGCATATGACAGGTTCTCCGGCACCAAAAACCGTCTACAAATCTTCGTCACGAACTCACTGACACTTCTTTTACTCTCAACACAGAGCCATTCGTATAGATCATTGGTTTTCAACCGGTGGGGAATTCACCCCCCCCCCTCCCCCCCCCCACAATCCCCCTGGAAACCCTAAGGGCCCTCCTTTAGGGTTTCCAGGGGGGATGGTGGGATGGGGGGGGGGGGGAGATAATAAAGATTATTTCAAGATCGCATTAATACAAGAACAGATTACTTGATATTGTTTTTCCCTCCATACTTTACAGTTCTGTACTTCTCGCCCTTCTGAAATTTGTTTTATAACTTAAGTAGACCCGCAAATCACGTTTTATGTAGACGTCTAGACTTGTTCTGGTATGTGTTATTAAATTTAGCTTCCATTTTAAGTATACTGTGCAGGGGCGGGGGAAATTTATAGGAGGAAATACGAAGGGGGGGGGGGTGGCATTCTGAACATATAGTGAAGGGGTGCATGGGCGAAAAAAAGGTTGAGAACCACTGGTATAGATGATTACATCGCCTGGTGGCGAATTGTCGTAGTCAATTTTTGCACCTCCCATTCAGTGCAATCTTCACCTTTGCCAGCATCAGTGATATGATTTAGCCTGCATCATCTTGAACCTGTCTGCAATCGTGGGTAAGACTCAGATGTATTACAAGACACAATACTGGGGTGTCCTATGTGCATCTAAGTATCACCCGCATAGTTTCAGTATGTATGCCCTTGCCATGTAGCAATATAAGGTCTACAGGATTTAGCCGAAGTATTAATAGAAGGTTTACAGTATAAGAGCAATAAAGGAAAAGCCAGAGCGATTTACGTAACAACAGTTAACTGACACGCATTAATAAAGCTAGCGAAGTCAGACCTTGAGCACATAGTGATGATGAATAACACTAAGGGAAACCACTCAGGAAACGCGCGTATCACGTTATGATAACAGCGTAGTTCACGGGATAGAAACATCTAGCAGTCAGTCAGGTCTGGGCGTCGACAAAGGACGGACGGTTTGAAAGATTCTCCGTTGTGAAGATGTGTTTAAATATTCTCAAGTGTGGGAAAAGTGTTTAACTATCGCAGTGGCGACGAGATTGCAAAATGGCCTATTATTCAGCAGAGTTATTTAAGAAGATGCACATCGCCTTAACATTAAGAACCTGCGATGACCATTTGCGTCAAGCCTGGTGAAACACACGGCACGAAAAGTTGTCGGCCAAAGAAGGTCAGCTCAATGTCACCGCTCAGCGGCCACCAAGAATACCAATAAGTGAACTTGATGTAGCTATGCAGCATTCATGAGTACCGTAGAATGACAGTCCATTGTAACGATTGCTTAGTCTGAAAATTGGTGAACTGTATGCAGTGGCAAGATATATTATTATTATCATTATTTCAAAATGAGTCACCTGCCATCCCAGCAACATTGGGAACTGGTGACCTTGTCGACTGTTAAAGATATATATATATTTTAAAGCTGTTTTTATTTTATATATTTTATATATATATATTTTAAAGCACAAACTATCGTCTGTCAAGACGGCAAGGTGCCAAGGTGCCAATGATATATATATATATATATATATATATATATATATATATATATATATATATATATATATATATATATATATATATATATATATATATATATATAAAGTAAGATTAACAAGGACGCCAGTGGTTACTTGAGTTCTTCGTGCTTCTGTGAATCTGCTATGCTTTCTTGGACAACGAGCGACACTAGAGTTATGGCAGCCCTCTAGTTTTTGTGGCTGACTCTTTGTGGGCAGTCCCAATTCAAACTCAATTATTGAATTAAGTGTTGATAGAGAATGAACAGCATGCATTGCGCCATGTCAATTGTTGTCATGATCTTCAGCGCACCGAGTCCCTTCTTAGATCGCATAACAGTTGCTTCCACGTGATCCCTCAATGACATGCTTCTGTCGAAGACGATACCAAGGAACCTCAGTTTACTGTCTCTGTTAATATTGCCGCACATTTATAATGAAACTTGGGACGTCAGCCTTAATATTCCTATCGTTGAGAGAGCACCATAACACAGAGGTCTTATCTGGGTTAACGATATAACCTATCTCTGTTCACCAGTAGTTCACTTTGTTTACACTCTCCTGCATCTCTTGTGCTATCCAATTCACCAAGTGGGGACTAACACCAATTTCCATAAGAAGTGCATTAAGAAATCACATGTGATTCTGATATGCATTCTCAAGATCCAATACTGCTGCAATAGTTTCCTGTCTATCCTGGAACCCCTCATAAGCATTAAAATGAAATGTTCCGGCGTTTGACCATGTTTATTTCCATGGCCAATAACTTCCCAGCCCTCTTGCGAATAACTTTTCCCTTTCCAAGAATTTATGCGGCTTAACAGCAATAGTCTTTTCCATTACCTTGCCAAATGCATTCTGCAGTGTGATAATCCTATAGCCATTAAGTCTTGATTGGTCCTTGCCTGGCTTGGGTAGTGGAATTAAATAGCTGTGCACCCGCTCTTGGGGCACTGGCGCTGTGCTAATGGTCAGATTAAAATAAGTAGCCATCTCCTTCAAATCGCCATTTCTATTAACTTTCACAAGGCAGTATCTGACTCGGTCATGTTCTGGCGTAGTGTTCTTAACTGTTTTCAATACATATTTTATGTCTTCTACTTGTACGAAATCCTCATAACAGTCGTCCTTTAAGCAAACTACAAGTTGCTCTCTAACAAACTCTCTGCTGTCTTCATCATTATGATATGTCTGTGTCATAAACCTCTCCAGGAAAGCTTCTCCTTTCTCCGTGTTTCGTTGTATTTGGAATGTCGTTATCCAGATATACTGCTGGCATTGTGGTAGATTGGTCGTTTCTACGCATTTGTCTGTGTAATTTCTAGAATCTACCCAAAGTTCTGTCACCTCCTATCTCACCCATGAAGTCATCCTATTTAGCTATTTTGGTCTCTGCTTTCACGGGGCTTGAACTAAACTGTCTCCACTTGCACTCTTTCCGCCATCTCCAGATCCTCTTGTGTGCTTTGCGGTTTCTTTCGTAATTTCTGTAGCTGCTTAGTTGCCGATCTCTTAGACTTCCACACACATTCAACTTCGGGTGTCCACCATACGGGTCTACTCGGTCTAATCCATGCCTTCTTTTAAATATGTCCAATAAACATGTCGGTCCCTGCGAATTTGAAGGTCCTGGGTGCTCTTGTAGCATTAAACTGGCTCTATTTGGAAATCAACATATGACATGACAAGTGGTCACTTCCATGATACTCCAAAACGGTCCATTTCTTTTCCCGAATGTATAATTATGAGATAACAAACAATCCCTAATACAGGCTTCTTCTGAATGATGTTTTTTTTTCTGTGTTACCTTCTTAAATAAGCTTACCTGCTTTTTGTCTGATATAAAAATTGTAGATCAATCTCAGGATTGATTCGTCTCTTGTTTGTTTTTCTTAAGTTCTTAAAAAGTATGTATCAGGGTAGGCGGTGGATATTATAAGTGAGGCACACGACATGTCCTTTCTTGTGCAATCGTTTCTTTCTACTATTAATGCTAATGCATCACGTATGTCTGTTCTTCTTCGTCTTCCGAATCAATCGGAACGTTCATTTCACCCCCCCCCCCCTCCACCCCCACCCCCCTTTTCCCCTCACATTCTATGCTATACAAGACTTAACATAATCTATGACTGTGTGAGACTTTCTTTGGTACTGGCGTAAGTGTTCATATAGAATCATTATTTGGCCATATTCCAAGTTTTTAAACGCTGTTAGTTAGTTAGTTAGTTAGTTAGTTAGTCGTGGTTCCAACTTCACGGCAACGGGTCATCCCCATATTGCTCCATTCCTGTGCCAGTGAATATCACACAAAATGCTCCTCACTGCCCAAGGTGAACAATGGAACAAACAGGAGTATCGGCAAGCCAGCAGCCCGCACAGGTACACTGTGCATAATGCCGCCGCCAGAATGCCAACACAAAAGTCCTCCATGAAAACTACAGTTCATCGTCGATGGACACAGTTGTTGTAATTAAATAGTAGATCATTTTAAGGAACCATATGACTATGTTATTAGTTCTGTAGGTGTTTCATCAATTATTGATGTTCTTGAGGGTAGTTAAGAAAATAATGCACTACATCGTTTTTCTCAAAGCTGTTTATTCAAAACGCATGAAATGTATACACAATATACATGGATATATCATGTTAGCACCGGTACTATTCAACATAATCCACATCAACTCATACAGTTTTATGTCAGCGCGAAACAGGTGCATGTATTCGTTGCCCGTACCAGATTTTGTCTTGACCACGTAGCCATTTCTTCGCTGCATGAATCACTCCTTCATCATCGCCATACCATATCCCACGAAGTGCATCTTTAAGTGGACCAAAGAGATGAAAATCAAAGGGTGATAAATAGGGACTATAGGGTGGATGGGGAATATAGTCCAATCTAATTTGGTGTTTGCCTCCCGTGTAGCTAGATTTATGTGAGGGCGCGCAAAAAGACAATGATCATGACCTTTCCAGCTGAAGGTCGTCTTGAATTACTTTCTTCGTGGTGATTGGGGATGATGCCACTCCACTAACTGTCTTATATGTTTCAGGTTAAATATGATGTGCCAGTTTCGCCACCTTTAAAGATCTTAGCCAAAAAAGCTCTTCCATCATCATTGACACGCTCCAACAATTCAGAAGAAAATGCTTTTATTTGCCATTGATGGTCATTTGTGAGCATTTTAGGAACTCATCTTGCGCAAACCTTAGAAAATTCCAGATTTTTTAATGACTGCATTTGCACTACCATTGCTAACTGACAGCTTAAGGGCCAATTGTTGAGTAGTGATTCGCCTATCAGTAAGAACAACAACACATTTCAACATTTCTGCGTTGGTGGCTGTGGCAGGACGTTCACAGCGCCGCCGATCTAACAGCTCCGTATCTCTACTTCCTGATTCGTTGATTCTCTCAAACCAGCAGCTGACTGTACTTTTGTCGACTGTAAGACGTCCATACACATCACATATACGCTTGTGAATGTTGAGAGCAATTTCCTTCTCTGAAAGGAGAAATTCTATCACAATTCGCTGCTTATGACGCAAGTTGTTAACACGCTTCCTTTCAATGGTTTAGGGCAGCCATATTATTTCGCCGGTTGTGTTGCAATTTGGTGCACACAGTCGACAAATGCCATATTTGAAGTTTTAGAAATTGCATACCTCTATCGTCATTATTGAAGAAGCTGAGAAAACCGATGTGGTACATTACTTTCTCAAAGCCCCTGGTATTTTTCTTTTTCAACAGGCCTAAGTGTGTCATTATATATGCTGCCTTAATACAACTCTGCCAATACTCTTTCCGTCTTTTGTAATTTATTTCTATTTTGTTAAACTTCTTGATGGCTAAAGAACTAAGCATTCGAAGTGTTTATAATTTTTGTTTTCTTTCTTATACATTAAGCCTGACCTCCAATATCTGCCATATGTTCCCATTCTTGACATTTATGTTTTCAACATTTTCATGACCTCCTATCGATTTCATGATATGCTGTTGGCTACATTGCTGTCCGATCCCGTCGATAGTTTTTGTATTCTTCCATTTTCAATTGTTATCAGTTGTATCACTGATAATGAAGATCATACACTGATTAGAGTCATTAGACGTAGGCAGTCAAAATTTGTTGGGCATGTTATGAGAAGAATTGGAGAACTTGGTGACAACTGGCAAGATCGAAGGGAAGAGACCAAGGGGAAGACCGAGAAATAAATACCTGGATGGCTTGGCCACATGGCATGGTCGAGACAGGAACACGGAGCTGATCCATGACTCTGGAGATCGAGTGAAATGGCGAGTCATAATCGCCCACGCTTTCCGGCATGGCACATAATGGATAGATGGATTGTATTATTTATATTTTCTTCATTCATTCATTCATTCATTCATTCAGTAGCATGTCCTTTGCAGAACCTCGCTCCCATAACAACCTTCTGGAAAACTTCACGATCATGAGCAAGATGTCCCGCGCCCGATACACCAATCTGGAGATCATCCGCCACATCCTGCACCATCTTCTCTTTGGCCTTCCTCTCCTCTCTTCCAAGGCATATACTCTTCCATTATTGTTCTCTCCAAACGTTCATGATGTTTCAAGTGAGCAAAATTTATAATTTTTCCCCCCTGTTTTATCGTCTGTAATAGCGAACCCTCTTCAATTTTCAGCTCTTGAAGTATGGATGCATTTGTTCTTTTCTTTACCCAAGTTGTTCTTAGAACTCGTCAACAACATTTATATTAACAAGCATTTATGCGCTGTTCGGCTTGTTTAGTTAGTGTCCAGGTCTCACAGGCGTATGTTGCAATGGAAAAATGTATACTCTTAAAAATCTAATTTTTGTAGTTCTGTCTGTCCCACTCCATAATTTATTCAGTTGTGTTAGTCTTTGAAGCGCAATTGATAGTCGTCACCATTGTTGGTAATCAATGACACAAGATATTCGAAATTTTCCACCGCCTCCAATCTTTCCTTATTAACATATATTTCTTTCTCCATAGTAGTTTATCTGTATGCATTAGCTTTGTTTTTGCTTTGTAAAGATATAAGTTGTGATTTTCACTATTTCTTTGGGTTGAGGTTATTAAGTTTTCTATACCATTCTGTGATGTGGATAGTAAGACTGTATCATCAGCATATCGAACCTCTGGTATTTCATGACCACCGATATTTACTGCATCACATTGCTCCCTGGTTATATCATCTCTGACATTTCACATTTTATTTTTCGGAGCACAGGTTAATTAAACAAATAGGGTGATATCATACAGCCCTGACGGACTACTTGCTTGATGTCCAATCAATCTGATATCTCGCCATCTATTCTAACCGCTGCTTGTTGATCTAGACAGAGCATTTTTATGAGTTGTACTACACGTGATGGAAAGCCCATATTCCTCATGTTTTCCCAAAGGTATTGATGTTTTACACAGTCAAATGCCTTCGAATAATCCATAAAACATGAGAATAAGTTTACATTAAATTCTCTGCACTTCTCTATTATTAAACGCATGTTGAGTATGTGATCTCTTGTTCCTCTTCCTTGTCTAAATCCAGCTTGAACCATGTTAATCTCATCCTACATTTTCTTACGAAGTCTTCCCATTATGATTTTTAATGTAATGTATGATTTTAATGTAACGGCAGTAAGTAGTGCAATAACATGGCTCCAGACACAGACATTCAATAGGGCATGTGTCCTTAGTGACTCAATGAGTATGGTCAGGAGGATAGATGTGGGGTGGGTCCACAGAGAGTGGTTGCTGTCTCTGGGGCGGTCTCGGTTGGCAAAGATTAGTTTTATTTTCGTGCCAGGCATGCGGGTGTATAAGGAAATGAGCGGGCTGACAGGCTTGCATGTAAGGCTACTGCGGAAGGCGGACGAACCATGGACTAGAAAGACATCTCTACGAGAAGTAAGTCGTTTACGAAAACCAGGCGATGACTGTGAATCTACAACTATGGTCAGTCTGCGAGAACAGCAAGTTAAAAGAGATGTGGCCAAACACGAACACTACGCAAGAAGCCAAAGAAGATTAATAAACCAACGCAGAACTGGTGTCGTGAGCCGCCACACGCTGCGGGAATTGCTGAGGAGGGGATCCGATCACTTATGGACTGAATGGTTCGATGTGCAATGAGGATGATCTGTCGACTAACTAACTAATTAACTATGAGTGGGTTGGGTCAGGAAAGTAGAGAAGTGCAGGTGATGCAGATTAAAATCGGAAGATAAGCTGCATCTAAATATATATATATATATATATATATATATATATAATATATATATATATATATATATAATATATATATATATATATATATATATATATATAAAGTGGGGAATATTGCGTGAACAGAGAGAGTTGGGACATTTTGAAAGGTTCAGCGGATACCCCTGGTACTAGGTATTTTATATGTGGTGACTTCAATGCACGCACCAAAGAGTGGGACAGGTCGGGAGAGTACAGGCAAGGGTACTGCTCTTGCTGCGGCCTTGCTTGAGACTGATGTGGTGTGTCTAAATGACGGGATACCAACTAAGCTGGCAATGAGACCGGGGGACCCTGACACGGGCATCGACCTGGCGTTTGTATCCAAAGAGGTGGCATGAGACATAAAATAGTGTCCCTGGGGACCATGGAAGCGACCGTCTCCCCTGTTCTGTATCGATACTCAGGTCCAGCACAGTCAGGGCTGTAAGAGTCCACAGAGCATTCAATTATGATTGCGACCACTCTTCGCACTTGGGACACCTTAGCTTATAGGGACGATTTATACCATTAAGACGAATCTTCATCCAACCACAATGACGGACACTATAGGTGGAGAAATTATGGAGGGAAATGAGGGCGGTGTGAAGGAATTAGCAGAGGGTGTGGAAAGCAACAAATACAATTGGCACAGAACTTAAGAGGGCTGAAAGGTATTAAGAAAAACGTAAAGGTGCAAGATTTTAAACTACAGCCAACAAAGGCAAAAAAGGATGAAGTGGGAACAGTTTATAAATGAAGTCGGTGGGGATGTGATTTTGGGTAGATTCTGAAGTTACACCGACAGATGAATAGACAGGCGATGTCTGGTACACATTGGTACCCTTTATGATTATAACAACCGACCTATGACAACTGACAAGGAAAAAGGAGAGGCATTTCTTGCACGATTTTTAAAACAGACGGATCAGCAAGATAGAGCTGTTAAAGATACGGTCATAGAACCCTTGTCACCGGTCACCAGGAAAGAGGACTGTGAAATTAAGGTGGAGGATATTAGATGGATACTGAAGAGGTCAAAAGACACAGCGAAAGACCCGGACGGGGTGAGGTACACCCATATGAGTAACTTGAAGGATGAAAATTTGGAGCTCTTTGTTTCAACCTAAGCATGAATACTTCGTAAATACCTCCGGATTGGTTGCACAGCAACCTGATCCCACTCCCAAAGCCAGGTAAGGATCACTCCAGACTTAATGGATACCGAATCATAACCCTGCAGAACACTTTTGGCAAGGTCTTCGAAATTATTGTAGCCCGCAGAATCCAGCGAAATTTGGAAAGTCGTAATCTGCTTCAACATTGAAAGTAGGAACATGGGATTAGAACTATGAGTGGGGATGGAAAATATGATAACATTAAGACTGACATGAGAAGACTAAATATTAACCTGTTAGATATACATGTGAGACCAGATGGACAGAATTTGACATTATAACATCTGAGGAATATAGATTAATATATTCTGGTGGAGAGGAACAACAGTGAGGAGTAGCAATTATAATGGATACAGAGAGATCAAAATCGATCATAGAATATTGGACTGTATCAGACAGAGTGTTACTGGTGAAGTTGAGTGGAAGACCTTTTGATGTCAACGTCATAAAAGTTTATGTCATATGTCATATATGTTATGTGTTTTCATGGTCTATAAAACATACTCTGCCACTCAGTTGTGGAACAATCTTCCACAAGAAATCAAAGATACCAGCAGTCATTATACATACAGTCGCAACCTGTTTGAACACTACCTCAGGACAGACTACATGCCCCGATTAAAAAACAAAAAACAAACAACAAACAACAACAACAACGGCAACAACAACAAAGACAATAATAATGGTAAATTATCTCGAACGACAACAAGCCAAAAAACATTCCCGTATGTATGGCACGTTAACCTTCCTTGGGTATTTATAATGCCAATGTTAAACACTGCCTCAGTGATTGATTGATTGATTGATTTAGGAATCGACATCACAGCATTCGGGGCATTCCCATAAGTGCTCCGTCCCCATCCTCAGTAGCCAGCAAAGAGTTCCAACACTAATAGTACCAGTAGCAATCTGATTATAAGTCCGTCTCGCCTTTCCTCTGAGCGTTGAGCGTCGGCCAGATCCCCTCGTCACTCCTCGCTGTCTCATTCTTGCCAGACCATGGTAATCCATTTGCTCCTCCGAGGTGTGCACGTGCTCCCACAAGGCCGCAACCACATCTGCCTTGTCATGTATCAATACTCCACCAAGTTCTGCAGAGCCAGCCAATCTGTCCGCCTGTTCATTTCCGAGCACACCGGCATGCCCCGGAGAAACGATCCAGGCGATGCTTGTCACCCGTGACCTCCGAAGCGAAGCAAGCCACTCCGCACGAAGCCTGCCCGTCCTCACCCTCGTCAGCATGCTTTCTGAGTCAGTTACAATCACGATGTGTGTGTGTGTGTCGTATTCTCCATCCAGCGGAGAGCCGCAGTGACTGCCTCCACCTCCATTCTTAAGCTGGATGTTGTGGTATCATATGCCAGGCTCTCCTGCCCCAAACATCGACCATTAGCTTTGTCTATGAACCCCCAGCCACATCTCTCACCTCTTGACACCGAACCATCTGTGTAGATAATCACATCACCCGAGTGAGCATTGTCCTGAATTAGTTGCTGGATGTCCACTTCCGTGGCCCCTGCTGGCCACTCCCTGCACTCCCGGCTTAATGTGCTTATAACTCTGCACAAGTCTGACTGCTCCGCTGGCACTCTGAGCCACTCCTCTCCACGCCTAATGTTCTCCAAGGGGCACACCTGTCTGATCGTATCCTCCGCCTCAGTGAGTCATGTAATATCGATTATTTTCTATGCGTTTTAATGCTTATTATTCTTTTGCTGTCAAACATTTGCTTCATAAGAGATGCTGAATGAAAGAATGTATGAGAGGAAATAGAGAAGAAGGGAGGAATGTCTGACGGGCCTGCGTGCCCAATTCTAAACCCTTTGAAAATAAAGATTTTCGTTTGTTCGTTCGTTCGTTCGTTCATTCGTTCGTTCGTTCATTCGTTCGTTCGTTCGTTCATATAGTTAAGAGCATTCTGAACCTCTATCTTCAAAATTGATGATACTTCATTATTATTTTGAATACCATACTATTCTTCTATGTTCTCATCATAAAGGTTTCTCACATAATCTGACCATCCATATGAAATCTGATTTTTTTCTATTATTATTTTTCCACCTTTTGTCTTTAGGCAACCTGCTGATGTACGTGTTGTTTGATTAATAAGCTCCTGAATTCTTGTGTGCTTTAGTTTGGTATTTTTAATGTTGTGTTGTTTTTCAAATTTATATGCAATCTTTCTCGAGCCATTGCTTCTTTTGTCTCATCCATAATGTCTGACGTTTCTGTGAAGTTCTTTACATATGGCAGGATTATTTGGGTTCAGTCGTCTTGTTTCCATTAGATGTAAAATTTCTTCATTCATCCATGTCTTACGACAAACTTTCTTTAATTTTAGAATAGTTTTTTATGCAGCCAAACTGATTGAATTCTTCAACATGACCCATTGATCATCAACATCGTGAAATAGGATCTCTAGATCAGACAATATATCAAATGTGTTCTTTACTTCTATGTTAAAATTAACTTGTATTTGTTTGTCATTTTTCAGTTTGCACAAATCATATTTAGTGTTTCATGTTGTATACTTGACTTTATTTAACTTTATCCTGAATGTGCCAGTAATTAATCTGTGATCACTGTAATAGTCTGCATTGGGAACTGTTTTTACGACTGTTATCGCATTTCGAAACCTTCTACTAATCAGGATTTAATCTATCTGGATTTTACTCCGGCTGTCTGGATTCCTCCATGTCCATAATCTTCTAGGATACTGTTTAAACCAAGTTTTTCCTACAACAATGTCTTGTTCTTTTGCCCATTATACAAGTCTGTATCACTGTATCATCTTTCGTTTCGCTTTCCCAAACCATGGTTGCCTACATACACTGCATCCATAGCCTTAAAAAAAAAAAAAAACACCTTTAAAAAAGATTACCCTGGAAGACTACCAAAAACCATATAGATTATATTTTAATATTAATATTTAAAAAATAGAGATCAAGCATAACACCGGCTAAACCCTGGGAAGTGCAGATTGGGATACAGATCATCAATTATTAGAAGTAGATGTTCACGTAAAATACAAAATGCTTACCCGAGAATCAATGCCACTTCGTTTGATCTCACAAAAATACCAGATACAACATAGAGGTGAAGAATAGTTTTGGGGTCTTGATGTCTATACAGGAAGAAATGACACCTGATAAATTGGCAGTTCAAGCCACATATATCTTGATAATGGCAGCCAAATATGTAATTCCGACCAAGAATAAGCCACATACGCCATGGATCACATTAGACACGTTAGAATTAATAAAACAACTAAGGGAACTGAAACAGAAAGAATGAGAAACTGATAACAGTATCAATCTTTAACCCGAGAAATACGACAGAACACAAGAAAACACAAATATATACAAGATTGTATTAAATAGAGCAATACCATGAGAATGGAAGAGATTACGAAATGTTCAAAGAAATGAAGTTATTGACAAGAAATGTTCAACCTCAGTTAAATGTTATCTATGATAAGTTGGGATATGCCCTAACAGATTCTAGACAAATCCTAGAAAGATAGTAGGAATACTGCAGTGGAATGTATGATATGAATGAATGTGAGGATATGAGTGAGATGCATGAATCAATGACAGCAGAGACAGAACCTGAACCCTCATTAGATGCTGAGTTGAGTTGAGATGAGTTAAGATCCGACACCACTGCACTCAGGACATTCCCATGAGTGCTCCGTCCCCTCGTTGAACAGCCAGCGAAGAGTCATACTACTAATCCTATCGCTATTTGATTAAAAGTTCTCCTGGTCTTCCCTCTCAGTTTTGAGATTCTTCCAGAACCCCTGCCGATCCCCCGCAATCTTATTCTTTCCACTTATGGGTTCTCAATCTGTTCCTCCGCCTTCTCCACCTGGTCCCACAAGCGCACAACCACCTCCCCCTTGTCCATAGGCAAAATTCCACCAAGAGGTGCCTTCCCTGCTAGCCTATCAGCCTGTTCATTCCCTCGTACACCCGCATGGCCAGGGCAAAATATCCATACAATTCTCACAATCTGTGACCTCTGAAGCGACGAGAGCCATTCCACACGAAACATTCCTTTCTCCACCTTGCTAAGCATACTCTTTGAATCCGTAATGAATACAACATGTGTTGCAGTAGTCTCCTCTAGCCACCGGAATGCCGCTGTTACTGCCTCCACCTCCATTCTCATGCTAGGAGGTCGTAGTCTCATATGCCAGACTCTCCTTTTTCAAGACTCGCCCATTAGCCTTTGAAATAAAGCCCCAGCCAATACGTCTGTTTCTCACCACTGACCCATCGGTGTAGATGACTATGTCACCTTGAATGTGTGTTGCTCTGGATCAGCTGTTGCACTTCAAACTCAGTGCTGCCCGCTGCTCATTCTCTGCACTCACGACCCAGTGTTATTACATTGTGCCAGTCCGTCATGTCTTCCGGAACTTCCACCCACTCTCTTTCACGATTATTGGTCTCTAGATCACACACCTGACTTATAGAAAGTTCTGCTTGTGCAATCCAGGACCTGCGTCGTCTTATTCTATGACCCTTAACCATATCCATTGCTGCATGCAGCGGGAGATACCTGTCTGCGGCAACTCTCGGGTACCATTTGGCCTGAAGGACCCTATGCCTATCCGTCATTGTTGGTAGCGCCAGGATATGCCTCATGCATATAATTTGTGTCCGTTGTGCATCCCAGGATTAACCGCATGGCAGCATTCTGTATGCGCTCCAACCTTTCAAGCTGGCTCTTTGATACTGTCAGCAGCCCCAAACCATACTCAATGACAAAAATTATTAACTGCTGAAAGAGCCTGTACAGCATCCTCTGATCCAGTGGTTCTCAACCTATTTTGGCCCGTGCCCCTCCCCCTTTCACCATATTTTTAGGACGTCATTCCCCCCTCACCATATTTTTAGAACGTCACCCCCCCCCCCCATCCCTTTTCGTATTTCCTCCCTAAAAATTTCCCCCTGCCCCTACACAGTAGATGTAATAATTGAAGCTAAATTTAATAGCTAAAACAAGACTAGTCATCTATATAAAAAGTGATTCGCTGATCTACTTACGTTATAAAATGAATTTCAGAAGGGTGATAAGTACAGAGCCGTAAAGTATGAAGGGACAAACAATATCAAGTAATCGGTTCTTGTATTAACGCAATCTAGAAATAATTTTAATCCCCCGCCACCCCCCAGAAACCCTAAAACTCCCCCCTGGGGTGGGGGGGGGGGAAATTCCCCACCGGTTGAGAACCACTGCTCTGATTTATCCCGGTTGCTGCCATAGCCCTCAATGCATTAAGTATTAAGTCTCCTACCAGCCTTCATCACCAAAGCCTCCACATGATCCTTAAAAGACAAACACCTGTCACATGTGATACCCAAGAACTTCAATTTACTCTCTCGACTAAGAGAACATCCATTCAACATAATACCTGGGACGTCTGCTTTGACGATCCGGTTATCCAGGGAGTACCACACAACCGATGCCTTGTCTGGGTTTATAATGGCCCCTGCATCCCTGCACCACTCCGCCACCTTGTTTACCGCCACCTGTACGTCTTTCGCCAAACTGGAACTGACTCTGCCCTCTCTGTACACCAGCACATCATCTGCAAATGTGTGTCTCAATAGCTGCGATTTTGCTGGTGTAGACATTAAAGAGCACTGGGGACAAGGCAAATCCCTGCGGCAACCCAGGTGTAATAAACAGTACAGGGGTCAGAAGTCTAGGAACACATGCGCAGTGCAACATTACGCTCATAAAGGACTGCCGCAACCCATCTAACAAGGCAAGGGCAGACCTCCATGTCCAACAGTGTGTGTATAGATGAAATGGTATGGGTCGTAAAAAACATGAAGAATGATAAATCACCAGGATGTGATGGGGTAACAGCTAAATTAATTAAAGCGGGGGGAGAAGAAAGCATACAAATCTATCACACATTTTCTAAATAGATATGGAACTTCGGTATATGCTCAAGAAGTTGGAAGAAAACTATATTCATTCCATTATAAAAAAAAAAGGCAATCAATCAATCATGTGCCACGCTGGGAAGCGTGGGCGGTCATGACTCGCCATTCTCGATTCTCGATCAGCAGAGTCGTGGATCAGCTCAATGTTGCTGTCTCGACCATGCCATGTGGCCAAGCCATCCAGGTATTTGCTTCTCCGCCTTCCCCTTCGTCTGTTCCCTTCGATATTGCCAGTTGTCACCAAGTTCTCTAATTCATTTCTTCCTTTAACATGTCCCAAAAATGTTGACTATCTACGTTTAATTTCTCTAATCAAGCTATGAAAATTCTACTAAACATAATGGGATACTTCGCAAGAAAATGGAAGAAGAGACTAAGGTGCTTCAAGCTGGCGTTAAACAAAGAAGAGGAAGAAGAGATCACATTCTCAACATGGGTTTAATAATAGAGAAGTGTGGAGAATTTAATGTAAACCAATTTTCATGTTTTGTGGATTATTCTAAGACATTTGACTGTGTACAGCAGTGGTTCTCAATCGGTGAGGAATATCCCCCCCCCCCCTGGGTGGGGGGTGGGGGGTATTTTGGGGCTACCAGAGAGGAATTAAGATTATTTCAAGATCCCGTTAATACAAGAACGGATTACTTCATATTGTTTTTCCCTCCAAACTTTACGGTTCTGTACTTCTCGCCCTTCTTCAAGTCATGTTATAACGTAAGTAGACCGCAAATCATGTTTTATGTAGACGTCTGGACTTGTTCTAGTATGTGTTATTAAATTTTAGCTTCCAATTTTATGTATTCTGTGTAGGGACGGGGGGGGGGGGGGGATTTACAGGGAGGATAAACGAAATGTGGGGGGGGGGGGGGGTGATGTTCTGAACATATGGTAAAGTGGTGCAAGGGCCAAAAATGATTGAGAACCACTGGACAGCATGAAAAACTTTCGGAAATCATAAGGAATATAGGCTTTCCATCACGTGTAGTACAACTTATAAAAATGCTCTATGTAGACCAGTGTTTCCCAACGTGGGGCCCACGCCCCACAGGGGGGCAATTCAATTGTTAAGGGGGGCAATTCGAAAATGGACTCGTCCAGAGTTTAAGTTAACCGTATGGCGACTCTCAGTCGCTACTCGGGCTGGCATAAAATCTCTTTGCAGCAAGCATCAAGCGCAAGGATCTCACTAAATTTAAATAAAAATAATTACTAATAATTAAAATAATATAGAAAAATCTTTCATTAAAATTATATTGTACTTGAATTTCAGTTCTCCATTATATGTTTTGAAAATTTACTTACTGTGTTTGCTCAATAATTTCCTAGTGATTTCTTCCTGAAACCTATCATTCAAGTTTCTTTAGTGAACATTTCAATGTTTGAATATTAAAAATTATGTGTATGTGGTGATATTGACAGATGCAGAATCCGCAATAGAGGCGATCCTGTCTGGGAAATTGCCAGTTCTAAGGACACTACTTTCTGAAATTAGCAGTCAGCGTAAGATCACCATACAGTGGATACCATCCCACTGTGGAGTCCCCGGAAACGACAGAGCTGATCGATTGGCTAAGGAAGGAGCAAAAGAAGAACAACCTGATGTGCCCATTACATACCATCAAAAGAATAGAATGATCAAAGCAGTCAGAAGGCCACCAAACCCTACTCAATACGACTACCACGTTATGGACAGACCAGGACAGGTCATTCTTCTGCGCCTCAGAATGGGACACAATAGATTGTGTAACCACATGTATACAAAATTCAAGATTGGTGACTCAGCCATGTGCACATGCGGTTTGGCGTTGCAGACAGCAGAGCACATACTCCATGATTGCCAGGTGAACCTTCTGGCCTAGAGAGACAACAGTGGAAGATAAACTCTATGGACCGCTGAGTGAACTAAAAAAGACTGTTAGATTCATACAAGAGACAACATTGCAGTTATAAACATATTTCAGGCAAACGAAAGAAAAAAAAATGTATATGTTAGGGGTGGGGGTAGGGGGGCATACGAGGTTTAGAAAGGCTTAGGTGGGGCATAGCACAAAAAAGGTTGGGAAACACTGATGTAGACCAACAAGCAGTGGTTAGAATAGATGGCGAGATATCCGATTAGTTTGACATCAAGTAAGAAGTCTGTCAGGGTTGTGTGCTGTCCCCTGTTTTTTTAACCTGTACGCCAAAAATAGAATGAGAAATGTCAGAGATGATGTAGCCAAATAGCAATATGATGCCCTAAATATCGGTGGACAGATAGTTGTTGGTTATGGTCTCAAGTGTCACGACGGTAAACAGACCATCTCTTTAACGAGACAATGGCTACGGTCTCCAGCCAGTATGGTTACTGCCAGGAAGGACAGCAACGGCAAACCTTCTTTAAAGATGGCTAGTTTATAATGATTCGTCAATTTACACAACGTCACAAGAAGCGGTCCGCAACACTGAAATTAACAACATGGAATGTGCGTACATTAAGGAAAACGGAAAATTGGATAACATCAACCAAGAAATGGGAAGAGAGAATATTAATATATTAAGAATCTGTGAGACGAGATGGAAAGGAACAGGGATTATGTCAGTGGAGGATGTTAAGATTATTTTTTTTTCTTGGGGAGAAAGACAAAGAGGTGTAGCAATTATCTTGGATCTGCAAACATCAAAATTTGTTAAAGGATATTGGACAGTGTCAGAGGGCGGTTCTGTTGGTAACATTAATTGACAGACCCTTTAACATAAATATCATTCAAATATATGCCCCAACAGGAGAAAGAAGTGAAGATAGTATAGATAAATTTTATAATGACATGGGGAATGCTGTGAAGGAATGTAAACATTCAAAAATAAATATCATAATGGGTGACTTCAGTGCGAAAGTAGGAAATAAAGCGATGGATGCACAGTAGGCAAACATGGTTAGGGAGAACGAAACGAAAGAGGATGTAGACTTGTAGAATGGGCAAAAGATCAGGAAATGATTGTCGGAACCACCTAGTTTAAGAAACACCCTAGAAGATTATGGACATAGATGAGTCCTGACAGCAGGATTAGAAACCAGGTTGATTACATCCTGATTAGTATAATGTTTGGAAATGCGTTAAAAAATGCAGTAGCAGTTCCCGGTGCAGAATGTTACAGTGATCACAGATTGATTACAGGCACAATGAAAGTAAAGTTAAAGAAAGTCAAGTATACACCAGGAAACACTAAATATGATCTGTGTATACTGGAAAATTACAAGGAAATACAAGACAATGTTAACACAGAAGTAAAGAACAGATTCAATGTATTGTCTGATCTAAAGATCATATTTCAAGATGTGGATGATCAATGGGAAATGTTGAAAAATTCAATCAGTTTGGCTGCAGAAACAATTATTCCAAAATTAAAGAAAGTGTGTCGTAAGAAATGGATAAGTGAAGGAATTTTACAACTAATGGAAACAAGAAGACCTAACAAAAGCAATCCTGGCAAATATGAAGAGATTCACAGAAAAGTCAGAACATTATGTAGGCGGCAAAAGAAGCAAGGATCAAGAAAATTTGCATGGAAATTGAAAAACAACACAACGGTAAAAATACCTAATTAATGCACAATACAATTCAGGACCCTAATAATAAAAGAACACGTACATCATGAGGTTGCCTAAAACCAAAAGATGAAAAGATCATAATAGAAAAAGTTTAGATTTTACATGTATGACCAGATTATGTGAAAAACATGTATAATGATACCTGAAAAGAACAATTTGCTATTCGAAATAATAATTAATCACCATCAATTTTAAAGATGGAGGTTCAGACTGCTATTAACCATATGACAACTGACAAGACCCCCCCCCCCCCCCCCCCCCCCGGTGTTTAGTCAACACCACAACAGAAATAATCAATGCCATAGAAGAATATGGAATGAACCAAGTCACCAGACTGCTGAATACAATACATGATACTGGAGATATACCTCCCGAATTATGATATTCTATATTTATTGCAATCACGAAGAAATCAAGAGCCTGGGAATATGATCAACATTGAACAAGTCTTATAATAAGCCACATCACGAAGATTTTGCTAAGAATAATCATGCAAGGAGCTAGGAAGAAATTACAGCCCGAAATAAGATAAGAACAACATGGATTTGTAGAAGGCAAAGGTACAATTAATGCAGTGTATATGCCGAGAACATTAAATGAACGTTCTATGAAGTAAACGAAGACCTACATCTTTGCTTTATTGTCTACACAAAGGCCTTCGATAAAGTAAGACATGTCAGAATGATAAAGATACTTGCAGATCTACAGATTGTTGGGAGAAGCCTTAGACTTGTAAATATATATATATATATGGGAAACAACAGGCTGCCATAATGATTAATAATGAAGTAGGCCAATATCAGCCTATTAAGAGAAGTGTGAGACAAGGATGTGCAATGTCTCCAGAACTCTTTTTCCCTGTACGGTGAACATATTTTCAGAAATGTAGAAGATATAAAAGTAATAATCATTGGGGGACGCAATATCAGTAATATTAGATATGCGGATGAGAAAAGTTAGGATTCTTTTCTGTTAATTCACCCCAAACAAACGTCACCAGCTATATTTAGGGTCACCAGCTATATTTAGCACTGACGGTGATCTCCTCTGTGTTCGGGTACAGTGCATGTCAGTGCGTTTCAATTGCCCCACAGTGTTTCTGTGGCTTTGGCCACCCCGTTTCTGTGTGAGTGACTGGAGTAATATTACCTACGAGAGGTTTGTGCCAACAAACCTGTTAGTCAATCCCGTAGTAATCGGAGGACCCAAATACCCACTGTCGAGATAGATGAGAGCCTATTTACAAGGCGCAAACATCTCATGTGGGACGAGTGTTGCCACAACAGTGGGGGTATTTGGTGGCATCTGTCGTGAAACAGCCGACTGCTTCATGTTCTGTGTTCCAGACAGAACAGCAGCAACGCTTCTGCTGCCGCTGATCAGGACACACCATTCGGCCTGGCACAACTGTAGTCTCCGACCTCTGGGCGTGCGTACGACGACGGAATTGGAAATATTCCCGAATTGACGCATATCTCACTGTCAACCACTCCCACTACAACTTTGTGGGGACCCTATCACCGGTGTGCACATACTCAATGCATCGAGTGCATGTGGAGAACGGCCAAGGAGAGAAACAAGAGGCAGAATGGAACACACACAGGCATCTACTAGAGTCCCACATGTGCGAATTCATGTGGCGTCGACAGACTAAATGCGCTGGTACCACCGCCGTATAGAACATTGCACACCGATAGAAATGCGCACCGAGCTACGGCGCAACACAGGGAAACCCTGGATGTGACGTCATACACTGGTATTCCGTTTGTTTAGGGTGAATTAACAGAAAAGTACCAAAGTTAGTTAGTTAGTCGACAGATAATCCTCATTGCACATCAAACCATTAAGTCCATAAGTGCTCGGATCCCCTCCTCAGCAAATCCCGCAGCGTGTAGCGGCTCACGACACCCTTTCTGTGTTGGTTAATCAATCTTCTTTGGCTTCCTGCGTAGTGTTCTTGTTTGGCAACACCTCTTTTAATTTTGCAGATCTCACAGTCTGACCATGGTTGTAGAATCACAGTCATCGCTTGGTTCTCGCAACAGTCTTACTTCTCGTAGAGCATTCAGAATGTCAGCCTGGTCCATAGCGCGTCGGCCCACCACAGTAGCATTACCTGCGAGCTTGTCAGCCCGTTCATTTCCTTGTACTCCCGCATGCCCTGGAACGAAGATGAAACTAATCTTTGCCAGTCGAGACCGCTCCAGAGACAGCAACCATTCTCTTCGGATCCACCCCATCTCTATCCTCTTGAGCATACTCATTGAGTCGCTAAGGAAACATGCCCTAGTGAATGTCTGTGTCTCGAGCCATGTTATTGCTTTACTTACTGCCATGACTTCCATAGTCTGGCTACTTGTGGTCTCAGCAAAAGCACCAGAGTCCTCCTTCACAATTCTCCCTCCGGCCTGCGCCATAAAAGCTTCTCACATGTCGGACGACCGACCCATCTGTGTATATGACAGCATCACCGTCTAACGAATTCTCGAAAATCAAAGCTTGTACTTCCGCCTCCACAGCAGCCGGATTTTCTTGTCTGCATGTTCTGTCTAGTTGGATGCAGACTGAAAGAGACGTACAGAAATCTGTTGGCACTTGTACCCACTCCTCGCCAGGTTCTAAGTCCTCAAGTGAACATACCTGTTGAAGAATGTCCTCGGCTTGACCCATCCACGACCTTCCTCTTTTTAACCTACTGCCCTTCACCTTCCTTATTTCACTATACAGTGGATGTTGTGTGTTTGCGTTAACTCTGAGGTAGGCACGTGCTCTGCAAATTTGTATTCTGTCCTCAATGGTTGGAAAATCAAGAAGGTAGCGCATCGCCCTGCATGCTGTATCTCTTGTACATCCAAGAATAATGCGCATGGCTTCATTCTGTATCCTTTCCATCCTTAGTATCTGCTTACGGCTAAAAGTCAGGATAGCCATCGCATACTCAAAAACAAATATGACCAGCCCTTCGTACAGAAGACATAGATGGCGCTGCTCACAGTTTGCTGCCGCCATCACCCGCATCGCAGCCAAACCCCGCTTGGCCTTTGTTATCACCTGGTCTATGTGCTCGATATAAGCAAGGCTTCGATCAAACGTATCCCCAGGTAGTTCATTGCCTGCGTTCTTTCCACAGTCTCTGAACACAGCTTTACAGTTGGTGTTGGAGTGTTGACAATATGATTATTCAAAGAGAACCATGTCACTGTTGCCTTTGTTGGGTTGACCATTGCCCCAGCTTCAACACACCAAGTACTTATGCGATTGAGTTCGGTTTGTAGTTCCGCAGCAGCCTGATCTCTATCCTTACCCTGACGATACACTAAAACATCATCGGCATATGACAATGTCCTCCCTGGTCCCGTGATCTGCTCGCTGGTGATTCTCACAGTGTAGGCGTTGAACAGCACTGGAGATAATGGTGATCCCTGTGGTAGGCCAGGATATATTGTTGTTGGTTCTGAAGTCCAACTGCCACATCTAAAAACTACTTTCCGTTGGAAGAGGGCTGCAGCGATCCAACTCAGGAGGAAAGGACTTATCTTGAGTTCAAGAAGCTGAAGCATTAAAAAAATCCAATGGTACTCTGTTGTACGCGTCCTCAAGATCAATCGCTGCCGCAAAGGTTTCAATGCCTGAGTGGAAACCTTCATAGACGTCATGGGCAAAAACTGCTGCGTTGGTACAGGTTTCTCTTTTTGGATGGTACCCTCCCAGGGTAGGTGGAAAAACACCTTGCCTCTCTAGCTGGCTTGATATTTTCCTGACAATTAACTTCTCCAGCAGCTTGCCTATTGTATTCTGCATAGTTATAACTCGATATCCCTGAATATTTGTGTGGTCTTTGCCAGGCTTCGGCAAGGGAATCAGAACCACTCCTCCTTGATGCTAGCACTCCCTATACTGTTGTTGTACATGTCTACTAGTTCCTCTAGCTCGTTGTCGGTACACCTATTGATGTCGTCGTATCTTATGCCATCACGCCCTGGATCGCTGTTTTTGGATCGTCGAAGCACAGCCTTGATTTCTTTCACTGCCACCGTGTCTTCATCCGAAGTGTTCTGAGCTTTTCACCTGTCTGAGGTGACCTCCTTGGCAAGATTTCGGCCTCTCATGTCTGTCTGGCTGCTCTGCTGTAGATATCGTTCGAATAGGGCTTTGCCTTTGTTCTCGTCAGTCCTCAGCCAGATGAGGTCAGCACCTTGGAAGTAAGAAATTCTCTTATTCTTGACTACCCCATGTCACAGGATAAATTAACTTGTCAGTCGATCAATGACAACCAAACCCGACATTATTTTGCTAACACAATTGACTCTGTTATGGTGAAGAAACTGAGGGAAATACGTCGGTACAGATTCTCGGCACCTGGTCAACAGTGTGTATGAGATTAAAGGGAGTCACGTAGAGTTGTCTACACACAATCGACAGTTTGATGACAGGATGTTGTTCGAGAGGTGTGTACTGGCGACATTTGTCTACAAAACGGAAGTTGGTCGTTGCAAGTGATAGACAGAATGCCTGCTAGAGGTCAGAAGGATTCTGTAATGAAAGAAAGGTCTCTGGCTCACAGACAACCCGGATATTTGTTGGATGAGACAAAGAACTCCACAGATGAAAAGGAAACTTGACAGCTAATTGACTCTGGTTAGTCTGGAAACAGGAGGACAAAGCCAGATTCTGGATTGATCGGCGTCTAGACTTCCTGGTGACTCACTCAAGCACCCATATAAAACCCAGTGCAGTAAACAGGTGGATGGAGTCGAGGAAAACATTCTGTAGTGTTAGAATTGGGGATAGTTCCGAGTTGTGTTATATTAGAGGGACTAGCCTATCTTAGTAGTGATAGTTATCCGCGGACATAGATCCAATCGGATTGCCTAGTTTCTCGAGTAACAACAGGAATAGACATATGGTAGGCAATTAATTATATCTAACTTAAGAGTATGATTAGGAATATAGTACAGTACTGTGCGGTGATATAATGTATTATAGGTGCAGTGATATAATGTATTATGATGAGTGATAGAATGTTCTATAAGTGCGGTGCTACAAAGTATCATAGGAGCGTCGGCACTAGTATTCTATTGTGTGGCTTCAAGTAGCTTGTGTTATATATCATTTTACTCGGGAAGTTGAGGACAATGTAGTGGAATAATAATTAGAGAGATTAAGGATGGTTGAGAGGGAGGAGGGGAATGTGTAATGGTAGGATCTTCAGTAGGGCATCTGCTGGGTTTCTACCCGTTCCTTTAGTCTTTCCTGGTGTTGCCATGTCTCAGATCATATGATTGAGTTATTTGGCCGTATGACAGAGATCGGATCTCTGTATAGATCTGAGTGCTGTTATTGGCCTACACTTGCCTAATTCTGGCCAGGACTGAGTTGCCCTCACCATGATGTTATCTGCTCTACAGGTTCCATGTACAGTTCCCCTTGAGTGTTCCACGTGAGTGGGAGAGGATTTACTACGAAGAAGCAGTTTCAAAGTTTGACACAATGATGGCTCAGCATCTGAAGACAGAGGTTGCTGAGAGGCCGCTACATAGGGCTTATACCCAAGTTGGTTTGCGGGAACCTGGCTTCTGCTGAGTGGAATTGTATGAACAGAAGTGTTGTGTTTAATGAGTGATAAGCTTCATCACCGAAGATTAATAACTCGCATACTAAGGACATATATATATATCTATATACACATCTACCTAACAAACATTAATAGGTTGTGTTCTAAAAGAGGGGAAAATGTTATAACCAGAAACTAATAAACAATAGATTTTCCCCAAGTGACATTTCAGTTAATTGGAGGACTATCAGTTCAAACAAATATTAGGAAACAGAGTAACTTCACCGTGTGGTAGAGTGAAGACCAAGATCAACAGTGTCTATCGGATTACCAGCATCCTGTTTGTTCGAGTGATTGGAGAAAGTCGTCATCTTCTGGGTGAGGTTCACTGTCCGGAAAAAATGGTGCTGTTGTGTGCTAAGCACTATGATGTTACAGACTTTGCTTCTAAATCACTGGTCTACCATTAGAATACACGTCACACATTCTACACCTTATACACACATACACTTCTCCTACATATACTCTTTGCTTTAATAAATTTCTTGTTTTTATTTGTTGAAGCGAGAGTTGTCAAGTATGTTATGTTGGGGGAAGAATGAGAGGGGGCATGATCCAGGGGTGAGTAAGAGTGAGAGGAAGGTGTCTTCAGATTGAGGGAGTGTGTGGACGGAGTCTGCTGGATTTCTCCAGAATAGAGATATTGATTTAAAACAAATGTGGGTGTTGATTCTCTTCACTCCAGGGACGACACTAAAGTGGTAAAGAAGAACAAGTAACTAATACGACAGTCATTCTTTACACACACACGACACCCCGCTCATGCTTTTATGTAGTCGCCAGAACAATTTCAATGACTTGTCTGTGCTTACTCTTTGACATACCTCTGCCCATTTTTCACTTTTGACCACCTTAACAAGTTTTTTGAAATAGCTTACTTATGCGCGCATTTCTATTTCTAAGTGCATGCAGGGACTGGGCAGGGCAACTCTGTTCTTCTTGGTGGTTTGCCATTTCCTTACAGCACTACGCCTATCCATCCAGGCCTTCTCCACCTCATAATTCCACCAAGGTGGCTGCTCCCGGCTTTTTTTCCTGCCCTGAAGCTTTCTGCGATTCTCGCGCCTTATTACACTCACCACATCTTGCCCTGTACTGCCATAATGGAAATTCTTGAGCGTTGACTTGTGCTATCTGGTTCTGCCTTTCTGAACCAATATGCTGCAAGGGTGGTGGTCGCTGTCGTTTTACCCTAGAACACTCCATCTACACACAGTAGTGAGTGAAGGAGAAACCAGTGTCAGGTCAATAGCACTGTCATCATCACCTGGGCGGCTTGTTGTCCTGGTGACACAGCCACTGTTGATACAAACCAGGTCAATGGTAAAATGATAAAATATTGATTATAGACAATGAGCAGACTTTTGCTCATAGTGAACATCTAGAGTTAGAATTAAATTGTAAGAAGGCACAGATTATGGTCATCACTAGGAAGAAAGAAATACCCCAATGAAATATACAAGTAAATGGGGATATTCTTAAACAAGTGAATCGGTACAAATATCTTAGAACAATCTTAAAATCTAATGGGAGATGCCTTGAAGGTATTCGAACAAGAATCGCCATGGCGAAAGTAGCCTTTTGCAAAATGAAAATCTACTGACCAATAAAAAGATGTCAATTAAACGAGAAAAAGAGTGTTAAGGTGCTACATAGAAACTGTACTTGTGTATGAATGTGAAGCGCGGACAATACGTAGACAAGCTGAAAGTCATCTGATGGTTGTGGAAATGTGGTTTCTAATATAAATACAAGGAATACAATGGGCAGACAGAAAAACCAATGACCAAGTCCTACAAGAAACAAATGAAAATCGTAAACTGATTACAGAAATTAGACATAGACAGTCAACAAATTTGGGTCACGTTATGAGAAGAAATAAATTGGAGAACTCGATGACAGCTGGCAAGACCAATGGGGAAGAGAACAAAAGGAAAGTAGAGAAGTAAATAAATGGATGGCTTGGCCACGTGGTATGGTACACACAAGAGCACTGCGCTGGCCACCCCTCTGGTGATCGGGTGGGATGGAGAATCATGACCGCCCACGCTTATCGGCATGACACATGATGAATGATGAATGAAATATCGGTGGTCATGAAATGCCAGAAATTCAATATGCGGATGATACAGTGTTACTATCCACATCACAGAATGATATAGAAAAACTAATAACCTCAAAACAAAAGAATAGTGAAAATTACAACTTATATCTCAACATAGGAAAAACAAAGATAATGCATACAGATACAATTAATATGGAGAAAGAAATATATGTTAATGAAGAAAAATTGGAGGTAGTTTAGATTTCGAATATATTGGGTCATTAATTACCAACAATAGTGATACAATGAAAGAAAGTAAAAGATGAATAGCTTTCGCTCTTCAAAAACTAAGACAATGGAATAAACTGTGGAGCGGGACAGATAGAACTACAAAAAATTTGATTTTTTAAGAGCATGGATCTTCCCCATTGCAACATACGCCTGTGAGACCTTGACACTTACTAAACAAGCTGAAAAGCCCATAAACGCCATTGAATATAAATGTTATAGACTGATTATAAGACTATATTGGATACAGAAAATAACAAATGTATCCATACGACAAGAGCTGAATATTGAAAAAGGTTGGCTACCAAAGACGATAAAAGAAATACAATTGAAATGTTTTGGTCACTTGAAATGTCATGAAAGTTTGGAGAGAACAATCAAAGAGGGGCATATGCCCGCGAAGAGTAGAAGGAGGCCAAAGAGAAGATGGGTGCAGGATGTGACAGATGATCTGTAGATGGGTGTATTGGACTCGAAAAGGCAACCTTCCCAATGCGATTCTTGTTCTAATCTCCTCCAGGCATCTCCCGTCAGACGTTATGACTGTTCCGAGATAATTGTACCGATTTACTTATTTAAGAAAATTTACCTGTATATTACATTGTGATACAGACAGACAGACAGACAGACAGACAGACAGACAGACAGACAGACAGACAGATAGATAGATAGATAGATAGATAGATAGATATATAGATAGATAGATAGATAGATAGATAGATAGATAGATAGATAGATATGTAGGTAGGTAGGTAGATATGTAGGTAGGTAGTCAAAAAGGCAAGCGGGCAGGCAGAAATACAGACAGACAGACAGACAGACAGACAGACAGACAGATAGATAGATAGATAGATAGATAGATAGATAGATAGATAGATAGATAGATAGATAGATAGATAGATAGATAGATAGATAGATAGGTAAGTGGGTACGTCGGTAGGTAGGTAAGTAGGTAGTCAGATAGAAAGGCAAGCAGGCAGGCAGAAATACAGACAGACAGACAGACAGACAGACATATAGATAGATAGATAGATAGATAGATAGATAGATAGATATAGATAGATAGATAGATAGATAGATAGATAGATAGATAGATAGATAGATAGATAGATAGATTGATAGATAGATAGATTGGACATAGTAGTAGTAGTAGTAGTAGTAGTAGTAGTAGTAGTAGTAGTAGTAGTAGTAGTAGTAGTAGTAGTAGTAGTAGTTTGGGGTAGCGGGGTAGGGGTATACCCTATCAAAGGAGAAGTAAGGTGCCTCCTTCCCTCCGCTAGCCTACGGGACACCCTTGGGCAAGGTGGAGTACCCGTTTAGCCCCCCCACCAGGGTAACGTGAAGCCATGGGAGCAGGTGGTGGATTGGACTTGGGAGCAGCCGACAGATAGTTGTTGGTTATGGTTTCAAGTCAGTGACGGTGGGCAGAGGATCTCCCAGTAGAGACAATGGCTACGGTCATCCGATCAGTATGGTCACTGCCAGGAAGGAAGAATGGTAGACTTCCCTCCTTATTGGTTCCCGGGCAGAGGAGGCTCGTGAGCCTTGGTTGGTATCTCTTCTAAGAGAGGGAACTCTAAATCTCAAACCTCCGCTGCCTTGCGGGTATACCCATATGGGAAAGGCTTCGGGAGTAAACCCTGAGGACAAATCCGGAGATGGAGTCCCTAAGGCAGTTCCATGTTGTAAACAACATAGTTCTGGCAACTCCTGCGACGGCACTGATGCCAAGTTGCATTGGCTACTGCCTTTCCCTTGGCCAACATCGGCGACGTGGAGAGGGGAACCTGCTACTGGGTAACAGCTGGTTCTCCGATTTCCATTGCCCAGGCTTGTGCCCTGAAGAGGTCACTTCAGCACCGCGTAAAGCGGTGACACAACACGGGAAGCAGCATTTGCCGGTTATAAGTCTTAATGCTCGATTGGCGTAGAGCAAGGCGCCAGGGTCTACTTCCGACGGTGGGAGAGATCATCGTATCTCACTAGACAGCTACCGCCCGCCTAAGCTGGGCAGCCCCCAGTCACTTAGGTGTTGTCTCGCCACGGTTCATCTGCTCCTGAGGGTGTGTGGAGCTTAGGGGAAAATCCTGACACATGGACCGCAATCTATACACCTAGCAACAAGAAAAAAACAAAACAACCAGCCCTAAGGCTGGGAACATGGAACGTAAGAACCATGACCCCTGGCATCTCAGACGATCTAGACAGCTACCGCCCGCCTAAGCTGGGCATCTCCCAGTCAATAAGGTGTTGTCTCGCCACGGTTCATCTGCTGCTGAGGGTGTGTGGAGCTTAGGGGAAAATCCTGACACATGGACCGCAATCTATACACCTAGCAACAAGAAAAAAAACAAAACAACCAGCCCTAAGGCTGGGAACATCGAACGTAAGAACCATGACCCCTGGCATCTCAGACGATCTAAACGAGATTGTGGATGCCCGCAAAACTGCAGTGATAAATAACGAACTACTCAGACTGGGGATAGAAATTGTCGCCCTGCAAGAGACCAGACTCCAAGAATCTGGAAGCATCAAGGAGAGGGACTTCACATTCTACTGGCATGGCAAGCCGTGCGGAGAGACCAGGGAGCATGGAGTTGGCTTCGCTATCAGAAACAAGCTGCTCAATTCCATCATACCACCAAGTGATGGCACTGAAAGAATATTGAAGCTCCAACTCCAGACAGAGGCAGGCCCAGTTAGTATTATAAGCGTTTACGCCCCAACACTAACTGCAGCATCAGAATCTAAAGACAAGTTCTATGACGACCTTAGCAAAGAAGTAAGTGAAACACCAGAGAAACAACATCTTTTTATCCTGGGGGATTTCAATGCCAGGATTGGCTCCGACCACGAATCTTGGCCTTCATGTCTAGGACAGTTTGGCGTTGGGAAGATCAATGACAATGGACAACGTCTCTTGGAATTCTGCAGCCACCATAATCTGTGCGTGACCAACACCTTCTTTGACACGAAACCTCAATACAAGGTGTCATGGAGGCACCCCAGATCAAAGAACTGGCATCAACTCGACCTGGTGCTCATTAAACGCAACAACCTCCGCAATGTATGGCTGACTCGCAGCTATCATAGTGCTGACTGCGACACCGACCATTCACTCGTCTCCAGCAAGGTGAAGATAAAGCCCCAGAGAATCTACAGAAGCCGAACAGAAGGAAGACCACGCATTGACACCAGTGGCACCCAAAATAAAGAGAAGGTCAACAAATTCATGCAGGCTCTAGCGGATACTCTGCCCGGCCCCACAGACGGAGATTCCACCGGGAGATGGAGTCATTTTCGCGACACCATCTACAATACAGCACTATCAACATTTGGCAAGAAGCAAACTAAGTCAACCGACTGGTTTGAAGCACACTCTGAAGAGATGCTCCCAGCCCTGGAGATAAAGAGACATGCATTCTCAATGTATAAAACATCACCTTCAGAGAAAACACTGCAGGCATTGCGAACGGCCAGAAATAGAGTACAACAGATGGCAAGAAGATGTGCGAACAGGTATTGGCTACAGCTCTCTGCTCAAATTCAAACTTGTGCAGACACTGGAAATATAAGAGGAATGTATGAGGGCATCAAGCAAGCTGTCGGTCCATCAAAAAATAAGATGGCCCCTTTACGATCAACTGAGGGGGTAATCATAAAAGATCGAGCGAAACAAATGGATCGCTGGGTTGAACACTACTCAGAGCTATACTCAGTGGATAACACTGTCAGCGAAGAAGCTCTGGAAGCCATCGATCAACAGTCCGCCATGCATGCCTTGGATAACGAACCTTGCCTCACAGAAATCAGCGAAGCACTAGACTCTCTCAAATCCGGCAAGGCACCTGGAAAAGATAGTATCTGTCAAAGACTTAGGTAATTATGAATGAAGACCACCCTGAAAGAGTGGTCTACCTCGAGTAGAATAGAGGTAACCTAGTGCCCCTATATGAGGGCAGGGTAGGTGTAGGGAATAAATAGAAAGGGGACTATTAAATAGTTCTCTCATGGGACACGAAGGTGTCAACCAGAGAGTTAGCACTCTGGTCACGGCATGATCACGCCAACGTGATAAGACACGTAGAAATAAACTAGAATTCAAGTGAGGCCACTACTCTAGCGTGCTGACTGATGTCGCACGCAAAAGCCGTAGTGCGCCCCAAGTCCTTCCGCGTCCTGTGTAAACAGCACGCGGAGATTATTCAGACGGGACACAGACTTCATAGTGAGAGCATCGCTTAGAGTCGATGCTTAGTTCGTTAGCCGAGTAGATAGATTAGCAATAGGGTTAGGAAACGACTAGTGATAGGGGAATTCTGTGCATTTATTCTTGTGTGATTTGTTAGCGACTGTTTGTTGTACATTGATGTGATGCAAAGAGCCAGTGGCAATAAAATGTGTATTCCTCTCGTACGACTAACAAGTCTTTTTGTGTGGTGCGAGAGAAGTTATCCCGGGATGCCTGTGACATCGGTTGTTGACAGGCTAGGATAAAGTGGTGTCAGAAGTGTCGCTTGGACAATTGTTCAAGCTAAAACACTCACCCACGGCTCTAAAATAGAATTACAGCTAGATTAATCACAGGGTTTAATTTGTGTTAGTGACAATGGCGTGTGCAGACAGAACAAAGTGCGAGCTGTGCCCATCGTGACCAAGTTACATTTATTTATGCTTATTTAATTATTTTGTGCTTATGAAAATGTTTTCTTCTGATTTGTAAGTATTATTATTATAGTTTTGTATCATTTATTTCTATAATTACTTATTTATTTACGATTATTTGTCAAATATGATTCATGGCGGAGCGATACACAGAAATGAGCCGAGAAAATTATCGATTTTTCCAAGCTAAAAATAGCGCTGCGCCTCTGACGTATCGTGACTGACAAACAGCTGCGTTAAGCCATTTGCAGGCAGCGACTGAATGTTGACAAATCGCAAAGCGGCTGCTCGCCTGAATCGTTGACTTAGATCAAATATTATTTGTCTATATTAGTTATTCATTGAATATATTTATTTATTTCAACAATATTATTACTTTTATATTTATTTCAAAACATTTATTTAATTATTTTCATATTTTTTCTATTTGTTACCGTCGCGATGGCACTACTTCTGCTATGCAAATGAGACGCAGTCTGCACAGCTCTTCCATAGATTAAACAGACAGAGATAGAGAAGGCATAAGACGTTAGAACGAAGACAGGACAGTGACATTTATTATTACTTAAACCACATTGTTATGTCCTGGGGCATGTAATTATACAAATTGTCTAAAATGATATATCGTTTGCTATTGGTTAATTGTTGATGCTCTTGATAACCAGGGAGAACAACAGCCGGTCATAAGCATAAGCTGTGTGTTGTAATGCGAAACGATTGGACCTGAGGTGCCAAACGAGTGTACATGATTGATCTGGAATGTTAAGATGAGTATACCCAAAGTATTTTGCATGCAATATGATTAATAATGCATCTCTTTTTCAGCGTGTGATGTATTAGCATATTTTTTGTGATCTGTTTTTCAGGTTATAATCTAAGAGTAGATTATTGTCTACTCAGGGATTTAAAAACTTAACAGATATAATAGAAATAAGTGAGTATATATTTAAGTGCCTATCAAATCTAGCTAGTTACCCAACAACATGGCAACTTTAGCTGATTTCATAAAAGCAGGCAAAGAATTAGAATACACAGAAAAGGAATTAGAACAATATGCTGATCAAAAGTTTAGAGAAGCAAAAGATGCTGAGAGAGATGAACGGGCACGAGAAAGACAACACCAAAAGGAGATTGTAGAACTAGCTGAGATAACAAAACAAAAGGAATTAGAAATAAAACACAAAGAGGCACAATTGGCTGAAGAAACCAAACATAAACAAATAGAACAAGATAAACAGATTAAGCAACAAAAATTAGAACATGAGAAGGAGATTAAGCAAAAACAATTAGAACAGGATAGGGAAATTAAACAAAAGGAATTGGAGATTAAACAAAAAGAAGTAGAATTAAAGCAAAGAGAGATAGAGGAAATGGCAAGAGTGAAAGAAAAACAAATACAGGTTGAATCGGAGACACAGTTAAAGATGAAAGGTATGGATGTAGATTCACACTTAGAGATCTCTGCTACAAAACTAAAAAGTCAGCAAGAAGAAAATAAATTTAATAAATACAAAAATATTATTAAGCCATTCTGGAAAGAAGATTCCATATCAGCCTCGACAGAAAATGTCGAATATCAGTTTAAATACCACCAAGTACCAATCGATATGTGGGCTATGATTTATATGAAGAACCTGAGTGGTGAGCCCCTTAAAGTGATAGAATCAATACCAACTGATCTTAGATCTAACTATCAGTACATCCATGATAGGATAATGCAACATTTCTTACTTGATGCCCCTGGGTATCAAGTACAGTTTTCCAATTTAAAACCTAAGCCAAGCGAGACCTTTATCGACTATGTCTCAAATGTTCAAAGCGTACTAAATAGATGGCTTAGTGCATCAAAGATAGGAAAAGACTTTGAAAAACTTAAAAATTTGATAGCTATGGATAAAGTCATATCCACAATACCATCTCCTTTCGCCAAATTTCTTCAGCAGGCAGACATAGAGACCATAGAACAATTTGAAAAGAAAGGATCAGCATATTTTTCCTCAAATAGAGATATTTTCAAAACACCAAATAGCGACTCTGAAATAGTCTCTTTTGTTAAGGACCAACCCAAAAGCTATCAGACCAATCAGAAACCATTTCATAGAGTCGACAAGAAAGATAAAAAAAATAGCTAAATGTGTCTATTGCCAACTTTTGCATGATACTTATGCTATGTGTGATAAATCACCAAACTATCCAACACATCTCGAGATGGTCATTAAGAAACAACAAAACAAGAGAACTGCATACAGGCGTGCAGTCAAATGCTTCTTCTGTTCCAGCTACGAGCATTATTCCAATAAGTGCCTAGGCCGCCAAAGAATGAAGGCCAATAATGCAATTTTGATTGATACATCTTCTGATAGCGGTAGTGAGACTGAGTGTGCTGTCGAAAATCAATTACCTTTTAACCAGTCTGAAGATGTGTGTTGTGTAAACGATATCTTATGCTTTGACAATTGTGAGCGATGTCACCAATTTCATGCAGACGGCAAACTTATATGTGGGCATAATGTAACATCCTCCTTAGAGAATGCAAATGCAGCTATAGCATCCAGAGGCAATCTATTGTTTCACTCTGCAATGGTCAATGAGAAGCCATGCCGATGTTTGCTTGACAGTGGGAGCTCTATTATTGGTCTTAAAAAGGAACTTGTTAATCCAAAGGATTATACTGGTGACTCTGTAAAATGCCGTACTTTTTCTGGTAATATAGAAACCTATCCTCTGGCAAGAGCCCGTATAAACACCCCGTTCCTTTCTGGTACCTTTACGTGTGCAATACTAGACAACCCTTGTACTGATTTAATTCTTGGGTGTCTACCCCAGCTAAAGCACTGCACAGATGAAGAAATATCCGCCTGGGAGGAGAAAAATGGACTAACTCCAGTGAACAGTGCAGATATCCTCAAACATCACAGCCCCAACAAAGGTGCTAGACCCATTAATCTTGAACCAGATCAAGACATACTGCTTTTACTTCCAGACAAACAGAATGTATTAGTGACATCATGGCAAGGGCCATTCAAAGTGGTACGAAAAATTTCGGATGTCGATTATGAAATATCGATAAACGGACACTTAAAGATATTTCACATCAACATGTTGAAACCCTACTTTTCACGACAAGAGACAAGATTAGTGACAGACGAACACAATGCACCCACACCTATGGATGAGACGCCAGACGTACATAACGCAACTACACTAGTTAGCGAGACTGGCAAATCCGACGAGATGCACACACTTAGTGAGTTTACAGAAAACGCACTTAGCACCACAACCGTACTGAATCAGGTAGACGACGACGGTATGGAACTACCTGTTCCAATTGTCATATGGAACTACCTGTTCCAATTGTAGACAAGACTGCTACATTAGATTGCATACGATTAGAAACGGGACTGACAGACGTACAACGACGACAGATAACAGAATTAGTGACTGAATATAAAGACATATTTTCCGACATTCCAGGTAGGACGGACAGGATCGAGCACTCCATCCTTCTTTCGGACTCTAAGCCTATCAAATGCAGGCCGTACTCTATCCCACTTAGCTATAGGGAAAACCTTAATAAGGAAATTCTTAATTTAGAAGCTAGTGGGATCATTCAGAAATCTACATCTGAGTACTCCTTTCCAATCGTCCTAGTCAAGAAAAAAGACTCCACAATTCGTCTTTGTGTGGACTATAGAAAACTCAACAACGTCACTAAGATCGACGCAGAACCAATTCCTTCCTGCGAAGATCTTATTCTTGATATGTCCACCTCCAAAATCTTCTCTAAATTAGACCTTACTAAGGGATATTGGCAGGTCCCTATGCAGACTCAATCTATCCATCTTACTGCATTCTCCACACCTCTAGGACTTTACGAGTGGCGGTTTCTTCCTTTCGGACTTCGTAATGCTCCTGCCACTTTCGTACGCTTAACTAGAGATCTACTTCATGGAGTGACGAATACAGTGACATATATAGATGATATTTGTGTCCATACAGATGACTGGACAACACACTTACTGAAACTCAGACATGTCTTCGATAGGTTGCGACTCTTCGGTCTCACTGTCAAACCAAGCAAAGTCGAATTGGGCCTACAAGAAATTGAATTTTTGGGTCATGTCATCTCACAAGGACAACTGAAAACTGACAATAGAATTATTACCAAAATTATGAACCTGACCATGCCTACAACAAAGAAGCAGGTCAGGAGTCTTTTAGGTTTGATAAATTATTATAGCAAGTTCATACCGAACTTAGCTGAAATTACAAGTGTATTTTCAAATGTTTTAAAAGCATCAGTAAAATTGGATGTCAAAGATGCATTATTAATTTCTGCATTGTCAAAATTGAAAATTCTATTTAGTAATGTACCAATCCTCCGTTTGCCTAATCCTAGGCTCGTTTATTATCTTAGGACAGATGCCAGTATGATTTCCATCGCTGCAGTACTAGGCCAGTTTTATGATGGCATCTTCCATCCGATTTGCTACGTGAGCCGCAAGATCACACCGGCTAAGTCCAGATATTCCATATCAGAGTTAGAAGCCCTAAGCGTCGTCTATTCGGTGAGGAAGTTGCATCGATTTCTGGCGGGGAATCACTTCGTAGTCCAGACTGACAACTCCCCGATCACGATCATACAAAGTGGGGTGCATCGCAACGACCGTATCTACAGGTGGTCCTTAATATTACAGAATTATACTTTTAGTATAGAGCATATTAAGGGTAAGGACAACATTCTTGCTGATACCCTTAGTCGACCATCTGAGGTAGAAATACCTGATATTCCACACGAATAGGTAGTCAAGAAATGTTTATTGAGTTACACTTAAAAATATCCTGTGTAGAATAGACTATTGTATACATAGACATCAGGATCAGAACTGTGTGCTAAGAACAGTGAACTACCATGTGTCCGTAGACAGCAGAATAAGAACTGTGCGCAAAGAACAAGGAAATCACCGTGTGTACATAGACAGCTCGTTACTTACTATGCTTCAGTTGTGCTCCGATGAATCACCTGTGTTAATCACGAAAGAACAGTGTCAGAACAATGCTTAAATAACAGACACAACGATACGTGTCTACGACACCAGCAGATTCGACGAATGGAATAAGACCCATAAGACACAAGTATGACTGTGTAGTGTATTTAGTATACCCAGGACAATAGAATATATGTAAACTATGCCAAGGAAAGCAATTTCTATAAATTATGGCAACCACGAACCTGAGGTAAATAAATACAATGTAGATATATTTATTTAATGTGATATGTAATATAACGGTTTTAAGATAGTCATAAATTATAGTTAGATTAGTTACTTTAGTATAGAGTTAGATCAGATTTAGGGAATATAATATATATTTTTTTTTAGTTTAGATAAATCATTAATTTACCCACTTACTTAGCTTAAAAGTAAATTAGGATAGTACTTTGAACTAATTAATGGTGAGTTAGAGATTGGGATAAAAAGCTTAGATAGGAACAGCACCATTTAGTCATTTAATTTCATTTTATTTCATTCCATCTTTATGAACACTCTAACAACCTCACCATTTAGGACTAAAATTAGGTTATACTTGTTAGGATAAAGTGATCATACAGATAAACATACATCATTTACACCATGTAGATTAACAATATCCATTATATTTTTTTCATTTAAACATTAAAAACATTATTTAGAATTTTTGTTACATTTTACATTACCCATTGCATAAAGATACATAACTCATCTCACATCATTTTCATTTTTTTTGTAGATAGTTAGATTACTTCCCTTAAATTATATTAATTTGTACAACAAATTAGAAATATATAATTTTAGAATTAGTAGTAGTATTTGATTAGAATATAGTGTGTAATAATATCAGGGTACAATCTAGCAACCCTATTTCACCCATGTAAATATTTTGTAAATACATGACTCGTGCAGTAAGTTACGCACAGTCATTAAGCTCAACTTTGTTCAAACTGAGCTAAACTTGTACAGTGTCACTTCAAGGTTTTTAAATAATTGTGAGAATAAAAGATGTGTGACAGAAGTGTGAAAGTGAGAGAAAATGGTAAATATACAATTGAGAGTGAAGGCAGCCAGCGGATTTTTTCTGCCGCTCAACGCGACTTTTTATTATTTGTCTGCGTCAAGTGTTTGCTTTCAGTGTTGAAATGTGCTGTCTAGAATGTAATGTGTGTAGTTTAGTGTAGATCTTAGATAAAGTATTTTAAGTCTCATAAGACGGGAACGTAGTCACGAATTAGTGTTATACACTTATTTGTGGCCACATTTAACCGAATTATGGCACTTGAAAACTAACTTACATACATAGTTATAGACAGACACACATGTTAGAAGTTAAATTATATAGTTAGTTAGATCCAAACACGCAAACAACCAGAAAAACAAACATGTAAATTACATACATTTTTAGAACAAAGGGGTATAACTCCGGGTCAGGGGACACAATAGACAACGAAACACTAACTTAACAGTGAAAGATAACTTTACACGCGGAAGCGAGATAGGTAAAAGCCTGTCGCAAACAGCTTGTGCAAGGGTTGTTTAATATTATATGGGGGACATGAAGCAATTCATGTGTTGACCCTAAGAAAGTCAACTTTGTATGGGTAGTGAGTTAATTTACTATTTGAGGGCAGGTCTTATAAGACAATGGTCCGGTTCAGACAAACCTCTTATTATATAATATTGCGATTGAGAAGAGGGCTCACGCCAACCAGACAAGTTTGTGGCGATCACCAGTAGCCAAGTAAAGTGATACTACACTGTGACAATAGTCAGTAGAAGTCTATTGAGATACCCAGAACCAAGTTATCAGTAGTCTTTGAAAAAAAATTAGAGACATTATTTTTTTTTTAGAAACCTCTTGCGTCACAACCATGAGTCAAAGTTTGTAACGAAACACAGGAGGGGAGGGTGTGTGTCAAAGACTTAGGTAATTATGAATGAAGACCACCCTGAAAGAGTGGTCTACCTCGAGTAGAATAGAGGTAACCTAGTGCCCCTATATGAGGGCAGGGTAGGTGTAGGGAATAAATAGAAAGGGGACTATTAAATAGTTCTCTCATGGGACACGAAGGTGTCAACCAGAGAGTTAGCACTCTGGTCACGGCATGATCACGCCAACGTGATAAGACACGTAGAAATAAACTAGAACTCAAGTGAGGCCACTACTCTAGCGTGCTGACTGATGTCGCACGCAAAAGCCGTAGTTCGCCCCAAGTCCTTCCGCGTCCTGTGTAAACAGCACGCGGAGATTATTCAGACGGGACACAGACTTCATAGTGAGAGCATCGCTTAGAGTCGATGCTTAGTTCGTTAGCCGAGTAGATAGATTAGCAATAGGGTTAGGAAACGACTAGTGATAGGGGAATTCTGTGCATTTATTCTTGTGTGATTTGTTAGCGACTGTTTGTTGTACATTGATGTGATGCAAAGAGCCAGTGGCAATAAAATGTGTATTCCTCTCGTACGACTAACAAGTCTTTTTGTGTGGTGCGAGAGAAGTTATCCCGGGATGCCTGTGACATCGGTTGTTGACAGTATCTCACCTGCAATTTTAAAATGTAGCAAAGAAACAATCATCCCAGAACTATATGCAATATTACAGCTCTGCTGGAGAGAAAAATCAATACCACAAGATATGAAAGACGCAAACATCGTTACCCTTTATAAAAACAAAGGCGACAGAATCGACTGCAACATTTTCCTTCTCAGCATTACAGGCAAGATTTTTGCCAGAGTAATCCTTACAAGATTACACATTCTTGCTGAAAGAATCTACCCCGAATCGCAGTGCGGATTTAGACCCAACAGGTCCACCATCGATATGATTTTCTCACTCCGGCAGCTCCAAGAGAAGTGCAGAGAACAGAGGAAGTCATTATATATTGCCTTCATCGACCTCACAAAGGCATTTGACCTCGTGAGCAGAAGCGGCCTTTTTAAGGTCCTTGAAAAGGTTGGATGTCCACCCACCCTTCTTAGTCTCGTGAAATCATTCCACGAAAACATGCAGGGGACCATTTTATTTGACGGCTCAACATCCCAGTCATTCAGCATCAGCAGCGGAGTAAAGCAGGGCTGCGTGCTTGCTCCTACACTCTTTGGTATCTTCTTCGCTGTTCTCTTAAGGCAAGCATTTGGGACTGCCACTGAAGGCATATACCTCCACACAAGATCTGATGGCAAACTTTTTAACCCATCAATACTCAAGACAAAGACCAAAATAAGATCAAGATGCGTAAGAGAACTACTTTTTGCAGATGATGCAGCACTGACTACTCATACAGCAGAAGATCTCCAAAGGCTCATAGATCATTTTGCAGCCGCCTGCAAAGACGTTGGGCTCACCATTAGCCTAAATAAAACACAGGTGATTGAACAAGATGCTGATGCGTCTCCGTCAATCAAAATCTATAATTACGAATTGAAGGTCGTCCACGATTTTGTGTATTTGGGATCGACAATATCAGATAATCTTTCATTAGAGACAGAAATCGACAGAAGAATTTGGAAAGGCAGCCACAACATTTTCCAGGCTAGCTAAAAGAATTTGGGAGAATAATAGACTAACAGAGCGTACAAAAGCTCAAGTATATAAAGCTTGTGTTGTTAGCACACTACTCTACGGGTCTGAATCCTGGACCCTGTACTCAAGACAGGAAAGGAAGTTGAATTCCTTCCACATGAGATGTCTGAGACGTATCCTGGGCATAACATGGAAAGACCACATAACAAACAAACAGGTGCTTGAAAGAGCAGATATTACCACAGTGCACACCCTCCTCAAGCAGAGACGCCTCCGGTGGTTGGGCCACGTATCTCGAATGGAGGACGAACGTATTCCCAAAGATCTCCTTTACGGAGAACTAGCCACAGGAAATAGGCCAACCGGAAGACCCCAAATGCGATATAGGGATGTGTGTAAACAAGATATGAAAACCATTGGAATAGATCCAGACACGTGGGAGAGAGTTGCAACAGACAGATGCTCCTGGAGAAGAGATGTACGAAATGGACTGGTGCTCTTTGAGCGCAATCAGATCCAAAAAACCGAGGAGAGACGGCACAGGCTCAAAGAGCAGTCACTTACTGCGGGACTTGCCTCGTCTTACAGATGCGGAAACTGTGACAGGGATTGTCATTCTCGAATTGGACTATACAGTCACCAGCGGTGCTGCCAGGCACCTCCCAAGCGGCACAACTCTATAGTCCTTCAGGACTGAAAGAGGCCTACTACTACTACTACTACTACTAGTAGTAGTAGTAGTAGTAGTAGTAGTAGTAGTAGTAGTAGTAGTAGTAGTAGTAGTAGTAGTAGTAGTAAGTATTAACAATAATAATAGTAATAGTATCAGTAGTTGTAGTAGTTTTAGATAGTCTTGCATTGCATGCATACTAATGATATACAACTAACAGATCCGTAATGTTATGAAATGTTCAACGACGTCACAGCACATTGGACATTCCAAAGCGTGCTCGGTCCTTCGATACAGCGTCAATCCCAAACCTTTTCTGCTCATTGTTCCATTAAGAGGTTGGTTTATACCGTAAACCTCCTCGTGCTCCAAGTTCACGCCGCTGAAATCCGTCTTTGATGTTAGCATCTTTACCAATTTAAGTTGCACTAATCTGAGATTATTATCTCCCTTTGAGGAGATGAATCTTGTAGAAAAAGGAAGCGGCATCCTGTCTGTCGTAGTTAGCCTGGGCTAAACGCGAAACCATAGATTAAGGGCACGACTGTGCGTGCGTATAGACTACATCGGGCATTAGTGTTAATGTATCGTGGAGTGTTTGGCAAACAATCAACACACTTCACCTCTCTCACTCAAGCAGACGGCTCGGGCCATCTCATATCTCCGGTGTCAATCGTTACCTGGGCAACGGGCTGTGAAATTTAAGTTGAGAACATTCGTTTGTATAACTATCTATCTTTTAGAAAAAGCGACGTGACGAACCCACAGTGTCACACCTATTTACCTGATAAATCGGATCCCGATCACTAATGTGCTCAATAATGTATCGACCGTCTTACTCACTGCTGTACTTCTTAAACTACCAGGGTAAAAATTTTGACGACATGAAAATCCCAAATCGACAAAAGATGAGAGATTGGAAAACAGGATCACCGTTCTGGCATGCTAGTTCACTATTTAATACAGTTTCGAGTATCTCAAGCTTATGTACAGAGCTTATTTTCTCATTAATTTTACTACTAGAGGTCGTCATCTAAAGTGACGCATTCCTCTTCTAGTTCTTCTATTGCATTTTCCGGGTCTGGAACAAGCATTGTTTATCATAGCGTGAACAATCCTAAATGCGATGTTTTGATAGTTTAATTAAATTAGCGTTTCTATTATTGTAATATACAAGTAAATATAGAAGTAAATGGGAATATTCCTCAACAAGCGAATCGATACAATTATCTCGGAACAGTCATAACATCTGATGAAGAGCTTAGAACAAGAATCGCCATGTCGAAATTAGCCTTTGGTAAGATGAAGAACATTCTGACCAATAAAAAGATGTCAGTTGAAACGAGAAAAAAGAGTGTTGAGGGGATACATAGAGCCTGTTCTTTTGTATGTATGTGAAACTTGGACAATGTGCTGTCAAGCTGAAAAGCATCTGATGGCTGCAGAAATGTGGTTTCTAAGGAAAATGCAAAGAATACCATGGACAGACAGAAAAACCAATGACCAAGTACTACAGGAGACAAATGACAATCGTAAATTGATTAGAGAAATTAGACGTAGACAATCAACATTTTTTAGACATGTTATGAGAAGAAATGGATTGGAGAACTTGATGACAACTGGCAATATCGAAGGGAACAGACCAAGGGGAAGACCGAGAGGAAAATACCTGGATGGCTTGGCCACATGGCATGGACGAGACAGGAACACTGAGCTGATCCACGACTCTGGTGATCGAGTGAAATGGCGAGTCATGACCGCCCACGCTTTCCGGCATGGCACATGATTGATTGATTGATATTGTTTGATGCACAGCTGCATACGTCTTCGAAGTACAAGAATAACTGTACTGAATCTTGTAGTGACAATGAGCCGCCGTAACTAACATGACAGCATCACTTCCTTCTTTTATGATTTTGATGAGCCATCTAGTAATGCCTGCAGCTCTCAATATCTCAAAGTTTTCTCCCCTTCTATTTCCAAGATTCCATTATCCATATTTGACACCATGGCTCTTCTTTTTATTCTTATAGTCCATGCCGTGTGACATTGGTGATCATGTCTGTCGACAGATTTCTGTCTCTTGTGCTGCCAATCATTTCAAATACCCATGTTTCCCGTGATTCGCTTCTGTACATCAGGATTGGCTCAATATAGCTTTTAATACCTATTATCCTGACCTCAGCTGACAAAGACAAATTGCAAATTGCAGAGAATATTCGTCATCTTGTGAGAGGCTGCCTTTCCTTGGGCTATCCTACAGTTAACTTCCTTATTAAATCTCCCATCTGCTGTTATTGACATTAAAATGGGAGAAGGGGGGTGGGGTGAATTCTTGGCGAAGTGGTTAAGCCGCCTGTTTCGCGCTCCGAAGATCGTGTGTTTGATTCATTTGGTTCACGGGTGAAATTTTCCTGAACACTCCTGGGGTCATCACTGAAGCTACGGAGTTCGTGCTTTCTGTGACGCTTACGACAGGCCACCCAGTAGATAGTGACAACGCCATACGCAATAAAACTCGGTGCGGTGAAATCAATCCTGACGCTCTTAAACCTTTTTAAAGTAGCCACACACTTCAGCACATTTACGCTACATTTGAGAATGCACGTTTTCTTGGGAATAACCATGTTATATACTTTGTTCACAGCAGAGATATATAGAGAGGATACTTCAGTGTTAAACCGGGTCTGGACTAATCTAACACTAGTCCACTTCTCCCCTGATCTCTTTGATGAAATGAAAATGGTTGGAGTTGACAACAACATCTAAATATAGATGTGACATTCAACAATTGTTGTTTGATCTTGGGGCCAAGGTAAGGGGAGAGTGTTGAGAGGGTTTATTCTCTTGTTTTAAATAGTTCCCCTTGGATTTCTACACAGCCTGTGTTGTCAAGATTGTTCCCCCCTTCCCCTCCCCGGGACGCGGAGGTGTTTCCAAGGCACCAGGGCTGGGTTCTATACTGGCCAAGACCTATTGACGCGTCCTCGCCGAGCGTCCTGGGCAACAGGTCCCTTCGGGATCTTGGCTGAAGTCAGTAGGGTCGTTGATTCCTCCGAAGTCGGAGAGTGTCTGCCTGCACGGCGAGGAACCACCAGTCTGCACACTAATACGTATGTAAGACGCCTCCTTTCCTCCGTTAGTCTACGGGACACCTTGGGCAAGGTGGAGTACCCGTTTAGCGCCCCGATCAGGGTTACGTGAAGCCATGGAAGCAGGTGGTGAATGGAGTGCGAGAGCAGCCGACAAATTGTTGTTGGTTATGGTCTTACACTCTGCGGAGATAGGCAGATGATCTCATCAGTAGAGATTGATTGATTGATTGATTGATTGATTGATTTAGGAATCGACATCACAGCATTCGGGACATTCCTATAAGCGCTCCGTCCCCATCCTCAGCATCATCAGTAGAGACAATGGCTATGGCCACCGACTAGTACAGTCACTGCCCAGAAGGAAAGCAATGGCAAACTACCTTCTGCAAAACTTGCCAAGAAACCATAACAACTATGACAGAAAACATAATAAGAAAGAGATCTGGTGGCGAGACCCCCAGGCCAGGCAGATCAGATAACACTGGGGAAGAGTGTAACACAGGGACCAGTACTAGTAATCGTGATGATGGAGTTAATCCTGACTGTGTTACCAAGGAAATCCCCTGTGTCAGACTACGAAAATGAGTGAGAATAGGAACGTGTGAGAAGTCTGTATGAGGGGAAGCTTAAAGTAGTATGTGATGAGATTGAGAGGTTAAATATTCAAATTTTAGGAATTAGTGAACATCGCTGGAAAGGCAAGGGGCATTTTACAACTAGAAATGGAAGTCTTTTCATTTATTCTGGTAGAGACGTCGGAGGCCAGAGTGGAGTTGCATTTTATTTAGATAAAACAACTGCAAAAGCTTTACTGGGATACAACCCAGTTTGTAATAGAATTCTCACTATTAGACGCAAAGGCCGTCCAAAAAACACAACACTCATACAGGTATATGCACCTACTTCAACAGCAGAGGAGGACGAAACTTAAGATTTTTACAACACACTGTAAGACACATTAAATAAGATTGGTCATAATGATATAGCAATAATAATGGGATATTTTAATGTAAAAGTAGGTACAGGAAGAGCTGACACGTTTTAGGAAAATTTGGATTGGGAAACAGAAATGATGCAGGTGACAAATTAATTGACTTTTGCACAGAAAATGAGTTAATGATAGCCAACACACTTTTTAAACAACACTCACGAAGACTCTTCACGTGGAAGTCCCCGGACAGTATTACCAAAAATCAGATAGATTATAATTTAGTACAAAGAACACGGAGATCAAGCATAACATCTGCAAAAACTCTACGAAGTGCAGACTGTGATACGGATCATCAGTTATTAGAAGCAGATCTGAAATTAAAACTCAAAAAGCTTACCCGAGGACCAAGGCCACTTCGTTTTGATCTCACAAAAATACCAGATGCATACACTGTAGAAGTTAGGAATCGTTTTGGGGTCTTGATGTCTGTACAAGAGGAAATGACACCTGATGAACTGGCAGAACAAGCTAGAGATATCTGGATAACTGCAGCCAAAGATTTAATTCTGACCAAGAAAAAGCAACTTAAGCCATGGATTACATCAGACACGTTAGAATTAATAAACAACGAAGGGAACTGAAACAGAAAGGAGGTAAATCCGATAACAGCAGGATGAAGTACAAATCTTTAACTCGAGAAATAAGAAAGAACACAAGAAAGAACAAAAATCAATATATACAAGATTGCTGTACCAGAATAGAGCAATATCATAAGACTGGAAGAGATTACGAAATGTTCAAAGAAATGAAGTTATTGACAAGAAATGTTCAACCTCAATTGAATGTTATATGTGACAAGATGGGAAATACCTTAACAGAATCTAGACAAATTCTAGAAAGATGGCAGGAGTATTGCAGATGGAATGTGTGATATGAGTGACAGTGAGGATATGAATGAGATACATGAGCCAACGACAGCAGAGACAGAACCCGAACCCTCTCGTTAGATGAAATTGCATGGGCAATAAAAAACCTGAAGAATGGTAAATCACCTGGATGTGATGAGATACCAGCTGAGCTAATTAAAGCGGGAGGAGAAGAAAGCATACAAATCTATCACGCATTATGTAAAAAGATATGGAAATATGGTATATGGTCAAAATATTGGAAGAGAACTATCTTTATTCCAATACTAGAAAAGGGCAACCTGAAATTATGCACCAACTATAGAACTGTTGCCCTGATCAGTCATGCAAGTAAAATTCAACTAAAAATCATAATGGGATTACTTTGTAAGAAAATGGAAGAAGAAATTAACATGGTTCAAGCTGGTTTTAGACAAGGAAGAGGAACAAGAGATCACATTCTCAATATGCGTTTAATAATAGAAAAGTGCAGATAATTTATTGTAAACCTATTCTCATGTTTTGTGGAATATTCAAAGGCATTTGACTGTGTACAACATCAGAAACTTTGGAAAATCATGAGGAATATGGGCTTTCCACCACATGTAATACAACTCATAAGAATGCTCTATCTAGACCAACAAGCAGCGGTTAGAATAGATGGCGAGACATCACAGTGGGGAATTTTAGGGTTTCCATGGGGGGGGGGGGGGGGGAATGAAGACCATTTAAAGATCGCGTTAATACAAGAACCGATTACTTGATATTGTTTTTCCCTTCATACTTTACAGTTAAGTACGCCTCATCCTTCTAAAATTCATTTTATAAAGTAAGTAGACCCACAAATCATGTTATATGTGGATGTCTAGACTTGTTTTAGTATGTGCTATTAAATTTACCTTACATTTTACGTATACTGTGAAGGGGTGGGGGGATTTTTAAATAGGAAATATGAAAGGGGGGGGAGGTGACGTTCTGAAAATACGGTGAAAAGGGGGGGGGGGCACGGGCCCATTTTTTTATAGGAAGGGGGGGGGGGGAATGACGTTCTGAAAATATGGTGAAGGGGGGCACGGGCCAAACAAGGTTGAGAACCACTGCCCTATTCACTCCTCACTGCATCATTCTTGCCAGACCATGGTGATCCATTTGCTCCTCCGAGGTGTACACATGCTCCCACAAGGCCACAACCACGTCTGCCTTGTCATGTATCAATACTCCACCAAGTTCTGCAGAGCCAGCCAATCTGTCCGCCTGTTCATTCCCTAGCACACTGGCATGTCCCGGAGAAAAGATCCAGGCGATGCTTGCCACTCGTGACCTCCGAAGCGAAGCAAGCAGCTCTACCCGAAGCTTGCCTGTCCTCACCTTCCTCAGCATGCTTTCTGAGTCAGTTACAATCACGATATGTGTGTGTGTGTATCGTATTCTCCGTCCAGCGGAAAGCTGCACTGACCGCCTCTACCTCCATTCCTAAGCTAGATGTTGTGGTATCATATGCCAGGCTCTCCTGTACCAAATTTCGACCATTAGCATTTGCTAAGAATCCCCAGGCACTTTTCCTACTTCTCAACATCGACCCATCTGTGTAGATAATCATATCACCCGAGCGAGCTTTATCCTGAATTAGTTTCTGGATTTCCACTTCCGTGGCCCCTGCTGGCCACTCCCTGCACTCCTGGCTCAATGTGATTATAACTGCACAAGTCTGACTGCTCCGCTGGCACTCTGACCCACTCCTCTCTTCGCCTAATGTTCTCCAAGATGCACACCTGTCTGATCGTATCCTCCACCTGAGCCATCCATGATTTCCCTCTTATCAGTCGCTGACCCTTAACTGCGTCCAGCGCCTCATGCTACGGGTGATCTGTGTCTGCAGCTACTCTGAGGTATGCCTTCGCCTGCATCACCCTGAGCCTATCAGCAACAGTCGGCAAACCAAGGATGTAACTACTCGGGTGTCTCTGGTGCATCCCAGAATGACCCGCAAAGCTTCGTTCTGTATGCGATCTAATTTCACCAGTGAATATCAAGAATACAGTAACAATGGTGATATCATAGAAAATGGTGGCACCAAAATGTAACACAGAAATAGAAGGAAACATTCTTATCCAAGTGGATAATTTTAGATACCTAGTGGCATTTATAACATCAGATCGAAGATGTACAATAGAGATTAAGAGCAGAATAGGGCAAGCAAAAGCTGCATTTCAGAAAATGAAGAGTATCTTATGCAATAAGTCACTATCACTTAATGTAAAAAAGAGAGTGCTGAAATGTTATGTAGAATCAGTTTTGCTGTATGGCAGTGAATCTTGGAATGTAAATGAACAAATTAAGAAGAAATTTGAAGCAACAGAGATGTGGTTCCTGAGACGAATGTTGCGAATTCTTTGGACTGCCAGAGTAACTAACAACGATTGCCTGAAACAGGCTAATGAAATTAGAACATTATATTTCACGTTTGCCAACTTGCAACGGAATAGAGCTTGCCATTTTGTCACTCCTATCTTTGATAATGGCAGCGTGTTTCTCTAGCTGCTCATGTGCCCGGACGTGCGCATCATGCAAATGCGAAAGATGTCCCTCTAAATATCGTTCAAACTGGCATCCCTGTCCTTGTTGCCTGTATTTAAAATGAAGTTCACAGGTAGCCTAGGCCCCTGTCCGAAAATTAGGTAGTGAGGAGAAACCCTGTTGAGGCGTGAGGCGTTGAGTTGTATACCTTCACGACTTCGGCTATGTGATCAGACCATCTCCTCTTCATCTTGGCTCAGAGGGGTCTGAGTAAATCATGCATTGTCTTGTTGAAGCGCTCACATTGACATTTTTCTTTCGCGTTACAACTCGTGGTGCGGTTCTTCTTAATGCCATACGTCTTGCATAACTCTGCAATCACCGAAGATTCGAGGTTCCTACCTTGGTCACAACCATATACAGAAACCATTTTTTTCTACTAAAACCTTTGCACTGTGACCGCTTTTTTGGTCTCTGGTCGAAACAGCAATAATAAATTTCGAGAATGCGTCTGTGATGACAAACACATTCTCAAGTCCCCTTGTGTTCTTCTCCATTAGCGTAAAGTCCATCGCTACCACTTCAAATGGATTTGAGGCTAACAAACTGCTTGCAGGTTCCTTAATTTTGACATGAGGTGGCTTCTCTACGTTGCTCCCGTGGCAACTTCTATAGAATTTATCGACATCTGCAGTAATTCCTACCCAGAAACATATGCTCTTTAAAATACTTAACATCCTATACCTGCCCTTATGTCCTACACTATGCACTGATTCTAGTATCCTTAGCCGCAGTGTCTCTGGTATCACTAATTGTAGCAATTCTGTCCTACCTGACCTCCTGATTTTTCAATGCAGCAACCCATGTAATACACATACCTTCTTGCTCTGCCTCAACCTCTTATTCATCTGAAGTGGGAACTTTTTTATGGATTCATTACACAACATAATGTTACGTAACACATCAAATATTGCGTTAATATTTGCATCCCCTTGCTGCAATCTCACCATATCCTCGGTTGAGTAAGACGGCAAGGTGTGTGTGGGAATAACATTAAAGACCTCCGCTGTTCTAGCAGCAGCTTCTACCATACCCATCCCAGCAATCATATTTACATCAATGCTCCTTTAGAACATTCATTTACATCAATAAATTCTTTTTTTTAAAACAACATCGGCATTTTTTTTACATTAAGATTTGCTGTTGTAAAGCTGCCAACAATACCAACCAATCCTATAGCTGGCAGAATGCATGTCGCTGCAATACTACACATGGCGATCTCGCCTTCTTCTTCGTCGTCTCCCTCCGGTTCTTCTAGTGGGAAACGAGACAGGTAATCGGCGTTACCATTAGCTCGCCCAGGCTTGTGTTTGATTACATAATCAAACAAGGACATTTGGGCTATCTGTCAGAATCTTGCATTCAGCAATAACACAGGCTCGTAATCACTAACAGATGTGATACAAACACTGTCATATAATGACTTTACGTGACACACTGCAAATACAATTCAAACACTTTATTCACACTTCTCACTCGTCAAAACCATTACATGCATCGCGCAATTACAATAGCGATGCCATAATACAATCAATAGATATATTAATGCAATGTATACAACTCACAATCCTACATACCAGGCGCACAGTCTCCTATACTCACACAGGCTTTCTATCTATTTGCGTTCATACACACAAGTCATACGAGCACCATTCAATCCGTCTGTCCTGTACAACCGTCCCAAGCCGTCTGGCGCTAACCACTGTGAGTTCTCGCTAGTCGGGGTTGTGTCCCTGCGTGGACTTCATGTCCCACGCATGCACCGACTGACCATTCCTGTCACAGCGTGGTTAGTGTCGCTCACAGGCGGACCTGGCCGTAATTGCCAGGCGTCGTTGACGACGACGCGGTAGAACTGGTGGGGAGATTATGACATTCTCCCGCCCTCCTTTTCATGAAAGGAATTTCCTTTCATGTTAGCTATATACATTTGGGTTTATTTATTAAACCTGTCAGAATCGACCCATTGTTTGTCATCTGACGTGACACTTTGGTTTATATTGAAATATGTAGATAATTGTAAGCTATATACACACACTCTTCAATGATGCTATCAAGCCACACTACTCAAGTACAATCCACCAGATGGATTCTTACGTTAGTTGTAATTTGACACAGCCAGTCCGGTAGCTATCAGCGACTTATGCTATCTCCCAAGCAACGCAACTACCTCTCGACAAATAAACAAAAATTACAAACACGACATGTCAGGCCGCGAGTCCTCTCCCTATAAGATGACTCCAACATTTGACCCCAACCTCATCTGGTCGGAAAGTCTCATGTAGGTCTACAGCTTCGGTAATTACTTCCATGCATAGTTGATGTCATCTTGATGTGTCGCCAATCTGGCAACATGAGGATGGTTTCTATACCTGTTACACATTACCACTAATTTCAATTGTTTCCCTTGGTTGTAATCAGTGAAACAATACAAAATCTATGGGCGATAATTTCCACATGCTTTCAAAGAAAATAAATTACATTGGTAAATCAATTTCTAAGCGTCATAGTTTGATGCTTATTGACAATAGTGAACCAAATGTCACTATTGCGAACAAGTTAATCAACTTATGATTCTCAGATCACATCTATCAAAATCCTTACATACAATTTGTATATGCAAAATTTCAGCTCACAAAGTTTATATAAATCGTCAATTCTTTGTGAGAATTACACTATAGTCTGCTAGTTTTTAGATTAATTTCACAAACACCGGAAGTACACAGCTGGTGTGTTAAGATGTAGCTAACACAATGTTCTTCCGTCGGGATGTTATATAAACGAACGGAGTATACAGTTCATAAGCACAGCTGCTGGATTAACTCTTTCTTTCGAAGTATGGATTAAAGTGTTCTGTAGAATTCAGATGTCACTGTCCCTCTCGCACAGATTAAAACAAGTCGGAACACTCTGCTCAGCAGGTACTACGGATACTCGAACAGTTCAAGTAAAGTAAGTCTTGAAATCACGTAGCACTGTTCGTTACAATGTTCATACATATTTTAAATAATATTCCCTTTCGATCACATACAACACAAGTATTCATCACAATTATTGAATAATTATACTCTCTATTTACACTGGGACCATGTCCCTATCACAATTTACACACAGCGTTTCTGAAACAATTTCACCATTCGCCGTGGTGCTGAGCGCTATACTAATTTGCAGATTACTTATTGGTCTGCTGTGTGCGCTCAGGCACTATTAGGCTTTCGGATGTGTAGTAAGGACATCTGGAAAGAAGGTCGGCAATCGTATTTTGTGTGCCACGGATATACCTGACATCAAAACTGAAATCTTGTAGTAATAGTGACCATCTTGCTACCCTGTGGTTAGTAGGAGTTCCAGTCGCGATGATTGTCAACGGACTGTTGTCTGTCTCAACTATGAAATGCTTCCCAAGAAGAAATCTGGATAATTTTCTAACAGAGTACACAAGAGCAAGGGCCTCAATTTCAGGCGTCGACCAATTTTTTCCTCTTGGTTTTAATTTCCGACTTACGTAGTACACTGGGTGAAGAATTTGATCATGCTGTTGCAATAATACTGACCCAATCGCTACTGAGCTCGCGTCAGTTCTCAATCTGAAAATAGTGTCCAAATTTGATAATTTAAGAATCGGGTTACTAGAAAAGTAGGATAACACTTTTTAAAATCCAGGTCTTAGGCATTCACTGTTTACAATATTGTTTAGGTTTGTCTTTTGTTAGTAGGTTAGTGAAACATTCCGTCAAAGTGGCAAAATTTGGTATAAACTGTCTGTACTAATTTAACAGACCTAGGACACTCCTCAATTCTTTCTTTGTTGTCGGAAGCGACAATTTAAGAATTCGTGACACGATGTTGTCGTCAGTAGTGACAAAGCCGTTACAAATTTTATAACCCAAAAATGAAATTTCTTGGTAGCCTATGTCAACTTTCGATGGTTTGACTGTCAGTCCGTGTTGTCTAATGCGGTCAAATGTCTGCTGTAATGTCGTTATATGGTCTGTCATTGTCTTCGTATGTACACAGATGCCTGCAATTGTCGGTCGCTGTCTCAGTCAGATTAGGATTTATTTTGATGTCATGCAGATTGTTTGTCGTGTCAAGTGATGGGGTCGGTATTTCGTCGGTCTCGTCATCGTCTGTGTGGTCCACTATCGTTGTGCTTGCTGCTGTCTCGTCCTGGTCTTCGTCTCTGTTGTAGTACGGTTTTAACATGTTGATGTGAAATATTTTGTGTTTGTCTTTTACTGCGATCTCATAGTCTACTGTCGAGATTTGTCTCAGTACTTTAAACGGTCCTTGCCATGAGTCTGTCAAGTAAGTGTCTGTCGCTTGGCAAAAGAAGTAGTACGTCTTGTCCAGGTGTCAGTGTTATTGTCCTATTTCCTCTGTTTGCATACTGTCTGTAAATAGCACCAGATTGTTTCAGTGCTTCTTTAGCTAATACACAAGATTTCATTATCCTATCTCGCAATGATGTTACATGTTCATATGATGATACTGGTTTATGTACAGTTACACTTTCAGTTAACATAGAATGGTACATAGATAATGGGCCGCGTGGTTTGGCTCCATATACAAGTTCAAATGGTGAGAAACCTGTACTGGAATGAGGTACTTCGCGATATGCAAATAGTATGGCAGGTAAATAAGTATCCCAGTCTTCAGGGTGTTCCTGGGTAACTTTTGATAGCATATGCTTGAGATCACCGTTCATCTTTTCTACAATCCCCGTAGAATGAGGGTGGTATGGGCTATTAAAGCACTGCTTTACCCCTAACATTCTAGTAAAGGCTTGAGTGGCTGCAGCTATGAACTGACTTCCCCGATCTGAGAGAATGGTATCAGGAAACCCTACTCTAGAAAAAATGTGGAAGAAAACTTCCATTACATCCTTGGCAGTTATGTTCTTAAGTGGAATCGCCTCAGGCCATCTGCTACAGAGGTCAATTATCGTTAGAATGAACTTATTTCCTCTTGATGTCACATGGTTTAGAGGACCTACAATATCAACAGAGATCTTTTCGAAAGGTCTACTTGCTAGATCTGTTATTTGTAGTTCAGCTTGCGGGTGTTTACCCTTTTTAACAAGCTTCTGGCAGATGTCACAAGTTCTGCAATATTGCTTGGTGTCACTGCAGAATTTAGGCCAGTAGAACTGGGTAAGTAATCTAGATCTAGTTTTCGAATAAGCCATATGCCCTGCAAAGGGTATGTCATGTGCTAGATGTAATGCTTGTTTGCGGTGTTCGGTTAGTAACACCGTTTGCTCAGTGGTGCTTGGTACCTTTGGTGTAATACCGTGTAAGGATACCACCTTTTAGGGCAAAATGCTATCTAGCATTCTTTGTTATTCTTGGCTTTTGGCCTATTAGATTAAAATATTTGTGCAAAGATAAATCGGCCTTTTGGGCTGTTATGAAATTTTCCCTCATGGTCTTAGGAGGTAGTATAACTGGGCTTAACATTTCCAAAGCCTCAGTCTGGTTAATTTGATCTTGCACTTTTGCAGCAGATCTAGTTACTGCATTTGACATATCAATAACATGACAAGGTGATGTTACATTTAGACCAATACAATCATGTGATGATGTTAATGAATTTGCAAACATACATTCATTCGACGATGATAATACATTGTCAACAATATGTTCAGTTGAAGATGATATTGCATTATCAACAATACATTCGGCAGAAGATGTTATACTGTCATGTGGCATATCATTTACTTCAGGAAGGTTACCCACGATTATGTCACAACATGGGTTGGATAATGCTGCGCATTTAACCTTTCCTGTGAGAAATGGGGTGTCAATATATGCCCATGCAAGTGGGTATTTCTCGATGTTACCTGAGAAAGTTCTGCATGTAACATGTTTGCCTGTATAATCTGAAGGTAAAATAAAGTCTCTCTTCAAACCAATAAGAGTACATCCACTATCTCGTAAAACGGTGGCAGATTTGCCATTTACAAACCCTTGGTGGATGTTAAGTTTACCTTTGGAGTTTATTACCAAATTAGCTTCTTCATTGGCAATAGGTATTGAGTGGCCGCATGTTAATAAGCCATCTTCATGAAAACGATCACAGATGGTACATTTTTCAAGATGAAATACATCAATGGCCTGTGCTGCATTAACAGGATGATTTTCTACTTGTTCCTCATCTGAGGAAGAGCTATCAAACATGGCTGCATTAGCCTTTCTGGTCATTTGTTTACCTTTACAAGCATGACGCCAGTGGCCATATGCCTTGCAAAGGAAGCATTTGGTTAGTCGTTTATAGCTCTTTCTCTCCTTATCTTGCTTATCTATATAGTTTTGCAAGTATGTGAGGTACCCTGGGTGTTTGTCGCACATATCACTTTCATTATGTGGAAGATGGCAATATCTGCATTGGTAATACTTATCAGCAGATTGCTTAAAGGGTTTCTGTTTACTGTAGGGACCTGACTTCGTTCTGTCATAGGTAGCGGCTGCTACAAAGTCTGTGTCAGTCAATCCACTAGTAAAACACTGTTTGTTGGCTGTGAAATAAGCCGAACCTCGTTTCTCTATATGTTGCACACTCTCACACTCACATTCTTGCAGAAATTTAGAAAATGGTGGTGGTAGAGATGAAATGATATTATCTCTAAGAATTAGATCTTTCAACTTATCAAAGCTGTTATTTACTTTGGCTGCTGACAGCCATTTACTAAATATATCCTGTACTACTGAGATGTAGTCAGAGAAAGTTTGTGTAGGTTTTGGAGCTAATTTACTAAACTGTTCTGTGTAGCTGCTTCATCTAACAGGAAGTGTGACAGAATTTTGGACTTAATATATTGATAGTCTTTCCTGAGATCTTTGGGAATGGTCTCTATCACTTTGAGAGGTTCCCCTGAAAGACTTCTCATATATATAATGTTCCATTCAGTCTCTGGGATCTGATAATGCTCCATTATCGTTTCAAAGTTCTGGGTATAGGCTGCAATGCAGTCGCCCGTGGTGAAATTTTTGACGATCCCTTGGTACTTTTTGTATTGATTCTCTTTTTCTAGTCTTTCTGACTTTCTAGAATCTTTATCTGTTGATGTTTCAGCTTCCAGCTGTTTATTTTCAGCTGCTTTCAAGTTCTTCCCTTTTTCGTTCATGCATTAATTTCAAGCTCCTCTCTCTTGCTCTGGGCAGAGATCTCAGCTTTTCTTAATTCGGCATCTGTTTCTGCCTGTTTAGTTTTGGCCGTTAGGTCTGGTTTTCTAGTCTCTGCCTCTAATTCTGCTTTTCTTAGCTCCCTTTCGGCAACTCTGTCTTCCCGTTCTCTAGCTTTCTTCTGCAATACGACAACCCTCTGAATACTTTGCCTCACTCCACTTGGTCAATTCATCACCAAGTTACTTTAGTTTCAAACCAGATTCATGAATCGTTCAATGTAGACATGATGAACTATTTCAGATACAATGAATGTACAAAAAAGTTTAATTATATAGGTTTAGTAAATACAAAATTTGTACAGTATTTATCAAATACAAGCTTGTGCCTAGACTTACACACAAAAGTATATACGAAAAAAGATAATACTTAAGTGACTTTGGAGCTCTGGAGTATGTTGGAACACTGTACCAGAGAATGGCTGCCTGATCGTTACTGCCCGGAAAAAAATGAACTTTACTTGCTAACGGTTTCGGATGACACAAAAACCTGTTGCTTTTTGGAAGAAGAAAATATTAGGACATGTACGTTTATGTGGTGTATGCGTTGTCAACTAAGTTTTGTAGGTTTGTGTGCTGTCGAGTATGTTTGTTAGTCGTACTGTCGTCCGTTCAACACATTCAACAACTTACTTTCCATGTTGCTTTCTTTCCAAAACTTTCCGCTTACACACACGTTCAATCCTATTTTACAACTAGTTCCAAGATGGACGATACATTCAGCATTCGCATCTATTTTATAACTGGTTCAAGCTGGACGATGCACCCACGTTCACACCTGTCAGAATCTTGCATTCAGCAATAACACAGGCTCGTAATCACTAACAGATGTGATACAAACACTGTCACAGAATGACTTTACGTGACACACTGCAAATACAATTCAAACACTTTATTCACACTTCTCACTCATCACAACCATTACATGCATCGCGCAATTACAATAGCGATGCCATAATACAATCAATAGATATATAAATGCAATGTATACAACTCACAATCTTACATACCAGGCGCACAGTCTCCTATACTCACACAGGCTTTCTATCTATTTGCGTTCATACACACAAGTCATACGAGCACCATTCAATCCGTCTGTCCTGTACAACAGTCCCAAGCCGTCTGGCGCTAAACACTGTGAGTTCTCGCTAGTCGGGGTTGTGTCCCTGCGTGGACTTCATGTCCCGCATAAAAATCCCGCATCTATCTACACAATCATTTCCTATCTGCACACTGGAGCTGAAGTACAATACATATGGTATGGAAACGCCATTAGCCGATGTTAATCTGACATAATTATCTACATCTAACTTAAAGTGTCTGAATAGTTGATTAAAACATCTCTCTGTGATTGTGGAAACTTGTGAACCGGTGTCCAGAACACACTTCACACTTTTGCCGTCTATGTTAAACACTATTCCTGGGCGCTCGTCCAGCATCTTTATCGGTGAGTCATTGGATTTTCCTGTCGCAGCCTGATTTGTAGCTGTACGGGATTCTAGTTTAAATCCACAGTGAACATCCGAGCAATATGTCCTTCCCGACCACAAGGTCGACAACGGATCACACTAGGCGGGCTTTAGGGCTGACTCTGAGGATAACACCGACCGTTCGTAAGATGCGATAAGTGCATCTTTATTTGCGCCATCTCCGGTCTAAGATCCTCTACATCTTTTGAAGGTTCACGAGCACTCTACTGTCGTTTTTTGCCAGAACGCGTCTCTGTTCTTTATTCTGGCCATGTCAATTGAGAAACTGTCTGTGGTCGTTGTTTTGGTTTTTAATCGTAGCTTCGACGTTGTACACGTCAGTCTCCGGAGTGTGTTTAGCGCCGACCCATTGTACTGCAAAATCACGAGCGGCTAGAAAGGACATCGAAGATTCATCAATGAGCCTCTCTTTTATAATTTGACGAGGTAAATCGTCCCTCAACTGCGAAACAAACTGGTCCCTCAGCATTGACTCATGAAATGTCGAGACGTTCTGTCTCTCTTGGGCACTGACCACCTAGTCGAATTCCCGGTGTAACTTATGAGAAAAGTCAATCAATGACTCTCGGCTACCTTGTCTGGTAGAGAAAAATGTCGCCATTAGTTCTTGGAGAGTCCATTTATCACATTAGATAGTTGCTAAAACTCCCAACATTTTCTAAGGGTCATTCTCAGAGATGTGCAGCTTTAATTCTCTGCGCACGTGCGGTGAAAACGTGTCGATGATTAGATCATCTTTGTCGGCTGTCCCCATCATGCCAGTTCTGAACTCTGAGTGAATTTCACAAAGGTATTCAAAAACAGTTGGGCCGTGTTGGCCCCAGAAAGGATTGATGTTTTTCGGATGGGTGCCATGACGTACCTCACTTGTTCATATGGCGACGTTGCTGATTGTGAATCAATGTTGCCAAAAACAGAGGCGGTCGTCCCTTCGTTGTTTTCGGCCAACACAGAAGAGCGTTTCCGGTTTCAAGATGGCGACGGACGGTCGTGTTGTTTTGTGTTCGTTAACTTTTTCGCGTAAGGGATGGATTTATTCATCTCTTGCGTGTAATTGGTGTGCCAGGATGTAAAACCAGGAGTTTCTACTCAAGATCTGCGCTGGTGCTACGGAGTTCGTGCATCGAGCGAAGCCATCCTTGAGTGAATTTTCAGCAGCGTGTGTGGTTATCAGCAGTCTGTGTTTACGTTTTTTCAACATGGCGGAAGAACGTCTTCTTTCCGAGCGATCAACAGTCAACATAACGAAGCGGCGTGGTAGCCGCGCAGGGACAAAGAAGCAAGGTAAGCGCGTGGGTTTGAGACGTTTTAGACTCAAGTGTCACCGTCTAGGACTCAGGAACATCCGTATTCTATATTGGAACTGTGCCAGTGTAAAACAACGGGGCTCTATTTTAGAAACCCTAGTTTACAGGAACGACATTGTAGCACTCCAGGAGACGAGACTGGGCGATCAGCTACTCCGAATTGCCGGCTTCAAATGTTTCTACAACAGACGACATCTGGGAACGGCGATTCTCGTTCGCGACAGCATGGTGGCGTCAGAGCTAGACATGTCCAGTTGGGACAGTGACGATATACAAATACAGGCGTTGAGAGTTCATTCCAGTATACCATTCGTGTTGGTTAATGTTTATGCCCGCAATGCGAGTGTGGACGCCCAGAAGTGGCAGTGCTTAAGTGGCATATTAGGCCACGAGAGAAATGTTATTTTCTGTGGTGACTTCAACGCTAAAGGCAGATCATGGGGAAACACTTCCTCCAATACACAAGGGGAGGAGCTCGAGACTGCACTGGAAACCATCGACCTGGTTTGTATCAACAGTGGCTGTGTCACCAGGACAGCAAGCCGTCCAGGCGATGAGGACAGTGCTATTGATCTGGCGCTAGTTTCACCTTCACTCACTACAGTGTGTAGATGGGGTGTCCTAGGACACCATGGCAGCGACCACCACCCTTGCAGCATATTGGTGGAGAAAGGCAGAACCAGGCAGCACAAGCTAAAGGTAAAGACGTTCCAGTATGACAGTACAGGGCAAGATGTGGTGAGCAAAATAAGACGTGACAAGCGCAGAACGTTTCAGGGCAGGAGAAAAAGCTGGGAGCAGCCACCGTGGTGGAGTTTCGAGGTGGAGAAGGCTTGGGTGGATAAGCGTAGTGCTGTAAGGAGATGGCAAAATGCCAAGAAGAACAGAGCTGGTCATCCTAGTCCCTGCTTGCACTTAGAAAGAGAGATGCACACAAAAGTAAGCTATTTAAAAAAACTGGTCAAGGTGGTTAAAAGCGAAAAATGGGCAGAGGTGTGTCAAAGAGTAAGCACAGACAAGTCACTGAAATTGTTCTGGCGACTACATAAAAGCATGAGTGGGGTAGTCAAGAATAAGAGCATTTCTGACTTCCAAGGTGCTGACCTCATCTGGCAGAGGACTGATGAGGACAAGGGCAAAGCCCTCTTTGAACGCTACCTTGAGCAGAGCAACCAGACAGACATGGGAGGCCGGAATCTGGCCAAGGAGGTCACCTCAGACAGATGCAAGGCCCAGAACACTTCGGATGAAGACACAGTGACAGTGAAAGAAATCAAGGCTGTGCTTCGACGATCAAAAAACAGTGCTCCAGGTCCTGATGGCATAAGATACGACGACATAAATAGGTGTACCGACAATGAGCTAGAGAAACTAGCAGACATGTACAACAACAGTATAGGGAGTGCTAGCATCAAGGAGGAATGGTTACATAGCTATCTGATTCCCTTGCCGAAGCCTGACAAAGACCACAAAAAAATTCAGGGATATCGAATTATAACCATGCAGAATACAGTAGGCAAGCTGCTGGAGAAGGTAATTGCCAGGAAAATATCAAGCCAACTAGAGAGGCAAGGTGTTTTCCCACCTACCCTGGGTGGGTACCGTCCAAAAAGAGAAACCTGGACCAATGCAGCAGTCTTTGCCCATGATGTCTATGAAGGTTTCCACTCAGGCACTGAAACTGTTGCTGCAGCGATTGATCTTGAGGACGCATACAACAGAGTACCACTGGATTTTTAAATGTTTCAGCTTCTTGAACTAAACGTAAGTCCATTCCTCCTTAGTTGGATCGCTGCAGCCCTCTTCCAACGGAAAGTAGTTTTTAGATGTGGCAGTTGGACTTCGGAACCAACAACAATATATCCTGGCCTACCACAGGGATCACCATTATCTCCGGTACTGTTCAACGCCTACACAGTGAGAATCACCAGTGAGCAGATCACTGGACCTGGCAGGACATTGTCATATGCCGATGATGTTTTAGTGTATCGTCAGGGTAAGGATAGAGAGGAGGTTGCTGTGGAACTACAAACCGAACTCAATCGCATAAGTACTTGGTGTGATGAAGCTGGGGCAATGGTCAACCCAACAAAGGCAACAGTGACTTGGTTCTCGTTGAATAATCATATTGTCAACAATCCAACACCAACTGTAATGCTGTGTTCAGAGACGGTGGAAAGAACGCAGGCAATGAATTACCTGGGGATACGGTTTGATCGAAGCCTTGCTTATAATGTGCACATAGACCAGGTGATAACAAAGGCCAAGCGAGGCTTGGCAGCGATGCGGGTGATGGCGGCAGCAAACTGTGAGCAGCGCCATCTATGTCTTCTGTACGAGGGGCTGGTCATGTCTGTTTTGGAGTATGCAATGGCAATCCTGACTCTCAGCCATAAGCAGATAGAAAGGATGGAAAGGATACAGAATGAAGCTATGCTCATTATTCTTGGATGTACAAGAGATACAGCATGCAGGGCGATGCGCTACCTTCTTGATTTTCCAACCATTGAAGAGAGAATGCAAGTTTGCAGGGCACGCGCCTACCTCAGAATTAACGCAAACACACAGCATCCACTGCATAGTGAAATTAGGAAGGTGAAGGGCAGCAGGTTAAAAAGAGGACGGTCGTGGATGGGTCAAGCCGAAGACATTCTTCAACAGGTGTGTTCACTTGAGGACTTAGAACCTGGCGAGGAGTGGGTGCAAGTGCCAACAGACTTCTGCACATCCTTTTCAGTTTGCATCCAACTAGATAGAAAATGCAGACAAGAAAATCCGGCTGCTGTGGAGGCTGAAGTACAAGCGTTGATTTTCGAGAATTCGCTAGACAGTGACGCGGTCATCTACACAGATGGGTCGGTCGTCCGACATGTGAGAAGCTCATGGGCCTTTACAGCTCGGGCCGGAGGGAGAATTGTGAAGGAGGACTCTGGTGCTTTCACTGAAACCACAAGTAGCCTGACCATGGAAGTCATGGCAGTAAGTAAAGCAATAACATGGCTCGAGACACAGACATTCACTAGGGCTTGTTTCCTTAGCGACTCAATGAACATGATCAAGAGGATAGAGGAGGGGTCGATCCGAAGAGAATGGTTGCTGCCTCTGGAGCGGTCTCGGCTGGCAAAGATTAGTTTCATCTTCGTGCCAGGTCATGCGGGAGTACAAGGAAATGAGCGGGCTGACAAGCTCGCAGGTGAGGCTACTGTGGAGGGCGGACGCGCCATGGACCAGGCTGACATTCTGAATGCTCTACGAGAAGTGAGACTTTTGCAAGAACCAAGTGATGACTGTGAATCTACAACAATGGCCAGACTGCGAGAGCAGCAAATTAAAAGAGGGGTGGCCAAACAAGAACACTACGCAGGAAGCCAAAGAAGATTGATAAACCAACACAGAACTGGCGTCGTTAGCCGCTACACGCTGCGGGATTTGCTGAGGAGGGGATCCGAGCACTTATGGACTGAATGGTCCGATGTGCAACGAGGATGATCTGTCGACTAACTAACTAACTAACTAACAGAAGAGCGTGTGCTTCTGGTAGCCATGTTTGTAATTTTGGATGACCACTTACTTTTACCACTTAATAAGCTACGTCGAGCTGGGTCAGCTTCTTCTGGGTAACTGCGGTAAATCGGGATCGTCGGGTGTGCTTAAACCAAGACTCCCTAACAGAATAGATTATTTAGGAAATCCTACCGACAGGTCTGACAGATAACTGACCAACTATAGGATGAATTGGCCTAATAGAACAAGCACTCACTGAGACACAACTACCGAACTAGTAACAATAAACTACCGATTGTATGCAACAACCCCTTGTATGTGAACTTGTCTAATACCGTAACTTGTAGCTGCGATTAAGTATGCGTCTCAAGAAGGGGTTCCCATCCTCCGTTGCTCTGTCCTAAAACTTAGTGGTTCTGCAAGGCTGTGTTCCTTCCGTTCTTTAGGTATATCTACCTGAACAGATTTGCTAGTGCCTTCGTGGCCCAAACGGCTTTTGAGTCTAGACAATCGCCATCACGGATGTCAAACTGCTAATCTCTCCAACTGCCTCTGTCCCTTGTGTACATCCTAGCTAAATGGGCGTCTTTCTGGAGTCACGTGGCATTGCCTTCCTTTCGTCTCGCGGGGAACCCTCCAATCAGCTTACCACATCACTTTGACTCATCAGCATCTACAAGTTTATGTAGCCCCGATAAGTCCTAGTTTGGGTTCATTGCTCCTTGAAGTAAATTTCCTAGGTCATGTGCGTCTCTCAACGTCATAAAACCGCAACATTGTGTGCTTACTTTATGTTTCCTGACAGCTCAGGACAAAGCATAGGTTATTTTTGACCTCATTTGACTGAAAAACTCGATTACCGTTTCCCATCAGGGTTACCGGGTCGCCTATCAGTCTCAGCCCTCAAGATTTCAATTTAACAAAAAAAATATAAACAAACACGTCGATGTCCTCAGGTACACTTTGGCGGTTTGAAAATACATGTCCATGTATGTATGTGTATGTATATATATATATATATATATATATATATATATATATATATATATATATATATATATATATATATATATATATATATATATATATATATATATATATATATATATATATATATATTATCTCATCTCTCCACCGTCTTCTTGGTCTAGTCGGGGTCTACGGTCATTTATTTCCTGAGTGTAAGCGAGTTTATATATATATATATATATATATATATATATATATATATATATAGTGCGTGCGTGCGTGCGTGCGTGCGTGTGTGTGTGTGTGTGTGTGTGTGTGTGTGTGTGTGTGTGTGTGTGTGTGTGTGTGTGTGTGTGTGTGTGTGTGTGTGTGTGTGTGAAATAGAATGTTTGTGGGTATCGTTGTTTGTGTCGTTGTGTGTCCTTTATGCATTCGCAACGGTCCATCCGATTGAGATGAAATTTTCTACAGATGTTCTTCTCATTCCCAGCAAGCCAACTGGCATAGTTTGTCAGTTTAAAAACAGTTATTTACGTAATAAATTGAATTTAATTAAAATAGTGCAAGGGAAGATAATTTAAGAAAAGTTATATCAGGGGACATTACTTTTAGTAACATTGCTATATTTTGTAATTTAAATAATTGTTGCTTGTTTCTTAAAGTTTTATAAAATGTTTAAAGTAGTTATCTACAGTCATATGCATTATAATATAATAACATCTTTACGGCATTTTCAAAGTATTCACAAAAATAATGCATCTATTTTAAATACGTGAAAGGGCCGAACACAGACAGACAGACAGACAGACAGACAGACAGACAGACAGACAGACAGACAGACAGACAGACAGATAGATAGATAGATAGATAGATAGATAGATAGATAGATAGATAGATAGATAGATAGATAGATAGATAGATAGATAGATAGATAGATAGATAGAACAAAGTTTAACTCAAAGGGTTAAGAATAGGGCACGCAGGCCCGTCTAACATTCTGCCCTTCTAGCACTCTCTTTCATTCATTATTTCACTCACATCATCATTCAAGGCTATCAGAGAACAGCAACAATATAAAAGGTATGCATTATAAAGGCATGGGGAAAATGCGAACATCAATACTATACTACTTAGTAATATTAGCTAATGGTGTGACACTTGTTATTAGCCACGTGGAATATACTGGCCTATCAAAATGGGACTGGCTGTTATACTAGAGTTTTGTTATTATTATTATTATCTGTATTATTAAGGGGGAAGATAATCCGTACTGAGATAGTGTTCGAATAATTTGCGATATGTATAGGGATGTGTGATGGCTTTGATTTCTAGTGGAAGATTGTTCCACAGCTGAGCTGCAGAGTACGTTAAGCTTGTTTCGTATAAGTCCATCCTAGGCTTTGGAATGTGTAATATGTTTAATCGTTTACTGTGTCTAGCATTATATTTAAACAATGGCCAAAGGTATTTTGTGGCATTCCGAAGTAGGCTTTTGTGAATTAGTTTAGCCTTATTGAAAAGCAGGCGTCTGCGGAGTGGTAGTAACTGAAGGCGTTTATGCAGGCTAGGATTGTCAGATAAATGTTTGCTATAAATTAGACTCATGGCCCGTTTCTGGAGTTAGTAAAGTCGCTTGGTGCTTGAATTATAACAACCGTCCCAGACTGTAAAGCAATAGTCAAAATGTGTCTGTATATGAGAAGTATAGATTATTTTCCTTGTGTCCTCATCAAGGACATTTTTGATTTTGGCGAGTTGGTAGACTTTTTTAGCTGTTTGTCTCCCGTGTGTTGCCGGGGCCCAAAAGGGAAGCAAAGAATAGCAACACTGCAGCCTACCACGCATGTCGTAAGAGGCGACTAAGGAGGCTTGATGGTTCCGTCGCCCTCCTACTGAGTGAGTGCCTGGCGCGACACTGTGAGCTGTGAGTTTCGTGTGAAATGCTTTTTAATCTGCCCGAGGTTTTTTTGGAACGTGACTGCATGTTCGGAGCGATGGCAGATGGCTATGTCCCAGAGTTGACCGGTTTTTGCCTTATGCAGAAATGCGTGGCTGCTGGGCTTCTGGTTGACTGCCACTGCCATCGACGATGAACTGTATTTCGTGGGCTGTGTGGGTGAACATCTAGGAAACATCCAAATGGGGAAAATGACTGCCGATTCCATCAGAAATGAACTGGGTAGTTTGTGAGGGACTATTATGTTGACATTCTGGCAGCGGCATTATGCACAGTGTATCTGTGCAGGCTGTTGTTTGTCGAGACTCCTGTCTTTTCCACTTTTCACATTGGGCAGTGGGGAGTGTTTTGTGTGATATTCACTGGCACAGGAACGGAGCATAATGGGGACGACCCGTTGCTGTGAAGTTGGAACTGCGACTAACTAACTAACTTTTAGCTGTTTGTTTAGTGAGCGCTTGAACGTGGGAATTAAAGGTTAGGTTTCTATCAATGATTAGGCCTAATGTTTTGTGCTCAGTTACACTTTCTACTGGCATGTTATCGATGTGAAGTTGAAGTGATGTGCGTGAGTTTAGAGTTTGAAGTCGTTGTCTGGTTGTTAATAACATTGATTTTGTTTTAGTGATGTTAATTTGCATACGATTTGCATAGCTCCACCTAACTACATTATTTAATTCTTCTTGCAAAGACGACTTCAGCAAAATACAGTTTTCAGCGTTTGAATACACTGTACAGTCGTCTGCAAATAGATCGCAGGACGACGAAAGATGCAAAGATATATCGTTAATATATATATATATATATATATATATATATATATATATATATATATATATATATATATATATATATATATATATATATATATAATATATATATATATATATATATATATATATATTCATTGGCACCTTGCCGTCTTGACAGACGATAGTTTGTGCTTTAAAAAGGCATAATAACTTTTAACTATGGCGGTAGCGAGTGTGACTGATAATGGCCAATTTGCGCTGTAAATGTCCGTTCACAGTGGGTGCATGTGAACACGTGGTCATTTCCACCATCATGCACCATCTTACGTCTCAAACGCTTGGTGTGTGACTTTTCTGCAATAATTTTCTCCTTTGACTTTATTCCATTTCTGATATTTGCCCTCCATGCAACACGTTCAGCGGCGACTTGCTCCCAATGTGCATTATCAATGCCTGTATCAATCATGTCCCGCTTACACACATCTTTGTATCGTAGTAGAGGCCGACCCTGAGATCTCTTACCCATCTGTAATTCACCAAAAAAGATATCCTTTGGTATTCTACCATCATCCATCCTCCTAAGATGTCCTATCCATCTAAGTCTACGAAGACTGAGCATGGAATAAACTGTCACACAACCTGATCTTTCCAATACTTCAGTATTTGTGATTTTGTCTTGCCACTTAATACCAAGAATTCTTCGCAGACACCGCATATGAAAGCTGTTTAAGTTGTTCTCTTGGTGTGAGTAAGTTGTCCAGGTTTCACTGCCATAGAGAAGAGTACTAAGGACACAGGCTTGATAGACAAGGACTTTTGTTTTGGCAGTAAGCTTCCTGTTCTCCCAGACTCTTTTTCTTAACCTGTTCATTGTTGTTGCTGCCTTACCAATCCGGATGTTGATTTCCTGATCTAGGGATAATTTGCTATTTACCACTGATCCTAGATATGTAAAATGGTCCACTATCTCTAGTTCGGCGTCGTCAATAAAGATTGATGATACCCCATGTGCACCTTGTGACATAATCTGTGTCTTCTTTTTGCTAATTGTTAAACCAAATTCAGAACAAGCATTGGAGAATGCAGATAGTAGACATTGCAATTCTTCCTCAGAGTGGGTCGTAACTGCAGCATCATCTGCAAAAAGCAACTCTCTGATCAGTACCCTCCTAATTTTGGTCTTAGCCTTCAATCTCTGAGCATTGTAGAGGCCACCATCTGAGCGTGAGTGAATGTATATACCACCATCCTGATCACGAAATGCATATTTCAGTAGAAGTGAAAAGTATATTCCAAAGAGGGTGGGAGCTAGTACACAACCTTGCTTAACTCCACTCTTGATTTCAAATTCTTCAGAAGTTGCACCATCAAACTTGATTATACCCTTCATGCCTGTGTGGAACGATTCCACAATGGACAGAAGAGTTGGTGGGCAGCCAATCTTCTTTAGTGCCTTGAACAGACCCTCACGACTGACCAAATCAAATGCCTTTGTGAGGTCGATGAAGGCAATAAACAGTGGTTGATTCTGTTCACGGCATTTTTCTTGCATTTGTCGCAATGAGAATATCATATCATTGGTAGACCAGTTCTGTCGAAAGCCACACTGTGATTCGGGGTAGACTTGATCTCCTAGGACTTGAAGTCTGCGCAGAACAATTCTGGCAAATACTTTTCCAACAATACACAGAAGTGAGATACCCCTATAGTTGTTGCAGTCGCTCCGATCGCCCTTGTTCTTGTACAGTGTTATGATGCTTGAATCTTTGAAATCCTGTGGGACTTGTCCTTCACGCCAGCATAGCTCTATTAGCTGGTGGATCTGTATAGTGAGTGTGTCTTGACAACTCTCCTGATAACCTCTATTGGAATCCCATCCTTACCTGGAGCCTTGCCAGATGCAAGTTCATTTATAGCACACTTAACTTCTGTTATGGTGGGAAGTGTGTCCAGGTGGTCAAGAGTTGGTAGAGCCTCTATGGCGTTGAGGGCATAATCCGCTAGTTTGGTCTCACTTGATTAAAGCTCCTAATAGTGCTCTACCCATCTGTCCATCTGCTGTTTCTTATCAGTGATGATTTCTCCAGTCAAGGTTTTCAATGGTGCACTTCTTTTGATCACTGGACCACAGGCTTTCTTTATTCCTTCATACATGCTTCTTATGTCTCCCTTATCACTTGCGATTTGAATGGACTCACATAACTTGATCCAATAATCATTTGCACACTGCCTGGCAGCCTTTTGCACATCCTTCCTAGCTTGCCTAAGCTCACTCAGAGTGTTACGCGTTGGTCTTTCCTTGTTTCTTAAGAGAGCTTTCTTCTTCTTATCAATCAAGGGCTGCAGAGTCTCGCTGTTGGCCGCAAACCAGTCCTGCCTCTTATGATCCACAGTGCCGTAAACCCCTACGGCAGTTTTATAAAGAGTTTCCTTAATTTGACCCCACTTTTCATTTACTGTACAATTTTCTGGTGTATCAGTGAAAGCGTCTTCAAGTTGCTGTTGAAACTGAAAGCACTTTTCAGGATCATGAGTGTTAATAATATTAATCCTGAGGCTAGATTTGTGTTTAGCTGTGTAGATTCTCTTTGGTCTCAGTCTAACCCTTGCAACAACCAAAGAATGATCCGTATCACAGTCAGCACTGTGGTAACTACGAGTCAATGATATATGGTTCAGATGTTGTCTCCGTGTGATGATGAAGTCCAGCTGGTGCCAATGGCCAGATCGTGGATGTTTCCATGTGACCTTATGCATCTCTTTTGTTTTAAAAAAAGAGTTTGTAATACATAGGTCATTACTGGTGCAATGCTCCAGCAGCCTTTGCCCATTTTCATTCATGCGACCTATGTTGTATTTTCCAAGGCACACTGGCCATGAACTCGAGTCCTTGCCCACACGAGCATTGAAATCACCGAGCATATAAATGTAGTCAGATGTTGGAACTGCCTTGATCACGGAGTCTAACTCCTCATAGAACGAATCCTTCACATCATCAGAGGAATCGAGTGTCGGTGCATATGCAGTAATAATGGTGGCAAACCCACAAGAGGTTGCCAAGCGCAGGGATAATAGTCTTTCATTTCCTCCTGCTGGAATTTTTTAATCATTCCCAGAAGCGAATTCTTCTCTGCAAAGCCCACACCGTGTTGCCTTTTTTCTGCCTGCCCTCTACCCTTCCAGAAAAAGGTGTAGTTGTTTTCCCTGAGTTTTCCCTTCCTCAGCGAGGCGAGTCTCCTGCAGGCCAGCAATATCAATGTTTAGACGATTGAGTTCGGCATCAATCACAGCCGTTTTTCTCACATCGTCAATATTAGTAAAGTCAGTGGAAAATCCTGGACACATGGTTCTCACGTTCCAGGTTGCAAGCCGTAGCTTGATGTTTCTATTTTTATTTTTGTTTGTACCTGGTGCATTGGTTTTACAGCCTGCGATTCAGATTTTGTCCTAGCCCCAAGCACCCATTTAAGCAGGCAGGCTGTGGCGGATCAGCACCCAATTGGCTGGGGGCTGCCCAGCTTGAGGCGGCCGGTAGCTGATCAGTGACACCTATAGGTGTCTCCCACCGTCAGAGGCAACGCGTGGCGCCCCATGTCTACGCCAACTGACAAGGACTTATAACCCGTAACAGTTGCCTCTCGCTTTGATTCCGAGACCAGTTAAGACCAGGGATGGAGTTATTGCCTCTCCATTTATATATGGCAAATAATAGAGGGCCAAGAATAGAACCTTGCGGTACTCCAGTATTGAAGGTAATGGTTTGAGACAGAGACTTATTATGTGATACTACTTGCTTTCTGTTTGATAGAAAAGATGTTATTAGAGTGATTACATTAGGGCCAATTTTCATTGTCTGAAGTTTTTTAATTAAAATAACATGGTCTATCATGTCAAATGCTTTACTGAAATCAATAAACACAGTTCCACATAGACTGTTGTTGTTTATATTCTGATGCCAATTGTCTATCATGTTTGATAGGGCCGTATGGCAAGAATATTTTGGTCGAAATCCTGATTGACTGTCAACAATAAGCTTGTTGCGAACTAAATACTTTAATGTTACTTTATGGATGTGTTTTTCTAGTGGTTTAGATAGTGATGATAGTAAGGAAATGGGTCTGTAATTGTTCGGGAGACCATTGTCCAATGAACCAGATTTAAGAATAGGGTACACTTTAGCGATTTTGAGAGCTGATGGAAAGTGGCCTGTGGTGAGACACTGATTATATACACAGGTTAGTGATATACAGATGACTGGCGCAGCACAACGGAGAATCCGGTTGCTGATTCCATCTAACCCAGATGAGGTTGTGTTTTTTTAGGTTACTGGGGTAAGTGAATACTTCGGTGATTGTCATTAGCGGTATGTCGGAAAGAATATCACGGGAGCATCTGCTCTCGCAAAACGATGTCAGTAAAGATAAGTTGCAAGGAGAATTAGGTATTGAAGCCTTCAACTAGTCTACGTCAGTTTGAAAATTTTTTACTGAATTGGTCGCATGTAATATGATTTTATGGTAAAGAATTTCGGAAGTTATACTTGTTTGTCAATGTGTTAATCGCCTTCCATATATCCTTACTATTTGTTTTATCAATTACTAAGTTCTTAAAGTAATTTTTCTTTTCTCGTCGTATTGTATATTGAACCTTGTTTCTAAGAGTACGGTATGTGCTAAGATCCCGCTTTTTATGCTCTTTATCTCTGTCTCTCATTGGTTCAAGTATTTCCTGGGTGATCCAAGGTAGTTTGACGTGGTGTTTGACTCGAACTTCCTTGATTGGCACATGTCTGTCAAAAACATCAATAAAGGTTTTCATCCAGAATTCCAGAGCATCATCCGGGTCAGGAATTTGATAGACATTGTCTAGAGATGAACCGAGCAAGTCCTGTAAAAATGCGTTTTGGTTGAAATTTTTGTAACTTCTATATTTTACACTTATGTTTTTGTGTTTAGGAGTTTTAATTCCTTTTTTAGACCACGTGCAGCATATTGGATAGTGATCGCTCATTGCAAAATTGGGTACGGTGCATTCTATGATGTTGTCTGAGCAAGTTACGTAAATGTGATCAATGAGTGTTGAAGATGATTTTGTTACTATAGTAGCTTGTTGTACAATTTGTTGGAAGCTGTATGATGCAATTATATTTCCCCATATTATGTTGGATTTGTTGGTGTCAATGTTAAGGTCTCCGAGTAGTATAATTTCCTTCCCGGAAGCGAAAACCACATCCATCATGGTGGTGAAGTTTTTCGTACCAGACGTGTCCAGCACTGGAATTTCGATAGAGGTAGCCAATTATCAGGGGTGTGAGGTTTGAAGTTTTAGCTCTAACCATATACATTCTATTTCGCAAGTTTCAAAGTCTAGCCTACGGTGAAAATTTAGTAAATTAGAAACATAGGCTACTATGCCTGTCTCTTGTTTCCTACAGGGATCCGTTCTAAGAACTTTGTACCCTTTAATAGAGATGTCCTCATCTGAAATGTTTTCATTTAGTCTACTCTCACTAAGGCCGAATAAATGAAAATTTTGATTAATAATTGAAGATAACTCTAGCAGCTTGTTAAATAAGTTGCAAGTTGCTGAGCCAGTGTTGCCACTTCTCAGACATTTCACCCATGAAGTAAGTGTAAATTCATCAAAGCTAAGCAAAAATACAAGATCATAAAAAATCACAATTACATTAACTTACAAAATATCAGTAATACAAATAGTTATGTAAATGACAATATTATAATGATGTAACTAATTAGACCAACGAATGTAATGCAAACACGGAACAAAACGAATTAAAGAACGTACAACAAATAATTAACCTGAAAAAACTACTTCAGAAGCTAAGTAACCAACTGTTATCCTAAAGAATGAATAGATGACTATACAAGTCAATGTCTCTTTTTAAAGCGGATTATCCTACACGGGAAATAAAACGTTAAACAGTAAGCAATTAAAGTTCAAGGAGGAAGCTCTGTTGCTGGTATCAATGCATATAGGGTTCAGTTTTTAATACATATCCTGTCTCACACGTCTGCATTGTAGTGACATCATTAGGGCTTGATTCAGTGCGGCCGGACTACATTGCATCAAGTATATAAGTTCTGGACTCCAATGATGCGGAACCTGTTGTTGTCTGCTTGGTCGCTCATTGCTGTTGTGAACTTGGTGATGCGGAACATGTTGTCTGCTTTGGGGCCCATAGCTGTCTTGAGCGTGGTGTGTCAAAGTGGTATTACTGCCGTGCATGTGTACTACAGCTTGCAACGAGGGTTCGTTGGAAGTGAGGTTAGAGAAATCGTCCTGGTAGTTATTTCCCTCACGTGTGAGGGTGGGGGTAGGAAGGAGAGGTTGATTTATTCTTGGTAGCATGTGTGCACCTTGAATGACAGGAGTTCGGGGGGTCAGACGCCAGCAGACGTTTATCTGGGGTGATGGGGGTATTTCGACTGGCTTCAGTAATCAATGTTCGTCGTATTTGTGTGTTTTGTGCCCTCTCTGGATATTTAATATTTTTTGCCAGGAAGCTGCTACCTAAAGTGGATGTATGGATCTGGTAACTGCACAGTCATTTCTTTGGCGCGCCTCTTTGCGATGTAAAAAATGGTGTGTTTTTGATGAAGTGTACATTATACTGAGTACAGAATGTCTCTATGGTGTTGTTGTTTATGTCGGCTAATCGACGTTCGGAGCCATAACTTGGTGGTATGATGGAAGTGAAAAACAAACTTTAGAATTTGGAAAATTATGGAGTAATAAGTCTAGTAGTTTTCTTAACTGAGAAATGGTTATATTGTGGTTTCTCATAGTGTTATTAATTCCTATATGTATTGTAATTCTCTTAACATTTTCATAAATTTCATTCTACGTATATTGTCTGTTAGACTGTCTACCCCTGCACCTGGTAGTGGAATTGTTGTAGCTATATCAGTGTGTGATGAGGACATAGATCACTATGTATGCCTTTCATCAAGGAGTAACCAATTATCACGTGGGTGCAGTCAATTGGTAGCCTCCGTATGTACTGGCTTCTGGTACGTCTTGAACGTTGTATATGCCAGTGATAATTATCCGGCTGTGGGCTGCCTTCTTGCAAGTTACCAGCAGTTTCTTTAATATGCGTGTTGTCTGTCAGCAATGTCACGTCGTACTGGCTGTCGTTTACCAATTGCTCTTTTGGTACTGTCAGCGTGTTGGGAAGGTGGATACAGGACATAGAGAGGACAAGAGACAGAATAGAGGCAGGACTACTTAGATAACGACATACAGGACATAGGTAAGGACATGTATAGTATAGTCGATAGATTAGAGATATGACATAAGTCAGGACACAGAGTGGTCATAAGACAGGACATCTACAGGACAGTAGATAGAGTGGAGACAGGACTCAGGTGGGACACAGACGTCTCATAGGCAGGACACCGGCAGGACAAGACCGAGTGATAGGAGAAGACGCAAGTTCACGGGACACTGCCCTGAACGGACTAGACGTCAGTATACTGAATAACCTAACACGGACGGACGGCAGTACGACGTGACTGCTGTGATAGCACGGGGGTCACGCACAGACGGGGTCCAAGGACCACGAGTCCAGCCGACCAGCTTGACCACGTCAGGACCCAGACAGTTTCAGGGGAGGACGTTGTGTTTTTCTGAGCGAGTCAAATAGTGAAATAGCTTTTGCGAGAGTGCTAGGTTGAAGATAGCGAGTGTAGGACTTATGTAATTGATTGTGTGCTATGAGCGTATGTAAGGCGGCATTTGTATGTACATATATATTGAAGTTAGCGCCAGTGTGCGAATTGCAACTGTGATCAGGTTCGCCTGAATAAAAATCCAGCGTGGACAGAATCATATGCACGACTGACGTTTTTCCGTGAGTGCGTATGAAGAAGTTAGAATGTTTGTGTGCGTGTGAGACGCTGACAAGTACAACTTAAAGTGGTGTCAGAAGTCAACAATCAAATGATTAAATGAGTCCAAAAGCCAGAATTTATGCATAAAAACAACGTAAAAAAGTTGCCAAAAGCCAGAATTTAAAGTAATGCGTGGATTGCGAAAATTACAACTTAAAGTAGTCAACAACCTGAGTGTAAAAGTAAGTGAAGATACTTACTGAAAGTAAAAACATACGCACATTTGATGAAATGATATGAAATTAACATGCATCATGTTTTCAGATTGACGTTTCAGTTGATGTTCCACGGGCGGTGAAGACTACCATACATAACTAAACACGACAGAAGACAAGACGACCGACAAAATTCACAAACATATATACAGCATTTATTTCCACTTCCTTGAAGTATCGACTTGACAGACACAAATTTTGTCCCCCCCCCCCCCCCCCCCATAAATTTCTATTACTAATTGTTGCTCTTCTGCAAAACAGAAGTATAGCTAGAAAATAGAGTAGATGTCAACAACCCAGAGTATATACAAGTTCAAGCAGTAATTCATCCGGGTAACACACGGAGAGCAGCTAAAATTGATTAAATTGAGATAAGTAACCCATTTTTTGTGATAGTGCATTTAAAGAAGTACGTTAATTTCTGTGATGTAATATTGCTGTGCCGGTCTCTTTCTCCGTAATCCCGTTTATCACGCAGAGTCTCGTAGCGGGAGAGAGCTGGGAGCGGTTCGTCCCCTCCTGGTGACTTGCGGCATAACTGAGCCGGCCGCTCAGAAAGCAATGGCGAACTACTGAGCGTAATCTTGCCAGGAAATCAACAGACAGCTGAAAGATGCTGCTGTTGTTAGCGATGTCCTGTAAAAGGATATGCGAAAAAAGATATTGCTGTAAATTAACACCGATAATCATTGCATTGTATCTGTAGATTCTATTATTATTGTATATTGCAAGTATTGAATATAACCTGTAAGAATGTCAACTTTAAAAGAGTGCATTGAGGCTGGAAAAGATCTAGGGTATAGTGGAGACAGATTAGAACAATCGGCAGAGAAGAAATATAAAGAACATACTGCTGCAGAGAGAGCACAAGAACGCTTACATAAAAGAGAACTAGCAGATATAGAGTTAGCTAAAGCGACTAAACTTAGAGAGCTAGAATTAGCTGAAGCTACCAAAATTAAAGAATTAGAATTGGCACAAAGAACTGAAGAAACCAAATTAAAAGAAAAACAGTTAGAGATTGAGGCACAGACCGAGTTAAAAATGAAAAAAACTGCAAGTCGAATCATAGGTGCATATTGCAACAACAAAGTTGAAAAGTAAAGAAGAAGAAAACGAGTACAATAAGTATCAAGGCGTGGTTAAACCATTCTGCCAAAGCGACTTAATTTCTGCATGGTCTGAAAATTTCGAGTATCAAATGAAGTACCAAGAAATTCCGAGAGAACATTGGGCCATGATCTATATGAAAAATCTGTCAGGGGAGCCTTTGAAAGTCATAGAATCTATTCCGCAAGACCTCAGGAAAGATTATGACTATATACACCAACGTATCATGCAACATTTTTTGTTAGATGCACCAGGGTATCAAGTAATGTTTCTAAGCTAAAACCTAAAACGAATCAGACGTTCATTGATTACATTCTCACGTGCAAGACGGGTATAATAAGTGGCTGAACGTTGCAAAGGTAATTAAAAGCTACGAAAAGCTAAGAGACCTAACGATAATAGACAAAATTATTGCATCAATACTTTTGCAAAATTTTTACAACAGTCTGATGTTGAATCTTTAGAATAATTAGAGAAAAAAAGGTTCTGCTTATTTTTCTTCCAATAGGGAAATCTTTAGTTCAAACGACAACGAAAATAACATAGTGGCAGCAGCAAACAGAAAACCACAGAAACCATTTAGATACAGAGAAAAACAAAAATCCAATGCACCACAGTGCCCATACTGCAAATTCTCTCATTTTCAATTTGAAATGCGTGATTCAAATCCAAATTATCCATCTCACCTAGATATGATGGTTAAAAAACAGCAAGGTAAAAGAGAAACTTATCGGCGTGCGGTAAAATGTTATTTTTGCAAATCTTATGGGCACTATAGCTCTAGATGTCAAGGTCGCCAGAGATTGAGAAGTGTGAATGCAGTACACATTGACTCTTCTTCTGAGAGCGAATGTGAGGATGAGGGAATGAAAGAAAGTAAAGAGAATACTCTAGCAGCAATTGACATTCAAAATTATGATAGATGTCAAACATGTCATAAGTTTCATGAGGATGGGGTATTGAAATGCAGCCATACAGTTCCGTTCTTGGGAGAAAACTTCTAACGCAGCAGTTTCCTCCAGAGGAAAATTAGAGTTCCATTATGGAGTGGTTAATAACACACCTTGTCAAGTCTTGATCCGGTAGTACCTTGATCGGACTAAGGAAGGAATTGGCAAGGCCAGAAGATTATACAGGCGACTTTGTGAATTGCCGAAGTATTTCCGGCAATGTGGAGAAATATCTATTAGCCACAGCTCGCATTTGTACACCTTTCTTATCAGGCACTTTTACGTGCGAGATCTTAAACAAATCTTGTACAGATCTAATTATTGGGTGTTTGCCAGAGGTAAAAAAGTGCAAAAGTGAAATCAGAGCTTGGGAAGAAACCCATTGTAATAAAGGCTAATGCAACAACGAGGTACGTAACAGCCAAAGAGCGGGACGACCTACAGAACGAAACGTTGCAAATTATTTCACCCAATGGTACTGTGGACAACAACACCACAGAATAGTTTAAAAGGCGCAACGCGCAGATATAACATTGTCACCCCATTTTAGGTTCATAGGAGAAAAACCAAAGCAAATGAAAACTGCTTCATGGTATTTTATGTTAAAGAATGATATACTTACTAGAATATACAAAAGAGACAACCACGAAATCCAGCAAATTGTGTCACCGACGAAACATCGCCAAACAGTGTTACGAATCGCACATGATTCGCCGTTTGCTGGCCATATGGTTTATGAAAAACAAGAGCCAGAATTCTCTCACAGTTCTACTGGCCAAAATTTTGTGCCGATATAAACAATTATTGCCGATCATGCACCATGTGTCAACACCTGGTGAAAAAAAAGGGAAACATGTCACAACAGAGGTCCAACCTACAACATTGGCCTCTAGACCGTTTGAATGTGTCGCTGGTGACATAGTTGGACCCTTAAATCATGTATCCAACAAAGGCAACATGTTTATTTTAACTCTAGTGGATTTTTGTTCACGGTGGCTCGGAGCGGTCCGACTTAAGTACATCAGTTCCAAAGATATAGTCGAAGTTTTTCTACATCTATTTTCCCGTTTCGGATTCCCACAGACCATCCTATCCGACATAGAGACACAGTTTATATCAGCTGCAACGCAAGCTGTTACAAAATTGTTAGGTAATAAGCAGTGCTTCACGACCCCATATCGACCTGCGGCGAATGGGATCGTAGAACAAATAAATGGAGATCTCAAACACGATGCTAGCTAATGTTACAGCAGACAACCCATCTGATTGGGACACACTGTTACCAACAGTGCTGTTTGCCTACAGAGAAGTCCCGCAAGCAAGCACGGGCTTCTCACCATTCGAGCTGGTTTACAGGGCAAACCCACGGGGACCCCCTTCACATTTATAATCAAATGTTGACTGATACCTCGAATAACCAACAACCATCATCACCATATGAGGTAGTCACGAACACACGCAACTAAATCATAAAAGCGTGTTCAATAGCGAAAACATCATTTGAACAGAAAGGACAGACGTACCGCCAATATACCAATAAAGGTGCAAAAACCTTGCAATTGGATCCTGGTGTCGTGGATTTCCTTTATAGTGTCGTCCCTGGAGTGAGGGGAATCAACAACCACATTATTTTTGACCCCATATCATTATTCTGGAGAATCCACCAGATTCCGTCCACCACACTCCTTCAGTCAATGGATACCTCTCTCTCTCTCTCTCTCTCTCTCTCTCTCTCTCTCTCTCTCTCTCTCTCTCTCTCTCTCTCTCTCTCTCTCTCTCACCACTGGCTCATGCCCCCTCTCTCACACTTCCCCAAAACAACATACTAAACAACTCTAGCTTCCAAACATTAATAACGCATTAATTTAATGAAGAAAAGTGTATGTATGTGAGAAGTGTATGTGTAGAATGTATGTCGTGTACTCTAGTGTATCTGCAGAATCAGACCGAACAGCTCAGGAGCAAAGTCTGATCATCCCTGTAAGGACCACACAACATCATCATAGTTCAATACACGATAACCTCACCAAACGATGTGTCCCTCCTGCTAAATATTGACTTCCTCCAGTAGCTTTTGATAACCCAGATACTTGGTCACCAATCACGGATATAGTCCGATACTGATCCTGAATCGATCACACCCCATGTTATTAAAATGTCCCTACTGTTCTGAGACTTAAAACATCCTTGCCTTGTGAAAACACGGAACACTGTCCCTTGAAATAACGTGATTTCATTTCCTAAAGGTCCTACCGTTTCACAATTACACTGTTATTGTTTACAGTCACACAGGAATCTAATAATTTAGTAAAAGCACCAAGTTCATTGTTCCTGTTCCTTAGAAACTCACTATGGTTCTTTCTACATGTGATGTGGAAAACAATCACTAGTGTTCTGTTCACATGTGGTTTGAAAAATATATCTCACTACTGACTTCCATGATCCCTATCACTAAGAAGTCATCTGCTGGATACTTATATGTTTTGGCTCAACCGAGCCATGTTCCTTCAGACACTTTTTATCATGGGCCCAGTGCAAAAGCTGCTGAATAACTCTTCCTGCACTAATTTATCCCTGATAGTAAACAGTGATTTTTCAGCTTCTTTTCTTCATTACCTGGGGGGAACCTTATGAACACTCGGCTCTATCCTGAATCGAATCTACACTTTGCCATGAAAGACACATGTTCCTCAACGGGACTTGATACAGAACACGCTAGATTCTTTTCTATATTAAAACCGAGCTAGTCAGACACTTCAGCCTAGGTCAACTCCCTTGTTCACACTAGCGGTAACAAATTATGTTTTTCATAAGTCGGGGATTGTCCGAGTGACGTCATTCGATGTAAACACCAGGTGGCCTCAGCGACAGAAAATCTGTTCCCAACTTCACAAGAATAGTTGTCCCCCCTCCTGCCACGAACACAACAGGCTTTTTCTCTCGAACGACGATACATCAAACCATGCCGACAGATTCCACCTTTCCTAGGGAACTCTCAAAGACTTGTAGTTTCCTTTGATCCGACGTGAGTGTTTCTCCACTAGTAACAAACAATTGCAGCTGTGAATACAGACAGTCTCTGTTAGTTTATCATCTTATCGTTAACGACAGTGGTCCCGTGACACCTGGGCAGGACGTATTGTTGTTATTACCTGATAATAGTGATTTGTTATCAACTTCATGGCATGGTCCATTTAAGATAGTGAGAAATATCTCTAATGTCGATTATGAAATATCTCTGAATAACAAATGTAAGATATTTCATATCAACATGCTGAAACCATATTACTGTAGACAAGAACAGGAAACAGACGAAGAACACGCTGCAACCACCGTAATTAACCAGACAGAGGACGACGACAACGAACTGCCAGTACCGACAGTTGACAACACAACGACAATCGACAGCATACACCTTAACCCAAAATTGACAGACGAACAGAAACAACAGATGATAAGTTTACTGACAGACTACAGAACCATCTTCTCAGACATTCCATGTAGGACAGACATAATACAACACTCCATCATTCTCACTGACGACACACCTATAAAATGTCGACCGTACTCCATCCCTCTAAATTATAGGGACAATCTCGACAAAGAAATTCTGAGTCTTGAATCTCAAGGGATAATTCAGAAATCCCAATCGGAATACTCTTTCACGACTGTGTTAGTCAAGAAGAAAGATTCTACTATCCGACTCTGCGTCGATTTTCGAAAGCTGAACGCTATCACAAAGACAGACGCAGAGCCAATTCCTTCTTGCGATGACCTCATCTTAAATATGTCGCAATCTATCATTTTCTCAAAATTAGATCTCACCAAAGGCTACTTGCAAATTTCAATGCATGAAAATTCTATATATCTCAAAGCCTTTGCGAAACCTCTTGGTATATACGAGTGGCGCTTTCTTCCTTTCGGTTTACAGCAATGCGCCTGCCACTTTTGTCCGTCTCACTAGACTACTTTTACATGGAGTACCGAACACACAGACTTATATAGACGACATCTGTGTAAATACAAAAGACTGGACTTCCCACATGCAGACATTGCAACACGTATTCCACAAGATAAGGTTGTTTAGACTCACTGTGAAACCAACAAAAGTGGAGTTGGCATTTGAAGAAATTGAATTTCTAGGCCATAAAATATCTAAAGGCCACTTGAGTACTGATGATAAAATCGTGACCAAAATTCTACACCTAACGATGCCTACGACTAAGAAACAAGTCAGAAGCTTGTTAGGCCTGGTGAACTATTACAACAAGTTTATACCAAATTTGGCACAAATCACCAGTGTATTTCTGATTTATTGAGAACTAATGCAACAATCAATGTACAGTGTGCTTCTTTAAAGAAAGCAATGTCACACCTGAAGTATTATTTCAGTAACATTCCTATTTTACGGTTACCAAACAAAGATCTTTCTTATACCCTCAGAATAGACGCGAGTACTTCGACCATCTCGGGTGTTGTCCTCCAGGCCTACGACAATATTTACCATAAAATAGTCTACGTCAGTATTAAGCTGACTCCAGCAGAATCAAAGTACGGAGTGTCTGAACTGGAGGACCTTGTAATTGTCTTTTGTGTGAGTAAATTAAATAAGTACCTTGCAGGAAAACATTTCGTCATTGAAACTGACAATTCCCCGTTGATGGTGATCGAAAAGGGACAACCGAAGAACAACGCATCTATCGTTGGGCCCTTATTCTGCAAAATTACTCATTCTCCATCAAACATATTCGAGGTTCCAAGAACACTTTAGCCGATTTACTTACAAGACCTTCAGACATGGCAGTTGAGCAGACCAACGACACGACATCGTCTCCGTCATCTGGAACGTCTACATAGTTAATTCGTGTAGATAGCTATAGTGTAATTATGATATAGTTGTTCACATAATATGTATCGGCTCAATTTACTTTAATTCAAGTCGCACAGTCAGACAAATTCTCCTCGTCAGGTAAATTATATTAGGTGGCATATGCACATAAATTGATTAATAAGGGTAAATTATGGAAAAATAGAACTGTGCAAACTGAGTTAACTACAATGAGATTTAAAATAATATTTACATAATTAGCAGTGACAAACTATTAGATTAGAAATTACATGTCTCTAACGAGACTACGGTGCTAAATTCTATTAAGATCATTTTCTGCTACCAGAAAGTACTTATATTTTGTGTTAAATTCTTTAGGTAAATAATTAGCACAGAAGGAAACAGTAACAACAGTTCTGATTTAAGGGAACTAATACAGTTCTACTATATCCATTTAGTTTAGTTAAATTACCTTTCTTCTATTATAACACCTATTACACCAAATTGTAAAATTCCCCCCCCCTCCCCCCCAGTATTGCCCAGAGCAATCAAACAATCGTGTAAATACAGTAATTGTACTATAAAACTTATTGCGATTGCAATTGTAACACTGCTTCCATGTCCTCTTGGTTTCCCCCGGCTTTGCCTCTGGGGATGTTCCACCTCGTCCGCGTTGGACCGGTCGTCTTTCCAACCTCCTGGACTTTTGCTTCAGGACCATCTTGGGCGATATTGTATCTGGTCAGCCAATCTTCAGTTGGAGTCCTGTATTCCGCGTCTTTCCCGGACGTTACCCACCCCTTTTGAACTTGGTTACTGGGGAAAGTTTCCCTCTTGTCCTTTCCCTGACGTGTATTTCCCTACGCCCTCCGTTGGGTAATCTGACCTATCACGTACTGTCCCATAGCTCTCCTATGTTTACTGGCGATCTCTGGTCTTCGTCGTCTGGACTAGTAACTTTTGTCCCAATGGCTGTCATCACCATAAAGTGCGAAGCTTTGCTCCCGGATCTCTCCTCATATTTCCTAATGAGATGTCTAGGGAGATTTTTCTGCTCTTCCCCGATCCGTATTTTGTAGATGTTCTTGGACACAAACCTTTTCCACAGGATAAGGTTCCTTCCATCCTACTTGGAGTATATTGGTCTCTGCTGGACCCCACACTTCCACTTTGTCTTCCACTTAAGAGCTATTTTACTCTTAGTCCCGCTTGTTGGGTGGTGCGTTCTGGCACTCTGAACAAGACTTCAACCACCGGCGTACATCTCCGGTCATTCCTGGCCAGCAATAATAGCCGGAAATTTGCTGCAAGGTCTCTCTGACACCCATATGTCGATTCTCGCCTATGATGTTGTCCACTCTGAAGAATATGAGGACGGTGGGTCTCTGGAACCACCACTGCTCGTGCAGGTTATCTCCCCTCCCAGCTCTCCGATAGAGTAGTCGATTCTTCAGAAAGGTACTGTCCCCGTTCTGGTGGCTCAGCACTTCTTTGCAGCTTCCTGTAGCAAGGACGCAACGTAGTATCCTTCCTCTGGGCAGTATGCAATTCTCCTATCCTGAGTTGTCGCATAGTGTCGCTGCCTCTTTTTCCTTCCCTTGAGATCCACTGACTACTGTTCCCTTGTGGGCTGGCTGTTTGGGCGTCCCCAAAAAGACATATTTCGTGCCAATGATCATTGGGAATAGGGAGTCAGCTAATACAGCCGCAGGGAATAATGCCCGTGACGTACCTGGATTTAATCTCCACCTTGGCGATTGGCAGCGTCATGGTACAGCACTCCTCATTGCCGCTGTATTTCTATGGTCCTCCCCTGTAAGTTGGTCTGGGCGTACCAAGCTGGCGTCCTATCACAGCTTCCCCATCCAAACCTGTATCGTAGAGACAAGCAACCTGCTGGCCATTGACTTCAATCAGTTCGACCACAGGTGGCTCGTCTTGGTCCTGAGTGTCCTTTCATCTCCTTGACCGTTTCCTTGCCTTCCTCTTGTGATTCCTCGAGGTTGTTATGCATTGGCGTCTTCTGCCTTGCATCTGCAGTCCACAGTATTATGTGTTGTCGACTGGCAGTGACTGCACCATGTTCCCTTCCTAGGTTTCCGTGTGTCCTTTTTGTTCCTTTCTCCTTCGCCGACCTCAGCCTTGTCTGTGATCACCGTCGTAAGGAATCACTTTGCATGCTGCGAAAGTAAGAACTTTTTGGTTTTGATCTGAGTCCTTCGTGTTATGAGAGGGCCCTTTGCAGAATGAACACCACTTCTCAGACCACTGTCGTTTCGCTGGAGAATTCGATGTGTTCTGGTTTCCTTCCTTCACCTTCTCTGAACTCTCCATTGACGCCTTTATATAAGGTTCCACTTTTCTCCTTCCCAGTTTTTAGGTTTCTTTTTCTCTTGTTTCTCCTGACCTTTGTTTGTATACTGAGTTCCGCAGCCCTCCCCATGTACCTCTACGAATCGTTCCGCCAGCTTATTCACAACATCAATCCGTTCGGCCCCTTGTTCTCCCAAGAAGGTTCTGAGAGGTTTCGACATTTGCTTTCGCATCTGGTCGACACCATCATCTCTTCGAGACTCTCATAATCCCTCTTGAATTCTGCCAAGTCCATCCATTTCTGGAGATAGGATTTCAGCCTCAGACTGTAGGCGGCGAATAGTTCTCCCGGCTCTCGTCTAGACGATCTAAACTTCTTCCGATAACGTTTGTGCTGTGACTTCATAATGTTTCATCAAAGCGGCTTTCAATTCCTCATACTGATTTTCATGTCCTGGCGGTAGGCGTGTGTAGACCTCGTAGCCCGAACCACGTAAAGGCCTGGGATAATTTTAGAGCCCATCTGCTCTATCCAGTCCCATAGCGACTGCCATGGGCTCGAACCGATCCAAAAACTGGTATATCTTCTCTTTAACTTTCATCAAAGACCGCCAAGGGAAACTTCATGGCATGGTAACCCTGTACACTCATGTTGAGTGAACCCTGGAAAAGGATCCTCCTTCTGTCCCGTCAGTTTCTCCCTTCGTTTGTGTCTTGAGCTCCAGTTCTCGCATGCGGTATTCATGTTCCCTTATCTTGTTGGCTTCCTCTGCTTGCAACCTCTTGTTGTCCTGTTCCAGTCCCAGTCTCCTGGTCTCCTGGTCCAGTTTCTTGGCCTCCTGTTCCATTTCCATTCGTTTGTCTCCACCTCTATTCTTCTCACTTCCAACTCGGCCTTTCGATCTTCTCGTTCCGCTTGACGAATCTCTCGCTCTCTTTCCTGGATGTAATCAGTTAGTTCCGAGCCAGCTAAACCAATTTCCTCCCCGTTGGCCCTCAGTTCGGCTGTAGTTACTTTAGGGGTTGCCATAGTTAAGAAGGTAAGTCCGCAAATAGAGTACAGACACTTCAAGGCAGTAAAGAAGAACTCACTATAGAATTATATTCTACCTAGAACCTATATCATTTATCTATGTCTATTTAATATTATTAATCTACAACACCACACAGTACATCACAACCCACTCTCTCATCCACAAGAGGAGATATAGGATAAAGACTTATGTTAGACGTGTGACCGTGTGACTAGGTATGTAATGTGTCTTACCACCTATCCACATTCACCCTGTCTGGAACTTTCTCACTGTAAAGTCACCAGCATTAATGAAATGTTTTCTACCATAAATGTAATGGCACCATATATCCAATGGACGTCCTTCCATTAAAAGTCATCAATGTATACTTATATTTATTCCAATCAGTATGTCCCAACATGCAGGTACTCCGCTATGCCTGTGCCAATATGCAGGTACCCCTCTATGCATATGCCCTGTTATGCCTCCAGGTCATATGGGTATTATGTAAGTACCCCGCTCGCTCCACCAATTATGTCACTTGTTTTCCCGGGAGGAATGTGGAATCAACAAGCACATCTTCAAACTTATTATCTGTTGGGATTATTGACTGACTTCTGTCTACACTCCTCCCTTCTGTCTTCCCTTCCATATATCTATTTCTTTCACTCTCTCTGTTATTCCCTCAACACATACTCCGACAACAGTTCCTTTCAACGATAAATAAAAGATTTATTAATAAAAACTATGTCTGTTGTATGTATGGACTGTGTATATGTAGTTGGTATTGTCTACTAGTGTGAATGCAAGATAGGACGGTTGACTTCGTATGTGCCGTAGTTCTTCTCGCCTCTTCTGTCGGCCAAAACACAGGACAGCACACACAGAAATGGAGTGATCTCACCCTGAATGATCTCCTCCTGCTTGAGTCTGGACTTAATCCAATTCTTGAAGAAAACAACTGTTCAATGTCTTATCACCAGAAAATAATCCGATTTGGTAAGTCACTGAAGTTCATATATTTCCCGTTTTGGACGGTATTATAATCCACCTCTGAATACACACCGCCACTATCCAACATTGTCTAGAGTTACTATGAATGTTCTACACCATGTCTATTGTTAATACAGTTTAATGTTTCGGCACAGTGCAATTGCATGCAGTTTTAAGTATCCCTGCTTGCCACAGGTTAACGTCTTTTCCTTTTAAGGGTTTTAGTTGTATATTCGTTTGAGCATACAGTGTTCTGTATTTGACGTTAAGTTATCACTTCTTCATATTAAAACATGTCTATGTTCTTGTTGGTTCTAAGTAGGTACTTTATTTGCTCAAGTGCAGTAACCTTCATCTCTTCTCTGATTTCAATAGGGGGATTGGAACCTGTGGAGAAGATAGGTAATCTGGTGATATGAGTCTGCTTCATATAATGTTCTTATGTGAGAGTCCTTCTCTAGCCATACTGAAAAGCCTCCGAAAAACATACGGACATACGATTTCTGAGTGCACTAAAGTTTACACGACTAGATAAACGAATGCAATTTCACACGTTAAGAACAAACACCTATATCCCTATGCTACTATTACACTAAGATATTAATACCTTATATATGCACTTATGCTCCTGGAATCGAAATACACTAGCGAATAACACACTAATATCCCCTCTTCTTTAAACCATTAGGGACGTGTATTTCTTTCCCCACTCAGGAGCATATCTCATTCAGCCCAGTTTGGAACACACACTAACTAGCAACCCCAGTTGCTACTATTTATATTGGGTCTCCCGTTCTTCCGTGATTGTTGGATGTCCATACATCAACAGTCGCATCTTGACGTATCCTGTACATCACAAGGCGGTGAATTCACGTAGTGATTAGTTGCTCGTTTCATTCGCTGTTACGCTGTTCCCTGAGTTTCCCCGTACGCGAATACTTCAAAGCAACTTCACTCGTTGATCGTTTTCTCCGGTCGTGTGTCCCCAGCGCGATCGTCCCGTTTCTCCGTGTCCGTTCCGATCGTCAGGCAATGACTCTGCGAACACCTGTATCCTATTTTCATATCTGTGTCGGTCAATGATCTTTTATTCGTCCTCCTCTCAGAATGAAGTACACGATTGTTAACCCTTCTCCTTCCTTGTATTTTAATATGTAAGTTATCAAGGAATCAATAAACTGCAGTTTTTTCCGTGACATAGGCCCCCTCTTAAGAGAGTTGACCGCGTCGACTCTTCATCCCTGTAGTTTTGATTCCTATGATCCTCCAACTTATTCCTCTTCCTCTGGAGTTGGATGTCTAGATAAGAAATCCGCTCCTACATTCTCCTTACCAGAGATCTTCCACTGTGAAGTTGTCCTGTTGCCTCAACAACGACCATCACATCCACTGTGCGTTGAGCTTCTGCGAAGTAGCTATTAACATCACGTGTTGATGATATGATTGGATCCTCACATGGATCAACACCTCATCCAGTAGGCGACCTCATATGCACCCTACCATACTACTCATGACTGAAACTAGTGTTGGCTCATCGCTCCTGTACGTTCAGTCGACTTTCTCTCGACTTGCGTCAGCGACGGCTCACAATACAGACGGATTGTCCCATCCTGATTGTAACACTGCTTCCATGTCCTCTTGGTTTCCCCCGGCTTTGCCTCTGGGGATGTTCCACCTCGTCCGCGTTGGACCGAGTCGTCTTTCCCAAACCTCCTGGACTTTTGCTTCCAGGACCATCTTGGGCGATATTGTATCTGGTCAGCCAATCTTCGGTTGGAGTCCTGGGTATTCCGCGTCTTTCCCGACGTTACCCACCCCTTTTGAACTTGGTTACTGGGGAAAGTTTCCCTCTTGTCCTTTCCCTGACGTGTGATTTCCCTACTCCCTCCGTTGGGTAAATCTGACCTATCACGTACTGTCCCATAGGCTCTCCTATGTTGTACTGGCGATCTCTGGTCTTCGTCTGGACTAGTAACTTTTGTCCCAATGGCTGCCATCACCATAAAGTGCGAAGCTTTGCTCCCGGATCTCTCCTCATATTTCCTAATGAGATGTCTAGGGAGATTTTTCTGCTCTTCCCCGATCCGTATTTTGTAGATGTTCTTGGACACAACCTTTTCCACAGGATAAGGTCCTTTCCATCCTACTTGGAGTATATTGGTCTCTGCTGGACCCCACACTTCCACTTTGTCTTCCACTTTAAGAGCTATTTTACTCTTAGTCCGCTTGTTGGGTGGTGCGTTCTGGCACTCTGAACAAGACTTCAACCACCGGCGTACATCTCCGGTCATTCCTGGCCAGCAATAATGGCCGGAAATTTGCTGCAAGGTCTCTCTGACACCCATATGTCGATTCTCGCCTATGATGTGTCCACTCTGAAGAATGTGAGGACGGTGGGTCTCTGGAACCACCCACTGCTCGTGCAGGTTATCTCCCCTCCCAGCTCTCCGATAGAGTAGTCGATTCTTCAGAAAGTACTGTCCCCGTTCTGGTGGCTCAGCACTTCTTTGCAGCTTCCTGTAGCAAGGACGCAACGTAGTATCCTTCCTCTGGGCAGTATGCAATTCTCCTATCCCTGAGTTGTCGCATAGTGTCTCTGCCTTTTTTTCCTTCCCTTGAGATCCACTGACTACTGTTCCCTTGTGGGCTGGCTGTTTGGGCGTCCCCAAAAAGACATATTTCGTGCCAATGATCATTGGGAATAGGGAGTCAGCTAATACAGCCGCAGGAATAATGCCCGTGACGTACCTGGATTTAATCTCCACCTTGGCGATTGGCAGCGTCATGGTAACAGCACTCCTCATTGCCGGCTGTATTTCTATGGTCTCCCCTGTAAGTTGGTCTGGGCGTACCAAGCTGGCGTCTATCACAGCTTCCCCATCCAAACCTGTATCGTAGAGACAAGCAACCTGCTGGCCATTGACTTCAATCAGTTCGACCACAGGTGGTCTCTCTTGGTCCTGAGTGTCTTTCATCTCCTTGACCGTTTCCTTGCCTTCCTCTTGTGATTCCTCGAGGTTGGTTATGCAATTGGCGTCTTCTGCCTTGCATCTGCAGTCCACAGTATTATGTGTTGTCGACTGGCAGTGAGTGCACCATGTTCCCTTCCTAGGTTTCCGTGTGTCCTTTTTGTTCCTTTCTCCTTCGCCGACCTCAGCCTTGTCTGTGATCACCGTCGTAGGAATCACTTTGCATGCTGCGAAGTAAGAACTTTTTGGTTTTGATCTGCAGTCCTTCGTGTTATGAGAGGGCCCTTTGCAGAATGAACACCACTTCTCAGACCACTGTCGTTTCGCTGGAGAATTCGAGGTGTTCTGGTTTCCTTCCTTCACCTTCTCTGAACTCTCCATTGACGCCTTTATATAAGGTTCCACTTTTTCTCCTTCCCAGTTTTTAGGTTTCTTTTTCTCTTGTTTCTCCTGACCTTTGTTTGTATACTGAGTTCCGCAGCCTCCCCATGTACCTCTACGAATCGTTCCGCCAGCTTATTCAAAACATCAATCCGTTTCGCCCCTTGTTCTCCCAAGAAGGTTCTGAGAGGTTTCGACATTTGCTTTCGCATCTGGTCGACCACCATCATCTCTTCGAGACTCTCATAATCCCTCTTGAATTCTGCCAAGTCCATCCATTTCTGGAGATAGGATTTCAGCCTCAGACTGTAGGCGGCGAATAGTTCTCCCGGCTCTCGTCTAGACGATCTAAACTTCTTCCGATACGTTTGTGCTGTGCCTTCATAATGTTTCATCATGTCACAGCCTCACATTAGACGGTAAACCAACATAAGTTAATAGACACTAGCAAAGGGCTACAACTCCCGCCCAAGGGAAAGAAGTAAGACCCTCGAAGGCCAGAGTAATCCAGAGCCTTCTCGAAGGACTGGTCAGTGAGTCCACTGTCCCGTGGACACTGATGTGGCCCGCCTATTGCGGGGTCCACGAGGAACTCGGACAGAGTTACCACCCGTGTCGGATTGCGACACGTGTGAACCGGCAGAGACAGACGGGACATCGGAGAGGCAACAGGGCCTGCCTTAGAGGGACTTAATAGTTCAGACCCATGTGTTTTAGGGTCATAGACATATGCTAGATAGTTTGCTTAGAATGTTTGTTATAATCATGTGTGATGTTAAACCTCTGTGATAAGCAACTTATGAGTGCGGGCTTGTTAAACCCACTGCGCCAACGCACTGTATACCTAAATACAATAAATACTGTTATATTATATTTAACGGAGTTATTGTTGCCTGTTTGAGCCCGAGACGAGATCCCCTAGAGATCCAACACGCTGACAGGCTTTTTGGGGGCTAATCTCCGGTTTTGGCTCAAGCTTTACGTTCAGACGGCTATTGATTGCCAAGTAAAACATTAAGTAAATGATATCAAATTGATTTTTGAACAAGTTTAATAAATTGACAGCTATCTAGTGATGAATTAGTATTAATATGAGTCCCTCTGCAGATAGTCTCTCAATGATGTTAACACTATAAATTTTGACATGACTGTGACATTTGACTGTTACTAATGTTTTCTCATTCTACGGGCAGATTGTTCCGCGAAGTGTGGTGTGTGTAACCTATGTAACCTATCCAACAGTGGCGAGAGTACAAGACAACATTCGCAAGGTCTGGGATTATAAGATAAGTTTCATATCATGCCCATTGCAACCCTAAGCGTTACTTATCACCATCCATCCATGTAAATATGTTAAAACCATACTATGCTAGAGAGGACAGTGACACGAGTAAGCAGACGCAGCTAACTGATGACAGAAACGAAACGACAATTACCCAACTGAATAACACCACGACAAACGAAGCATCGTTAACGACGCACTCTTACGACAACAAAGACGACGAAGACATATTTACTTTACCGACAATATGGAATAACGACAACGACGACCAATGTGACGACATATTGACAACGATTAATCTCGACGACGACGACGACAATGACATTGAGGACAATTTACAAACAGTAGCATCTGTGATAAATCAGACAGACGTAGACAATACTGAAATTCCAGTACCGATTATGAATGACGACGGTAGTATAAAGGACATACAAATCTCTGACACTTTGACACAACAGCAGCGACAAGACATTTTGACTCTCCTTAACGAGTATAAATCTATCTTCTCTAACAAACCTGGACGGACTGACAAAATAACACATTCAATTGTGTTGACAGATCTGACACCGGTCAAATGTAGACCATATTCTATTCCTCTGCATTATAGAGCAAATTTAGACAAAGAAATTTTGGATTTAGAGAAAAATAGAATAATTCAGAAATCTATGTCTCAATATTCTTCACCGATTGTCCTGGTGAAAAAGAAGGACCAAACGATTCGGTTGTGCATAGACTATAGAAGATTAAACACAATAACCACAACAGATGCGGAGCCAATGAACTGCTGTGAAGACCTCATTTTGAATATGTCTCAATCATCCTTATTTTCAAAGGTTGATTTAGCGAAAGGTTATTGGCAAGTACCACTACACCCTGCTTCTAGACATATAACAGCATTCGCAACACCTCTTGGTTTGTACGAATGGAGATATCTTCCATTTGGTCTCAAGAACGCTCCCGCCACATTTGTTAGATTAACTAGATTGCTATTGCACGGAATTAAAGACGTCCAAGCTTATATTGATGATATATGCATTCATTCTTCTAATATGACTTCTCACTTACTTACACTCAAACAAGTCTTCAACCAAATCTTTCTTTTTGGACTTACTATCAAACCTTCCAAGGTTGTAATAGGCTATAAACAAATAGACTTCCTTGGTCATAGAATTTCTGAAGGTAAACTGTTGACAGATGATAAAATTGTTTCGAAAATTCTCAATCTAGAAGTGCCTACTACAAAGAAACAAATTAGAAGTTTATTAGGTCTTATAAACTATTATGCTAAGTTCATACCAAACTGGGCAGAACTTACATCAGTTTTTTCTAATATGTTGACGAAAGATCATCCAGCAAAATTTTGTAAAAGTACCCGCTTAGAGGATGCAATATGCAGATTGAAATGCATTTTTTCTAATCCACCAGTCTTACGATTACCAAACATAGATTTACCCTTTATTTTGACCACAGATTCGAGTGCTATCGCAATTGGAGGATGTTTAATGCAAGAAGTGGATGGAGTGAGACACCCAATTCTCTACGTAAGCCGTAAGCTGAAGAAGGCAGAGATCCATTATTCTACAGTGGAATTGGAGGCATTAAGTCTATTATTTTGTATGCTCAGATTATCTAAGTTCCTCTTGGGTGCCCACTTTGTTGTACTCACCGATAATTCGCCATTGTTGGTGCTTAAGCAAGGTGTTCCGAAAAACCATCGTTTGCAAAGATGGTGTCTTCTTCTCCAAGATTTCGACTTCAAAATCCGCCATATCAGAGGCACTGATAACATTATAGCTGATATTTTATCGCGGCAGACGAATGCGCCAGCAGAATAACATTTGGCACATTGACCATTCGCCATACCAGAAATTGTGATATTTTATTCTGTGGCATAGAACAGTGTAACTCTACACCTGCTAGAGAACTTTCATTTAAAAGTAATAACACCCACGAACGTGAAACTTTGAGAACTATAGCTACCAATTACCAAAGCTCTAGGAACAATCCGAGCTAGAGACATTATCTGTGAAATGATTTCAACCAGTGAACTGACATTGATCACGAAAGCATTAAGAACACTTTATACTCGACATTGAGAACATTCCATACTTGCTGTTGCTAAGAGACTTTGCAAACAGCCGAAACAGAACTACGTCGACTACAACACTCAAGAGACAGCCATACTAACTGTTAACATTCATGGCACGACACGCTAACAACAGGAGGACAACGCGCACATCATCGTTGGATTATTTAGTTACTTAGTTAATTAATTAATTTAGTATTGAATATGTATTATATTTGTAATGAATTATGTATATAAAATATTTTAACCTGTAATTTGTACATTTTCTACCATACGATTACAGGTATTTCCATTCATAGGTTAAATAATCTTCCTATGCAATTTTCTCTATGTAAATTATAAACGATGTTTGAGTCATCGTACAAAAAGTACGTATTATCTTAAAGGGAACATATCGCCTATTCCGTTTTTTCTAAGGGCAATAACACTTACCTCAACTTTACTTATATATTTTAACCAAATACTATTTTGAATGAAAGATGTGTGAATGACAGGGTGAATGAATTAAATGAGAGAGCGATATACTGAGCGGACAAATTGTACGCAAAACGTATTTATTTTAATTTGTCTGCGTCTTTCATGTAAAGTGTATTACTTGTCTAAATTGTTGATACATGTTTAGTAGTTAGTTTAGTACTCTTAGTTTAGTATTTAGGATACTACATCTAAGCACCACTGCTTGGAATTCCTGATCATGCATTACACACATTGGGGTAATTCATGATTAAGGATATCCCAACTCGTGACGCTTGGAGATAAGCCATACATTCAGCACACACTTTACACAAAACTCAAAACTGAACACTATCAATTAAAATACAGTCACTTTATTAGAAGCAGCAACTTATTAATCAACACACTAACAAGCCAACAGGGACACATGTAGTCAGATGGGATACAATAACAACGTAGCTACATATTTAGCATTATACAACATACGAGAGTAAAAGTGTATTGAAATGCACACACAGAACAAGATTTGAAGGTGTACTTAATTAGCCAAGACTTTTGTCTTGTTAATCCTCTTTAATACAGAGGTTAATTATCTTGGTATCAGTAGGATACTTTGAGAAGGACGGGTTGTAGAAACAACTAGTAAACGTCACGTAACTTCGGTCAGATAAGCATTTTTAAGGACACAAGAGAGAGAGACCTCTTCAGCAAATCAGAGAAGTGGTGTATGGGAGAATACATGAGTGTTGATGCCAGTATGTAGGTTACCAAGTTACTATCCACCAAACTACAAATACCGACTTTATGTGATTCTGTGACAGAATTAGTACAGAACTAATTACCTTATAACAACCCATCAAATCAGGGGAGAGGGGGACTCCTGTCACAGCCTCACATTATACTGATAAACCAACATAAGTTAGTAGACAGCTAGCCAAAGGGCTACAACTCCCGCCCAAGGGAAAGAAGTAAGACCCTCGAAGGCCCAGAGTAATCCAGAGCCTTTCTCGAAGGAACTGGTCAGTGAGTCCACTGTCCCGTGGACACTGATGTGGCCCGCCTATTGCGGGGTCCACGAGGAACTCGAACAGAGTTACCACCCGTGTCGGATTGCGACACGTGTGAACCGGCAGAGTACATAGGAGTGAGGTGGGGAGTATAGGGGAGAAAGGAGGGGTGGTGCTAAGGGAAGGGGAGGAAAAAAAAAAAGGGGAAAAAGGAGG
>JACEFZ010023776.1:0-79610 GCA_014155875.1 Cepaea nemoralis
AAGGGCCTTTTTCTTCACGACTACTATTTGTGTACCGACCCTATATCAGGTGGTTCTGTTCTTGTATCAACCCACCTCTGATTCCTGTCGATGCTGTGTCTACCTTTCATGTACCCATGACTCATGGTACCTCTACAATTACCACATCTGTTTGCTATCCCTAGCCCTGGGTCAGTAATGTCGCGAAAACTCTTTTGACCTGACTCAACTTTCCTATCTGCATATTGCACCGTTACACTTGAGTCTCTGTTTAGTCTGAACTCTTTATTCCATCTTGGCCCATATATCTGGCACCTTGCTTTCTGCTGCATACGCCTTATGCCTATGTGCCCTGCACATGCACTATCCTGAGCTGTTCTAGTATATCGGTCTCTATGTGCTAAAGGTACTGCTCCTTGCCCACGTGCAGTTCTGCTATCTGAAAACCTGCGAGTGAGAACATTGTTCTTCCTCTCGAAGCACCATCTACCTTTCTTTGACTGCCTATGTTCTACTCTCCTACACCCTTGGGAACATTTGTTCAGAGTAGTATCTTGTCTCTGGGAGCCACTAGCACTATATTTGGGATCCATTCTCATCTGCTCAGCTGTACTATCCTTGTCCTGAGTTCCTGTGTCTACTTCAAGTGCCTCTTCTACCTCAGCTATACTCTCTAATTTAGGTTCTCTTGTGGTAGCTACCTCATTACTGCTTACACTATATTTTTGGTCCCAATAAACTACTTCCTCTTCTGTACAATCTTTAACTCCTATAACATTTCCTATGATCAAATCAGCCACTGGTGAGTCCAGAACACACGCTGTCACTCTTCCAGTGATATATGGTGCTTTTACTGTTATTATGGCTACTGGGTAGAACTCTACTGTGCCATTGAATGTTATGCATCTAATCTTTTTCCCTGTATAATCCGAGGGATCTATTAAACTTCTCCTCACTCCGATAGACGTACATCCGGAATCCCTAATTGTTAACGCTGGTCTATCATTGACAAATCCCTGATGCAGTTTCAAACTTCCTCCTTCATGCACTGCTGATCCTGCTTTTACTGTATGACCACATATTAGGACTGGCTGACTGTCTTTTTCAAAAAGAGGTTTGCACCCACTACAATCTTCATTGTTCAGCGTCTCAATTACTTGCGCTGCATTTGAGTGCTCTGTTTCTCTCATCCTACATTGATGGCTGATATGCCCCTTCTTTCCACATTTGAAACAAGTAATCTCCCTTTTAGTGTTGTTCGTTGGTCCATCTGCTGGTTTTGCATCACACTCTGCTGCCCTGTGTCTCCAGCTCCCACAATTCCAACATCCGGCATAATTTGGACGTCTCTGGAAGTTCCCTCTTCTATATGGGTACCGTCCTACTCTACCAACATTGTTTCCTCGGAAACCATTATCTTGAAGTTCTTGCTGCTCACCTTTCTGTGCTGAATCCACACTTTTCGCCCTTGGTCTGATGACTGGATTCTGGTCCTGTTTAGTGTACGCTGCACAGACTATTTCCTCACTCATTAGTTTCCCAATAGAACTGTTAGGATGTGCAGTCATATAGTTTTGCCCTAACTGAGACATTGTGTCTATGTCCTTTGGCTTCCGTTCCTCAAAGAACGCCACTAAATTAGAATTGCATGCAGATACTACCTTGTCTCTTAACATTAGATCTACTAATTTATTAAAATCTTTCCTACTTCTGCAAGCTCCATCCATTTGTTAAATGTATTCTTTACAGTGTTAACAAAATCTGTGAAATCTTGATTTGTCTCTGGCACTAACTGTCTAAACTTTGTTCTATATCCATGTTCAGTTAGTTGGAACTTTGTCAGCAAACGTTGACGTAAGATAGTGTAGTTGTTTCTTTCTTCTACAGGTAAATTGAACATGGTGTCTAGTGCCTTGCCCGTAAGAATTCGCCAAGTCGCATCCCATACTCTTTCTCTGGAATACCTAACGCTTTGGCTGATGCCTCGAACCTGGCCAAATAATTTTCAAGTTGGTCCCGGTCTGTAAAATATGGCAGTTTTAATCTCTGTGACGACTGCGACGGTCTTCTGCTTTCCTCACTTTGACCTTTCGAAGATAGTTCTAGTTTTCTTAACTCGATTTCTGTTTGCATCTGGCACTTGATCTTCTCTTTCTCAATTTCCATTTCAGCTAACTTTACTTCCTGTAGACGTTTGTTTTCCATTTCAGCTAGTTTTACTTGTGTCTCTTCCTGTAGACGCTTGTTTTCCATTTCAGCTAGCTTTACTTGTGTCTCTTCCTGTAGACGCTTGTTTTCTATTTCAGCTAACTTTACTTCCTGTAGACGTTTGTTTTCCATTTCAGCTAGCTTTACTTGTGTCTCTTCCTGTAGACGCTTGTTTTCTATTTCAGCTAACTTTACTTCCTGTAGACGTTTGTTTTCCATTTCAGCTAGTTTTACTTGTGTCTCTTCCTGTAGACGCTTTGCCTCGCGTTCATTATGCCTCTCCTCTCTTTCCGTCTGCTTTTGTTCTTTCGCTTCTGCATACTCCTGTAACTCTTTACCTTTCAGGCCTATTCTTTCACCTGCTTCAATATAATCCATTAAAGTAGGCATCTTGTACTTGTGGACACGTTGCTGTGAATCAGCCAACTATAAATGTACAGACTCTGCTGTTAGTCTTTGTGTCACTTCCCTAAGTACACCCGCACTCCCTGTGTACGTAAATCCGTAGTGCTACAATATCACTCTGTACTCACCCAGTCACTCTATAAGCACTAGGTAGTGAGGGGGGAGTGTCACCTATACTCCCTTATATCTATATATCTATGACCACAAGTTCATGAAGTCCCTGGAAATATTGTTAAACATACATATAAATACATATTCAAACAAATGGATGATAACACTAAGTGATGACTATCCAACGCTAGACTTCACAAGCTGAGTACACGGAGACGATGATGACACAGAAATAAACCACAGTAAAACCACAAGCTTGTGTAGGGACATCCACAGTGCGCGTAATATATAAATTTAAACTGACAAAGACCACTAGACAGCAGAAATGACGAAAGATCACAATAAAACATATATCCGAACACAACAAATATCATATGTAAATATAACGAAAAGAAAGAGAAAAAGAAAAGGAATATATACTGAAAATATACACAGATCTTACGTTAGACCCAAAAGGCACGGTATATAATCTAGGACCACCCTGCTTCACTGCAGAATCAAACAAACCGACCTTACGATTTACTTCCCAGAAAACACATGGTGCACAGTAAGAAAATAAATTATCGCCCCGCCTCCCGGCCTTCGAGAAGCAACACAAAAAACCCCTACTCTTGACAAACACTGGACCACATACAAATAATTGCGTAACACCCGACAACAATAAATATGACGATGGGAGCAAAACAATAAAAAATAATAATGTGTAACTGGTTGGCCGACAAATATGGGCCTATTAATCCGTCGCCAAAAGTTCTTTTTATTCAGTCACCAAAGTTTTTGTTCGTTTTAATAGTTATTCGCAATCCGCTGGAAATGTCTACGACACTAGATTTCAAAAGGACTGATTGATTTGTTGAGTGGTTCCTGAATTCACGTGGTGATCACAAGTTCCAACTGTCGAAAAAAGTTGAAGATGATAGTGATATCTAAACTGTTCTGTCTCGACACAGTCCGTAACGCTATTGTACTTTCTCTGTACGTAGTGGCACCACAGTAATAATCCAAAGTGTTCTTTCGATTGTCGTACGAATTGAAGATGATGGTAATTATCCCAAAATGTTCTGGATTGCCGTTACCCGACAAGATTCACCAAAAAGAAAAGGAGAATGGCAGCCAATGTTCAGCGTATTAAATTTTGGGTATATAAATCCTTATCGGCAAAGAAATACAACCATGGTTGCGATGACGATAAGTTATGTTTGCTCATAACAGAATAATGATGACAAAGGCTTGAACAAAGACGAAACATCAAGTCTGGCTTTCTTTCAAAACAACCTTGTTTATCCCGATCTCCTGTGGAAATTCCCAGTAACTTTCCACTGTCCCTAACCTTGACCTTGCCGGACACCTCAAGTCAGTACCTCATTCTTCTTTGTCATAATAATCCACACTGACTGTCTGTAAAATGACCGGACACTTTTCCGTCATACAAAAACACCTTCCACACAACTTCTCAGCCCCGACACGGCTGCTCTTTTTACTCCGTGGAAATTTTCTCAGTAACTGCTTACTGTTAAACAGCCTTGCCTTCCAAGGTCAACCTAATTTCTCTTTATCACTCTCAGTGAAAAATTCCTCCGTAAAACAGTTTTCACACAAACTTGACAGCCCCACCCGGCTGCGGTAGGGGTACCGTTACTATCCCCTTCAGTCAACTGTCCGTCAAATCAGCGACTGCCAATTTTTCTCTGTTTTCCAAACATGTACTTCCCCAGTACCTGGACGCTGGTGTACCCACCCGTCCTATTTACTGCGTCGAAAAATCTTGACCAGTCAACTTGCAACAACACAGTGCGCTTGCCTTCGCACACACACACACACTTGTCAAATATCCCACAACACACAGGATGTTGAGACGAAATTACTCGCTGTATTCAATCTTTGGTTCAATCCTGTCAAACACACACACTCCAGGACTTACCGCACTTGTTGCAACCACCGTTTTGTCCCCTCGACATTTCCTCTGTGCTGTCCGTTACCAAACACCCCTGCTACTGCAATCGACTTTCCCGGTCGATTTTTTTTCTGCGTTAATTCTTCTGGCGTGCCCGCTAGCGTCGCAATGACGTGTGCTGACTGTCGTTAATTTACCTGTAGTATGACCTTCACTTGAACTGTCTGCTAGCTGGTGATTTCCGCCGCGTACCCTCCCCGCGCGCTGACAGTTTTTCTTCGATGTGGCGTCTTACACACCCGAAAGAGTTCACATTACCCTCTTGACGCAGTATTGTTTAAATTGATGGAACGACGTCACAGATAACTCCTCTCTCAGCGAAGAGCCCATAGATATCTCAGAATGACAACACTGTCTATAATGTTCTTGACCGTATGTAGCCTTCCAGATACTCCTTACTAAGCGACGAGCGCCCAGATGTTCTTGATCGGACGAGCTCACAGATTGTCACACGTCGTTCTTGATGATAATATCAATGCTCTTGATTGTCTTTGCTTGACATTGTCGTGTGATTGTCGTTGTCTAGGTAACGATGTTCATGGTGTGTCAATGGAGATATCTAACTGACTCTTAATCCAACTCACCCCCGCAGTGCATATTCACCAGGCATTAAACAAGATTCCGTTGGCGCACATAATCCTTTATTACAGAAATAAGACGGACAAACGGAACATGATTATACATCCGGAAACAATGTAATCCATAGAATGTAAATATCCTCCTCACAATTTAACCAGCACACATCAATGCCTTCTCACGGCCTGCTACTCATCACAATCCACAAGACAGGTAATCCAGCTACTATCCACGGCTGGATCTCCCACAATACAACCCACACATTGGGTTGGAGCCACTGCTCAACTATAGAACCCACTCTGGTTCAGGCCTGTCTTCCCAACTCGGAGCATAACACAACCCCGCTGTCCGTGGACTACCGACTACCTCGGTATCTCAAACTCAACTCCCTCAAACGACCTGACCCGCAATCGGTCTCTTCTCTCACTGCCTTCACACCACCCACAACTGTCTTTCGCCCCATCCCCCCTGGGGCCTTCCACTCATATCCGCCCCATTATTTCTGAGGGTTGATTGTTTTCCTCGTAGCCAGGTCACTCACCTTACTGTCTATGACCACAGGCATGTGACAATAACTTTAACTTTATATAACAGAAAATGAGCATAGCTTGTGAACACAAGTAGTGGTATTATTTATTTTTCTCTCAGCATAATTCATTTTTTTATAATCTGTTTGTCTTGCTTATTTATAACGATATGTTTTATTATTCTATAATTATTTTACAGATTGTATTTGGTTCGCTGTGGTAATTATATGTTTCGCTTCGCAGGCCGTTTATAGGCCATAAAGTGTTAACAGCAGAGCAAAAAGGAGGTTCAAGTATCAGTACAAGATGCCAAACAGTGCCTACGGTACCTGGAAGAAATGCCTGCACGTCTGTCCCGATGGCTTCAAGAAATGTCTCGTTCACCATGTCCAGGAACTGGAAGTGCTACTGATGTAGACCCGCACATTCTCAGCCGAGATTGCACTCAATGTCTCCAGCAGGAAGAGGACAGACATTGTTGCAGTTGGCCATCCAGCTGAAGACCTTCATTGCTCGCCTCATACCAAAAGAGGGTGAGTAATATAATCACTTACTTACATAATAAATGTAATAAATTATTGCTAACAAGTTTTCACTTTATGAATTGACGAGAGATACTTGTGCTGATTCACTCTATGCATTGACGAAACATAATCTTTCTAGGCATTTATTTGTTTGAAATTTAGCATTCTAAATTTTACTGCCATTACCTTCATTGGCTTATACTTATACAAACGCTAAACATGATTATTTAGGAAACATGTCTCTAGTAGTGTTTATTAGTTACCATGTTTCTTTTTCTTAATATTTTCTACCCATCCGACTGCATCTAATAACGCTAATTAACTAATAACAATATATTATTAAAATGAGAAAAAATTTTATAATGGCATACCTATTGTTTATTTCCGTATTTGTTTTTTTTTAATGGCATATCTAGATTGTGATAACAGCATGCAGGCATAATTGTTAAGTGGTCACCGAATGTATAAGAACTTCAGGGGAGACCACGTCAACATGCGGAATAGACATTAAATGGGACATAATTGATAATGTTAAGGGACATTATCCAAATTAAAATTATTTATAATATTTACAGTTCTGTGAATTACTTTCTTAATTTTTAGTTAATTCCATTTGATATTATCCTTTACTGTTATTTACAAATACCTTAAGATTATATTGAAAATGTAAATATGCATATCGTATATACAAAAATAATTATATTATTTAGCTTTATTTTTGCATAATACATTTTTATAATCCACATTTTTTGCTTTATCTTAGTAATATATTAATTTTTTTTAAATTATATATATATATCAGGAATTATTCAACAAACATATATTTTGGCAGGCCGTTGAAAGGCCAACACATTTACCATCCAATGTAGCTAACTTCAGTACTCCAGACTTTGTTTTTTCTCTCTCTCTCTCTCTCTCTCTCTCTCTCTCTCTCTCTCTCTCTCTCTCTCTCTCTCTCTCTCTCTCTCTCTCTCTCTCTCCCTCCCTCTCTCCCTCCCTCTCTCTCTCTCGCTCTCTCTCTCTCTCTCTCTCTCTCTCCCTCTCTCTCTCTCTCCCTCTCTCTCTCTCGCTCTCTCTCTCTCTCTCTCTCTCTCTCTCGCTCTCTCTCTCTCGCTCTCTCTCTCTCTCTCTCTCCCTCCCTCTCTCCCTCTCTCTCTCCCTCCCTCTCTCTCTCTCTCTCTCTCTCTCTCTCTCTCTCTCTCTCTCTCTCTCGCGTGCGTGGTCATGCAAACGCCATATATACTTGTTCTGCAATTTACTTTGTAAAATAGTATGCTTGTTGCGAATTATACATGTATGACAAATTGCGTCGGTACATACAAGATGTACCATTTTCAGAAAGCAAAAGTAAATGAGAATATTTGGAGGATGTGCGATTCAGTCGCTTACAGATTAAAAGTCGCTTATAGAGTAAAAGTTGCTTAAAAGTCGACAGGATCGACTTCATTGCACCGGGTTTTATCCTGTATGACTCGGTCTCTTTCCGCAGCGCGGAAAGCGTCGCACAAAGCACGAACTCCGTAGCTCTAGCGACGACCCACAGGAGTCTCCGAAAAATTTCCCTCGTGAACCGATGGACGCGGCCTGAAATAGGAGGCAGTTTGACATCATCACATGGAGAAACATCTACATCAGAAATGATTGGCAGCACATGGCATGGAATAGAAGAAGAATAAGTGAGAGTTTAAAATGTTTCAGATTGACTAGTCCCTCAATCGTTGCCCATTTCATTTCACTGTTGCTCACCTGGACGTCCCCCCCCCCCCCACTCCTTCCCCTTCTGTCATTTTGCTGAAACAACCTTTGTGGTTATATGATTGACTTCCTCCTCCTCCCTCCCCCTCCTCCAACCACCTCTACACTATCCAATACTGCCTTCGAATACGTAGTTTCTGCCCAACAATCGTATTTGTCGGAACGGTATGGTTCCGTCGCACTGCTACTGAGTCAGTGCCTGGCGCGACACTGTGAGCTGTGAATTTCGCGTGGAATGCTTTTGCATCTGTCCGCGGTTGTTTTTCGCGTGAACTGCATGTTCGGAACGATGACGGCCGGCGGTTGCTGGATTGACTGGTTTGCCTTTTCGGTTCACGAGTGCATTTTTAAGGAGACTCCTGGGAGTCGTCGCTGTAGCTACGGAGTTCGTGCTCTGTGCGGCGCTTTCGATGGGTCGCCCTGCAGAAAGAGACTGAGCCATATGGGATAAAACCCCGGTCAATGAAGTCTTTCTGGTGACTGCCGTTTTCATCGACGATGAACTGTAGTTTTCGTGGAGGACTTTTGTGTTGGCATTCTGGCGGCGGCATTATGCACAGTGTACCTGTGCGGGCCGTTGGCGTGCCGACACTCCTGTCTATTTCATTGTTCACATGGCGCAGTGAGGAGCATTTTGTGATATTCACTGGCACAGGAACGGAGCAATATGGAGACGACCCATTGCCGTGAGGTTGGAACCGCGACTAAGTAACTAACTAATCTTTTTTGTCGTTGCAATTGACATCTTTTTTATTTGACAGTATCTTTTCCATTATGCAACAGATATCTTTGCCATAGTGATGACGAGAGAAAGCTATACCGATTCACTCTATGAATTGACTAGAGAAAGCTGTAACGATTCACTCTATCAATTGACGAGAAAAGGGTGTTCTGATTCACTCTATGAATTGACGAGAGAAATGTGTAACGATTCACTCTATGAATTGACGAGAGAAAGCTGTAACGATTCACTCTATGAATTGACGAGAGAAAGCTGTAACGATTCACTCTATGAATTGACGAGAGAAAGCTGTAACGATTCACTCTATGAATTGACGAGAGAAAGCTGTAACGATTCAGTCTATGAATTGACGAGAGAAAGCTGTAACGATTCACTCTATGAATTGACGAGAGAAAGCTGTAACAATTCACTCTATGAATTGACGAGAGAAAGCTGTAATAATTCACTCTATATTTGACAAAACATGATTATCTATGCATTGATGTTTGATAAATTTAACGCGATAGATTTTACTGCAGTTGTCGTAATTGAATTATATCCTTGTATAAAAGTTAAACTTGAAGTTTTAAATATATATTTAAAGCATCTTTTATTCGAGACAATAATTTTTCCCTTAATATATTTTACAGATCATACAGCAACTCTAACTGTTGTTATGAAACTAAATTATTATTATACTGATTAGAAATCACGAAACGGCACTCACCTTGTCTATTTTATTCCTGTTTTTCTTTTTTGTTTTTTTTAATAGGGTGCCCAGATTATCAAAACAACAGGCTAGCATAATTGTTGAGTAGTCACTGAATTTATAAACAATTGTTTCCAAACAGCTTCCGGAGGGACCACATAAACAAAAGGAACAAAGAAAATTAAATTAAAGCATGGGACATAACTACTTAACATATTAAGGAACATAACCTAATCTAAAAATATGTCTAACATTCAAAGATTTCTTAATTACTGTGTTAATTTTTCGTTAATTCCATTTGTAAATCAACCTTAAATTCTACCTCCCAATATTCATATTATAATAATCAGTGCTAAAATAAGTATTTATTTTTTTTTTCAGTGAATATCACCGTAGCTATAGCGACGACTCCCAGGAGTCTCCTGAAAAACGCACTCGTGAACCGAAAAGGCAAACCAGGCACCCTATTCAGCTTCTCGAACTAAACGTAAGTCCATTCCTCCTTAGTTGGATCGCTGCAGCCCTCTTCCAACGGAAAGTAGTTTTTAGATGTGGCAGTTGGACTTCGGAACCAACAACAATATATCCTGGCCTACCACAGGGATCACCATTATCTCCGGTACTGTTCAACGCCTACACAGTGAGAATCACCAGTGAGCAGATCACTGGACCTGGCAGGACATTGTCATATGCTGATGATGTTTTAGTGTATCGTCAGGGTAAGGATAGAGAGGAAGTTGCTGTGGAACTACAAACCGAACTCAATCGCATAAGTACTTGGTGTGATGAAGCTGGGGCAATGGTCAACCCAACAAAGGCAACAGTGACTTGGTTCTCGTTGAATAATCATATTGTCAACACTCCAACATCAACTGTAATGCTGTGTTCAGAGACGGTGGAAAGAACGCAGGCAATGAATTACCTGGGGATACGGTTTGATCGAAGCCTTGCTTATAATGTGCACATAGACCAGGTGATAACAAAGGCCAAGCGGGGTTTGGCAGCGATGCGGGTGATGGCGGCAGCAAACTGTGAGCAGCGCCATCTATGTCTTCTGTACGAGGGGCTGGTCATGTCTGTTTTGGAGTATGCAATGGCAATCCTGACTCTCAGCCATAAGCAGATAGAAAGGATGGAAAGGATACAGAATGAAGCTATGCGCATTATTCTTGGATGTACAAGAGATACAGCATGCAGGGCGATGCGCTACCTTCTTGATTTTCCAACCATTGAAGAGAGAATACAAGGTTGCAGGGCACGCGCCTACCTCAGAATTTACGCAAACACACAACATCCACTGCATAGTGAAATTAGGAAGGTGAAGGGCAGCAGGTTAAAAAGAGGACGGTCGTGGATGTGTCAAGCCGAAGACATTCTTCAACAGGTGTGTTCACTTGAGGACTTAGAACCTGGCGAGGAGTGGGTGCAAGTGCCAACAGACTTCTGCACATCCTTTTCAGTTTGCATCCAACTAGATAGAAAATGCAGACAAGAAAATCCGGCTGCTGTTGAGGCTGAAGTACAAGCGCTGATTTTCGAGAATTCGCTACACGGTGACGCGGTCATCTACACAGATGGGTCGGTCGTCCGACATATGAAAAGTTAATGGGCCTTTACAGCTCGGGCCGGAGGGAGAATTGTGAAGGAGGACTCTGGTGCTTTCACTGAAACCACTAGTAGCCTGACCATGGAATTCATGGCAGTAAGTAAAGCAATAACATGGCTCGAGACACAGACATTCACTAGGGCTTGTTTCCTTAGCGACTCAATGAACATGATCAAGAGGATAGAGGAGGGGTCGATCCGAAGAGAATGGTTGCTGCCTCTGGAGCGGTCTCGACTGGCAAAGATTAGTTTCATCTTCATGCCAGGGCATGCGGGAGTACAAGGAAATGAGCGGGCTGACAAGCTCGCAGGTGAGGCTACTGTGGAGGGCGGACGCGCCATGGACCAGGCTGACATTCTGAATGCTCTACGAGAAGTAAGACTTTTGCGAGATCCAAGAAATGACTGTGAATCTACAACCATGGCTAGACTGCGAGAGCAGCAAATTAAAAGAGGGGTGGCCAAACAAGAACACTACGCAGGAAGCCAAAGAAGATTGATAAACCAACACAGAACTGACGTCGTTAGCCGCTACACGTTGCGGGATTTGCTGAGGAGGGGATCCGAGCACTTATGGACTGAATGTTTCGATGTGCAATGAGGATGATCTGTCGACTAACTAACTAACTAACTAACTAACTAACTAACTAACTAACTAACTAACTAACTAACTAACTAACTAACTAACTAGCTAACTAACTAACTAGTTACACTATTTTTGCACAGTATATTGTTATAATCTGTTTTCACTATTTTCTGGAATAATATATATATAACATTAGACTCCAATCGTGATATGCAAAGTATAAGAAACTCATGTGTATTTTTGGAAGGCCTTTGGAAGGCCAAATAATCTTAAGCTATTTTCTCTCTCGGCCTTTTGGTTAATATCAAAGTATAGTATCTGCACTTCATCTGACAATGACCAAATTAGGTGGTCATCCAAATGACACGGGGATGTGCGACCTGATGGGGCGATTCTGGCCCCTGTGGGAGCCCCCCACCCCCTCCCCTCCCCCCAGCCACAACAACAAACGTCTTCAAATTATCCCCCTAGCGCCGAGATCATAGTGTAGTCATCCGCACTTGATCCGGCCAGGGTCATCAGCAGATGTGGAAATTGAATGAAACACAGAGACGTGTTAATTTTTATACGCCATCCATGTTCAATGCTACAAAACTCACTGATTATCGAGCTAACAGCAAGTCTGCAGTCGTCAGAAGCAGCCACGCTTTTCTCTCTATCACCTCTCCCCGTCCCATAATCGTGCGCTCATATGCTGATTTCCAGCTTGGCGACGCTTTAATCGCTGTTGTCGGTTATCCCACAATAAATGTGTGCACGTGTCATGAGAAAAGGATTGCTGCAGTGTGTCGTCACAACGGTAAAGCTGGTTCAAAAAAGAGGCAGGAGGAGACGAACGAACGAACGAACAAACTTTTGTTTTCAAAGGGCTAAGAATTGGGCACGTAGGGCCGTCTAAAGAGAGACGATTGTGGGTGGTTTGACACCAACCATGGGAGGAATATCAATATTAGCCAGGAGTGGCAGCACACGAGACACAAGGCTGTGCACAGACATGATCACCTTCGCTAGACTTTTGGTATATAGGATCGGAAGTCAGGCTGTGCACAGACATGATCACCTTCGCTAGACTTTGGGTATATAGGATCGGAAGTGCAAACCATAATATACGTCGTCGTCGTGTCTCGTGGTCATTCGCACTGCGAGCGCCAACAAGTCAAGTCGCCTTAACCTGTCAAGAAGCCTGATACGCGGGAAAATGTCACGTTGCAAGTCCAACAACAAGAAACACGCGGTAGCCAAGAAGTGCAGCGTGGGAGCCGACAACAAGGAAAAGAACGTGGAGAACCTACCTGCTAGCTGCATCAAAGAGCCCGATTCTACAGCTATTACTGAAGCTACCACGAGGGAGACGATCGACAGTCCATCATAGACAAGACCCAAGTCAGCAGAGAAGAAGGAGGAGACAGACACCATAGCCGGGAACACCGACTCAAAAACAGTCCGATGGGTGGTCAAGCGGTTTAAAGTGGAGCTGACAGACGAAGAAATCCTGAAGCAGCTAGGAGAAGAGAATCCTCACATCCGGTTCATGAAGGCGGACGGCTCCTCACCTACTCCAAGATACCGACAACCTTGGCAGTAGTGACATCGGAGGGCAGCGAAATGCCGACCACAGTATCAATCAACAAGAGAATACAGCAGTCAGAGAGATTCATCCCAAGAATCACTCAATGTTCCAGATGTCAGAGGGTCGGCCACAGCAGAGCAACGTGTTGCAGCAAGACGGAAATCTGCCGTTACTGCACCGATCACCGCGCCTTCAAGGAGTGTCCGCTGGCCAAGCTGGACATGGACTTCAGAGCTCCTAACAACAAAAGAAAGTGCGCCAACTGCCTGGACAAGCATGAAGCAAGATACTTGGGCTGTGCGTACCTGCAACGGCACAGAGACGCCTTAAAGATCGCAACTACCACGAAGACATCAGTCAAGGAAGCAATGCAAAGGGGCGAGACAGCCACGGGTATAGCACAAGCTGAAAGAGATCAACTGCAAAAACAGATAGACGAGTTGAAGAGACAAGTCAAGGCACTGCTGACGCCGACTCCGAATAGCGACAACGAAAAACTACTTGCGGTAATGAAGGAGACTCAGCAAAACATCAAGCAAGAAGTAGAACATATGGCACTGATTAAGAAGGAGAACGAAGAGATCCTACAAACCATTAAATCATGGCGAGAACTACAGAAAGCTGAAATGGAAATATTCCGAAACAAAACAACAGAAGCCGTACAAGAATTTACAGAGAATACGCAAGATGAAAACCAAGAGACCGAGACTGAATCGCAAGAGAAAGCCAGCAACCCAAACACGAATGCCCGAAACAGCCAAAGGGAAGCCAGCATCCAGCCAGACTGCCAAAGAAAACCAAGATGAGCAGCCTGACGACGGCAAAGAGGACACCTCGTCACCCCGCCAATTTACCTGGGCAGATATGGCAGAAATAGACAGAAAAGTGGAACTCATGAAAGAGGAACGCAGGCGCAAGGGACTCCCCGAAGATTACCAAGATGAACACGCTGACGACGGCAGAGAGGACGCCCCGATACCACCATTATTTACCGATGAAGAACTCGTGGAGATAAAAAGGACATACGAACTCAGGTGCAAGGAATACAGAAGGCGCATGGAAGAAAAAGCAAGGAGCACAAGAAATACAAGAGAAAATCAATGCCCTTCCGTATCGCGGAAGACCCAGATGTATACGAGGATGACGAACACCCGTGGCAATACTATATAGATGACGGAGAGATCGTCCCATTTCTGGCCGCAGAGGAAACCATCAAATGGCAACAGAAGCTCAAACTCGAAGAGGAAAAAAGGCAAGGAGGAAAAGGAAAACGTCGAAAAGCTCCTACAGAAAATACAATAAAAAGGAGATAAAAAGACCAAATAAAAAGTCCTTATAAGGACTGCAGCCAGACAAGCCAGACGAGCCAGGAGCCTGCACCAACAAAGAAAACCACAAGATCAGACGAGCATAAAGGATAGCCGCCGACCGACCCCCCAGCTGACGTCACAGACACAAACCAACATAATCAGTCCGAGATAGGACTCACAAGACAAGAACTAGGGTGAATAAACCCACAAAAACCACGGACCTCAACAATAAACACAGCTGAAAAACGCAGGTTGAACGAGGCTGAATTTGGAATTTTTGTTTTGAAAATTGGAATTTGAATTGGAACCATAATATATCGTAAACATAACACTCGATCGCTATTAAGTTTCATTGGTATTTTAAATGTATTTGATATAAGAATCTCCTTCTTATTGTTGCATGTTTGTTGTTGTTGTTGTTGTTGTTGTTGTTGTTGTTGTTGTTGTTGTTGTTGTTGTTGCGCTCGTTAGCTTTTAACTTAAGCGTAGTCTATAAACGCTAATTTTAGTAATAGTGCGCTGAATTTTGCGCGTGGATTAGCTTTATCTTTTTAACAGTGTCCCTTTCTATAAGGGGAACGAACTCCGACATCAGAAGTGCTTGTAATTTAAGTCCCTAAGTCAAGGACGAGAGTTCAACAGTTTAGTCCAGCTATCTATATGTTTTTCATTGTTATCAAACCGGGGTCGTAAAAGCTGTACTAAAACAAACAACAAAACAAAACAGAATAGAAATAATTAAATAAAAAAGAAGAGAATGCAGCCAATGATATGCATTGATCCCTGACCATTGCTTTGATACACAAAGAAAACAGCATCCAATAATTGCACAGACAAGCAAAGAAATGTGAGTCTCCGTATCGGAGCTATAAAGCTAAGCCTGACCACTTTCCATTGTTGTTTATTTGTTGGTCATCAGCATGTGCCATATCCATAAGCATGGGTGATCTTGTTTCTCCATCTCACACGATCGTCAGTCGTGGATAAACAATGTGTTCTTGTCTCGATTATGTCATGTTGTCTAGCCATCGAGATATTTATCTCTCTTCCTTGGCCTTATTCCTTTCCCTTCAGTCTTTCCAACTGTTACTAACATTTCTAATTTATTTATTTCTTCCTAATAAAGTGTCCATAGAATCTCGACTGTCAACGTCAAATTTCTCTAATCAGTTTAATGATTTCATTTGTTTCTTTAGGACTTACTCATTGATTTTTTTTTCCGGTCTAGCCATGGCATCCTTTGCATTTTCTTCAGAAAATACATTTCCACTGCCATCATATGTTTGCCAGCTATTCTGCTTACTTTACACGATTCACGTCTATATAAATGTACACGAATCACATCCATATAATCATTCATTCATCATGTGCCATGCCGATAAGCGTGGGCTTTCATGATTCCCCATCTTACTCGATCCCAGAGTCGTGGATCTTCTCAGTGTTCGTGTCTCGACCATACACCATACCACGTGGCCAAGCCATCCAGGTATTTACTTCTCTGCCTTCCTCTGTTCTCTTCCCCCCGATCTTGCCAGTTGTCATCAAGTTATCCAATGTATTTCTTCTCATAACGTGGCCAAACAATTTTGACTGTCTACGTCTAATTTCTCTAATCAGTCTACGATTATATTTTACTATAATTATACACGATCTATTAGCACTTTACACTATTTTTCGCGTTGCAGTTGACATCCTTTTATTGGTCAGGTATGTCTTCCAACAAGGAAAAGGCATCTTTGCCATAGCGATGCTTCATCTAATGTCTTTAATGCAGCTCTCGTCAGATGATATGCCAGTTCTGAGATAGTTATCTTAATTCACTACATGAATTGACGAAACATGATTGTCTAGGCATTGTTTTAATTTAGCATCACAGATGTTACTTCTGTTGCTTTCATAGCAGGATATATCCTTGTACAAAAGCTAAACGTGATTTTTTTTTAAAATATGTCTCTAGCAGTGTTTATAAGGTACAATATTCCATTTTCTTTATATTTTCTACCGATCTGACTGCTAATACTAACTGCTGATTATCATAATCAAAACAAGATATTGTGCACCTGATAAGAAATCATAAAATGGTAAGCAGTGTGCTTATTTTCTTATCAGTTTTCTTTTTCTTTTCTTTTGGTGATTTATATATATATATATATATATATATATATATATATATATATATATATATATATATATATATATATATATATATATATATATATATATATATATATATATATATATATATATATATATGTTAGCTTGTCTGCTTACTGTCCACTTTTCACATCCATATACCAGTACAGGATCTATGTATCACTTTAACAATCTTTTTCTTTTGTAATTGACAATTTGTTATTGGTCAGTATATTTTCCAATTTTGCAAAGACTACATTTGCCAAAGCGATTCTCTTCTAATCTCAATGACACACCTCTTATAAGATATTATGACTGTTCCGAGATAGTTATACCGACTCACTCTATGAAGTGACGAGAGAGAGAGAGAGAGAGAGAGAGAGAGAGAGAGAGAGAGAGAGAGAGAGAGAGAGAGAGAGAGAGAGAGAGAGAGAGAGAGAGAGAGAGAGAGAGAGAGAGAGAGAGAGAGAGAGAGTTGTTGCGACGCATTCTATGAATTGTTGATTGTTCTGATTCACTCTATGAATTTACGAGAGGTGTACCGAATAACTCTATGTATTGACGAGAGATAGTTGTACTCATGTACACTATGAATTGATTAAATATAATGTTGTAGGCATTTATTTGTAAAAAAACAATTTGACATTTATTTCATCACCGTTACCTTCATTTGATTATATATTTGATTAAACACTAAACTTGATGTTTACCTTCACTGGATTATAAGTTTGTATGAACACTAAGTTTGATATTTTGAAATATGTTTCTAGTAGTGTTTATCGGGACAACATTACTTTTTATTAATATATCCTAAAGATCTCACTGCTACTATTAACGCTAATTATCGTCATCAGAAAAATGTATTATTGTTCATATGATAAGAAATCATAATATGGTATTTCGCTTGCTTATTTCCTTTTTTTAAGCATACCCAGATTATCAAAAGAACAGACTAGCATAATTGTTGAATGTTCACCACATTTATAAATAATTCTATTAAAAATACTTCACGAAAAACCCCATAAATAACCCCCAAAAATACCCACAAAAAATTAAATTACGGTATGGGACAAAAGATTTTAGAATCTTAAGGGTAATTACTAAATCTAAACATCGTTTCTAATCTTTACAGTTCTGGCAATTACTTTCTTAATGTTTTATTCATTTCATTTACAAATCAACCTTTGCTGCCATTTACAAATACGTTAACTTATATATGTGAAAGGAAATGAGCATAGCCCATTTACACAAGTAATTGTATTATTTAGTTTTCTCACTGCATAATAGATTTTTATAATAAAAATATAATGTTATCAACAGAGTGAGAAGCGGGTTCAAGTGTCAGTACAAGATACCAAACATTGGTTACGGTACCTGGAAGAAGTGCCAGCTCATCTGCCCCGATGGCTTCAAGAAATGTCTCGTTAACAATGTCCAGGAACTGGAAGTGCTACTGATGTAGACCCACACATTCTCAGCCGAGATTGCACTCAATGTCCCCAGCTGGAAGAGGACAGACATTGTTGCAGTTGGCCATCCAGCTGAAGACCCTCATTGCTCGCCTCCTAACAAAAGAGGATGAGTACAGTAATCATTTACTTACATAATAAAAGTAATACATTAGTTTTAAACAGTTTGCACATTATGAATTGACGAGAGATACTTGTGCTGATTCACTCTATGAATTGACGAAACATAATCTTTCTAGGCATTTATTTGTGAGAAACTTGGCATTACAGATTTTACTGCCGTTACCTTCATTGGCTTATACTTGTACAAACGTTAAACATTATTTTTATAAAATAAGTCTCTAGTAGTGTTTATTCGTCACAACATTTCTTTTTCTTTATATTTTCTACCCATCTGACTGCAACTACCAACGATAATTAAATAATAAATAAAATTATTATTCAAATGAGGAAAAATATTATAATGGTATATCCATTGTTTATTTTCTTATTATTTTTAGAGCATATCCAAATTATGATAACAACAGACTAGCATAATTGTTAAGTGGTCACTGAATTTATAACAATTTCGTGGGAGACCACATCAACAAATGGAACAGACTTTAACTAAATTAAGACATGGGACATAACAATTTATAATGTTAAGGGACATTATTCAAACTAAAATTATTTATAATATTTACACGTGTGTGAATTACTTTGTTAATTTTTCGTGAATTTCATTAGACATCATCCTTTATTTTTACATTCAAACACCTTAATATATATTCTTGAAATATATATATCTTATGTACACAAATAATTACATTTATTAGTTTTCTCTTTGCACAATACATTTTTATAATCTATTCTTCTTGCTTTGTCATAATAATATATTTTAATTTGTTATTTTTTTTACAGTGAGATTTTGAATTATAAAGCACATTATATTTTTGGCAGGCCTTTGAAAGGCCAATACAGGTACCATACAAAGTAACTAACTTCAGTCATTGTTTGCTCTCTCTCTCTCTCTCTCTCTCTCTCTCTCTCTCGTGCGCGCGCGCTCGAGCGCGTGCGTGCGTGCCCGAGCAAACGCCACATATACTTGTTTTGCAATTTACTTTGTAAAATGGTATGCTTGTTGCGAACTATATACGTATGACAAATTGTGTAGGTACATACAAGATTAACATTTTCAGAAAGCAAAAGTAAATTAGAAAACTTGGAGTATGAATGATTCAGTGATACTGTTAAACTTGTTTAAATAAAACTAACTGTGATTTAGAATACTTGGAGTATGAAAGAATTTCTATTGGCAGATTTTAGTGTGTATGAGAGCACCATCACCATCAACGAGTAATAAGTAAGTAATTACACCATGCCTTGAATGGAGTATTATCACGTGTAATAGAATTCACACATATTGTATATACTGTATCGCAAATATAACATAAACACGCCAAACGAACTTTGTACAAATTTTTTTTTAAAGTTTCATGTTATGATACTCCATGTTGACTTATAGAAAATTCACCGCTGAGAAAGCAGCACATGCAATCTCCGGTCGTCAGAAGCAGCGCCCCCGCCCCTTTTCCACGGTGAGTGCTTCGCTTCCATTACATTCCTCACACTATACGGTTGCGGAACTTCCCGAGTGTCCTTCTTTTGGCGTGCGCTGACATCCTGATGTCCAGCTTCTAGACGCCTTACTCGCCAGTAGCGTTTTATCTCGCAATAAGATTGTTGGCGAGACATGAGAAAGGGAACGCTGCTGTATGTCGTCACAGGGGGGAAGCTGGAGTGGAGGAGAGGCAGGGGGAGACCAAGAGAGAAGATGCTGGGCAGTTTGACCTCATCACATGGAGAAACATCAACATCAGAAATGAGTGGCAGCCCAGGAGACTGAAGTTTATACACAGACATGATGGTCTTCGCCACACGGCATGGGCTAAAGGAAGAAGTGAGAAAACGCCTCAGAATGCATACTTCATCAATTGTTGCCCATTTCATTCACAGGTATCACCGTTGTCTCACCTGGACGCTATACCCCTCCCCTCCTATCATTTTATTATGGCTATCTATAGCGTTATGTGATTGACCCTCCCCACTCCTACAGCTTACAAAACCACCATCGAATACCTTGCTCCTGTCCAGCCCGCGTGTCCGCATGTTCTCTTCTACCACCATTCGAGGCGCGTACTACACGCGTGTCGTGCCCATAACAAGGCAGCTCTTTACGACAGGTAAAGGAAGCTTTACGTATATGTTCGTGTAGATTGTATTTATATAGAGCATGCTTGATGTGTGCGTGCTGACGAAGGTTATAACTGTCGCCTGTGTGTGAAGTGTGCGTGCTGACGAAGTTATAACTGCCGCCTGTGTGTGATGTGTGCGTGCTGACGAAGGTTATAACTGCCGCCTGTGTGTGATGTGTGCGTGCTGACGAAGGTTATAACTGCCGCCTGTGTGTGATGTGTGCGTGATGACGAAGGTTATAACTGCCGCCTGTGTGTGATGTGTGCTTGCTGACGAAGGTTATAGCTGCCGCCTGTGTGTGATGTGTGCTTGCAGACGAAGGTTATAACTACCGCCTGTGTGTGATGTGTGCGTGCTGACTAAGGTTATGTCTGGCACCTTTGATTGTATTCTACTAAAGCTTTCGCATTCTGCTCGTTTTCGTTGATTCATTCATAACTAAAGGAAAAAGTCTCAAAAAAGAATTGTGTATTTGGTTTGAGGATCTTAGCCAAGCTTAACACTTTTTCTGTATCAGTCAAAGAAGGCAATCATTCTCTTCTCCTTACAGTTTATGCCGTCTGGCGTTGGTGACCATGCCTGTTCAGAACATTCTGTTTCATGTGCTGCCAACCATTTATGATACTGATGATTTTGCATGCGAAAATATTAAACCGCTCAGTATCTTTCCTATTGGTCTTCCCATGCTTCTCCACCCTTCCAACTTTACCGTTGTGAGGACATATTCCACCTTTCCACTTCACATGACCATCTCAAATAATGTGAGGGAAAATTTAAATATGGGCCAGTCCATGTTTCTTTGCGGTACACCGATCTTTGAATTGTGCCGTCTGCTCTACGTCTCATTAGGATATCTAGAAACGGCAACGCTTCGTTGTGTTCGTGTTCCATAGATAGAGAGATAGAGAGATACGCCAATACTTAAATTTTCAAAGCTTCGCTCCTGCCCAGTACAAACGGGGCTTAGTACGGACCCTATTTGACCGTGCCATGAAGATATGCACCCCGGACACACTGACAGAGGAATTTGAAACTCTCTGAAGAATGCCTTAAACCTGAATGGGTACTCCACAGGATTTATAAAGCGCCACTGCCAACAGCCCAAACCGAAACCAGAAGTAACTACAGTCCCTAAACTCAAGGTATTCATCCAGCTAACCTTCCGAGGAGATGACGTAATGCAACGTCTGCGGGACCGGCTCACCACAGCAGTCGGGCGAACATTCTGTGCTGCAACTCTAGTCATCAGGTACAGAAACACACCGATCCCGATCCCAGCAATAAAAGAACCTGTAGCTTTGTACGCCAAATCAATTGTATTTACCAATTTACATGCAGATGCGAGGCCATCTACATAGGTAGAACTGAGCGACAGTTACATTGCAGGGTTTCGGAACACATTCCGAATTGGGTGGACAAGATACTACACACAGAAGATGGTAGCCTAGGCAGGCCGACACACCGGAACAGTCCTGCTTCATCGGTCGAGAGACATGTGCTCGAGAGCGGTCACGTGGTTGAAAGAGACAATGCCTTCCGCGTGTTGTTCAACACACAAAGTAGTCGATTGTTAAAGTTTGCTGAACCTATAATAATTAACCTTCGTAAGCCGTCCTTGTGCAAGCAGAAAGATATGTTAGTGAGTTTAAAATTACCGTGATAGACGATCGACATTAATGCACGAACATGTGTATATTTCAGTTTCAAGGATTTATCTAGTTAATTCACGTAAGTTGTGTGATTTCTGCAGTATGTACCTGACGAGATGCAGCGAAATATGCCAGGCAATAAATCGTGCAATAAATGTTTGTGTCTTCGTTATTTAAATTCATCACGGGAAAACATTGTTTTGAATTCAGTTTTATCCTTGGATTATTTATTCGTTATCACCAATTTTACATAAAATAGACGTTGGTCGTGGTACAACTTCACGATAACGGGTCATTCCATACTTCTCCGTTCCTGTGTTAGTGAACATCACACAAAATGCTTCTTACTGTGAAAAGTAGAACAGCTGTTCAGACAAATCAAAAGCAGGCACATGCATACATGTATAATGCCACTGCCACACTACCAACACAGTAGACAGCCATTAATATTAAAGATTTTCGTCGATGGAAACAAACAGTCACTAGAGAACTAACAATTGTCCACACATTATTCGTCAGGCAAAAACCAGTTACCCGTTGACATCTGATTTCGAGAAATAAGATGTCAAAAAGCATGACAACTTATATATCACTGTCACCCTTACTGAAACATTCAAATATACTTACGGCCGCAAAACGTCAGATGATGAATATCATATTCACACCAACAATTTCCTGCCAATGTCAAACCTGGACATTATCCAAATCACACGCAAAATCAATATCTACGAGATGAGGGGCTAGATAAGAGATTCCAACTTAACTTTCCGATACCGAGAAAGAAATTGTGTTATCAGGCAGACTGTGGGATTACCACCTTAAACCACGTATACTGAAAAGCAGAATATCAGATGTATCGGTCATCTGGTAAGAATACAATACCGTCAGTTACCAGCACTTGCGCTACACTAAAGAATATCTGATACGAGAGCAAGATGGCACGCTAGGAAACAACATTTATTGACGACATCATAGAGATTGTACAATCACAAGGAATGAAACGATCCTGTGCTACATTTTGGGCGCTCTAACGTCAACTAATTCTCCCCACGACGCTTCATGCAGAAATGGAAGGTGATGACGATCAAGTATAAAGTCTTTTACTGAACATCGTCTTTCATCATGTTCACCCACCCCCTTCCCATCCGACAATATCGTCAGTTTACAATCGTCACTCATTTTGCTCGTATATGTTTTTGTTTTTTTAAATATCGAAGACACAAACAGTAGATTGCACAGTGTCTGGCATATTTCGCTGCATCTATTCAAGTCGCGGAAGTCACACAACAAGCAAGTCGACGAATCCTTATAAAATATACAATACATATATCAATCAATCATGTGCCATGCGGGAAAGCGTGGGCGGTCATGACTCGCCATTTCACTCGATCAATAGAGTCGTGGATCAGTTCAGTGTTCCTGTCTCGTCCATGCCATGTGGCCAAGCAATTCAGGTATTTTCCTCTCGGTCTTCCTCTTGGTCTGTTCCCTTCGATCTTGCCAGTTGTCACTAAGTTCTCCAATCGATTTCTTCTCATAACATGTCCAACAAATTTTGACTCTCTACGTCTAATTTCTCTAATCAGTTTACGATGTTCATTTGTCTCCTGTAGTACTTGGTCATTGGTTTTTCTATATGTCCATGGTATTCTTTGCATTGTCCTCAGAAACCACATTTCTGCAGCCATCAGCTGTTTTTCAGCTTGACTGATTATTGTCCAAGTTTCACATCCATACAAAAGAACAGGCTCAATGTATCCCCTCAGAACTCTTTTTCTCGTTTCATTTGACATGTTTTTATTGGTCAGAATGTATTTTTTTTATCTTGCTAATGGCTACTTTCGCCATGGTGATTCTTGTTCTAATCTCTTCAAGGCATCTCCCATCAGATGTTATGACTGTTCCGAGATAATTGTATCGATTTACTTGTTGAAAAATATTCCCATTTACTTGTATATTACATTGTGGTATTTCGTTCCTCCTAGTGACGACCATAGCCTGTGTCTTTTTACAAGATATTTCTAACCCCAGTGTCACTTGTCGTCTCTGGGGGGACAGCAGAATCAATAAGCACACTTCAAACTTCCCTGTTTTTCACTTTTGGGTCTATTGCAGGACCTTTGTCTACAACCCCCTTTCCAGTCTTTTATTCACTATCTCTATCTCTGTCTTACCACAAGAGCATACTCCTCTTCACATTCCTCCAGAACATACCCACACAACAGCGTCCTCCAATAAATACTAAAATTATTTAATGAATAAAATGTGTCATGGGTGTGTATGGTGTAGGGGTAAAGACATCTGTGGTGTATTCTATCGTGTAAGTGAGACAAGATTGACAGTCTAGGATCCACATCACAGTTCTCATCACGCAACGGCCATGTTATATCGCAACAGCACAGAACTGGAATGCGCTCACCCAGTGAAGTGTCTCTCTGAATGATGTTGATTTCGTAAGAGGCGACTAAGGAGGCTATGCTTCAGTCGCCCTGCTACTGAGTGAGTGCGTGGCGCGACACTGTGAGCTGTGAGTTTCGTGTGAAATGCTTTTGAATCTGCCCGAGGTGTTTTGGAAGGTGACTGCATGTTCGGAGCGATGGCAGCTGGCTATGTCCCCGAGTTGACCGGTTTTTGCCTTATGTAGAAATGCGTGGCTGCTGGGCTTCTGGTTGACTGCCACTGCCATCGACGATGAACTGTATTTTCGTGGACTGTGTGGGTGAGCATCTAGGAAGCATCCAGATGGGAAAATGACTGCCGATTCCAACAGAAATGAACTGGGTGTTTCGTGGGGGACTATTCTGTTGACATTCTGGCGGCGGCATTATGCACAGTGTATCTGTGCGGGCTGTTGTTTGTCGAGACTCCTGTCTTTTCCACTTTTCACATTGGGCAGTGGGGAGCGTTTTATGTGATATTTACTGGCACAGGAACGGAGCATAATGGGGACGACCCGTTGCTGTGAAGTTGGAACCGTGACTAACTAACTAACTAAGATGTTGATTTCTTCACAATATCTCCTTGAAAACCTTTGAACCAGTATGTTCCCCACTGAGTGAATTTTGTAGGTTGTGTCTTTCAGTTTTATACATCCAATAAAATGAAAGTTATTATTGTCCAGGTAATGTCTACACATCCGATACACTTGAATATACTATCGTCTATGTATGACCGAACAACCAAAACACTGTCTAGAGATATATCGCCGACACACTGCTTTCATTTAGTTCAAGAAATGTTTTGTTACGCTTCGAAAATGTCTCGCGTTACAGCCTTTTCATTTATATGATAGTTCATGTGAAAAATTATGATATTCAGTTCTGTGTTTATTTGAAATATATTATGCTATCAGTCTCTCTTATCATGACTGCATTCTAAGTTTCCTTTAGTTCAAGAACTGCCTGACCTTAGTTATGATACAAGATTCAAATCTTGATGTTATGTATCACTGCACCAGAATATGGTAATTTCCTTCTTCTCAGGAGTGTAGCTATTGCTCTTTAAATGGGAACCTGTCGAATAGGCAATACCAGGTGATATCAACCTAACTCAGACTCATTAGAGGTGCGAGTAGGCTTACGGCCGTTCTCAGTTAGTAACCTCTATATATTCAGAGAACTGACCTCTGACATAAGATATAGGAGTTCTTCACATAACTTATGACTAGGTAAAAGAAGTAAAAGTCACAGGAAAAGCTCAGACATCCCAGAAAACACCTCTACTAGAATCTCCTAACATAGACCTATCCTTATCTCCACCCTTTCTGTCTATCTTCTCATGTCACAGTACTTATTCTATCGAGTGCACTGACACCTTACTCGACCCACTAAGTTACTCCTCAGCTAAATGCTGCCGACACTCGATACTATGGCTACACACGCAAATTCACTATGCTCGAGTTCTACTCTACATCACTACTACCTTATAATCACTATCCTCAGCCTAAATTGGGAATACATATGCACATCCAGTACAAATGCCCGTTGTTTTCAACCAACGCGGAACATTGTAAATGCCTTTTGGTACTATACCAAGAATAGATCAACACTTCCTCTGGTTTAAGACCTCGTAGCACACTGAATTACAATTGTATATTCAGACCATTTATACTTTGGCTATGTAGGACTATACTGGTATACTCCACCAAGTAGCCCAGATTCTTTTCTCCTGTCTTTTGATCTTCATACAACAACATGCCGACAATCTCCTTTGATAAACGATCTTTTCGGGACATCCATGATTATCCTTTGATATCGACTCTTTTTTCTGGATCACGGACATACGTTCTCGTACTTCTAAATACCTCCGATCGTGTCTCCGTCTTCTGTGTTCAAAGGGATGTGATTGTAGTTTATCGGCCCCCGTCTCATAACAAACACGTGGTAGCTGTTTTGATCGCCGATCTTTGTTCTTTATTCTAAGGGTCAACAACCTTCTATCACCTCGCGACTGAGGCGGTCTCTGTTTTGTTTTTATCGTTGGGTCGACAACCTTCCAGTATTCTGTGTCACCCAGCTGCTCACTGTGTACAACATCCGCATATACTAATTGTTGCAGATCCTGCGCATTGTCTGCAATCAATACTGTATCGTCCTCCAATGTTGATTCCATTTATATCTTCTATATTTCTGAAAATATTTTCACTGTACAGGGAAAACGATCTGGAGACATTACACACACCTGCCTAACAAGTCTCGTAATAGGCTGATATTGTCCCACTTCATTATCAATCCTTATGGCAGCTTGTTGTTTCCAGTATATGTCTTTTATAAATCTAATGTCTTTCCCATCAATTTGTAGATCTGCAAGCATATCCACGATGTTGACATGTCTAACTCTATCAAAAGCTTTTGTGTAGTTAATAAAGCAAAGATGTATGTCCTTGTTTACTTCTATAGCACATTCAATAACTGTTCGCAGCATATACACAGAATTTACTGTACCCTTTCCTTCTACAAACCCACATTGTCCTTCCCCTATTTGCATGATAATTCGTAGACAAATCTGTGTGATGTGACTCATTAAACTAATTGTTCTATGTTGATCACATTCCAAGGCTCCTGATTTCTTTGGGATTGCAATAATACAGGGTTACATAATTCAGAAGGTATATCTCCAGTATCATATAATGTGTTCAGCAGTCTGGTGACTTGATCTAGTCCATATTCTTCTGAAGCTTTAATCATTTCTGTTGTGATGTTATCTGCACAGGAGGCCTTGCCAGCTTTCATATGCTTAAGAATATTTCAAACCTCAGTAGTTAGAAAGGCGCAAATCGGTTATGATTTGCCGGAGCCTCCGGCAATTGACCTTGACCTCGGCTGATTTTCACTCCCCCTCGGTCATGTAGTTGGGTGGGTAAGGGGTGCTATTTAACTCTTATATTTTGGGTTGTATAGTAAAAAATGTGTGTACCACACAATCAACATGAAGCACCCTCTTGGAGTGATCAACAAGAAAAATCATTCATACCACTAAAAAACCAAAGAGTTCGTTTTCATAACTTTTTATTTTTCATCAAATTTTCAATAATGTGTAGAAGAGTCAAACCATTTTTATTGACAAAGTACATTCATTTTTATTGGTCGGGACAAAGGTGACAGTGAGTCTTTTATATAGACATTTCACTACATATGACCACTTTAATAGAACATATAGACACCAAACAGTAGAAAACATATATACATAAGTACACTAGGACGTGTTATATGTCTAGGGGTGATGTAGTGACCTTGTCTTTGTGAACTTGACGTTTTATGTAGAAATAGGATAGCGAGTTTCTGTGTTGTGTGTATGTGTAGATAGACGTGTCTTGTGTTTTGAAACCTACATTTGTCCCTCCAGTCGCTGTCTGTGTGTCAAGTACATCTAAAAATGTTTGTCTGTCTAGGTGTGTGTTGTGGTGTTTGGTGAGGCCCTTTGTGCTTGTTTTATTGTAGTCTCCGAAACAATGGTATGTTTTACTACATAAGGATACCATTCCATCCCCTTCGTATTCTAACTTGAAAAGACCAGGGGTTCTCTTTTCATAAGCTTTGATAGTCTGGCAAGCCTTACAGGTATCAGTATTAACTATATGTTCAGAGCAGACTTCAGACGGGAACCACTGAGTATAGACTCTATCATACTCTGCTCTAAGGTGTGGTCTAACTGCTTCCGCTAGGTTAGGTGTGCTAAGCACTAAGTAAAGAGAGTCAGTGTCCATTTCACAAAGCTGAAAGTCGTCTTTAGAGATAAATGTGTCTAGAAAGTCGTAGTAGAAAGCCAACATTCTTAATTTGGCATATTGATAAACGAAAAAACCTATCTGAAGGGGGAGATCCCAGACTGTTGTCTTTTTCCCTTTTACTACTTCAAATATGTCTTCGGTCAGTGGTGTCATCTTCTTAAATAAGGGATTATTTATTAACTTGGTTGTGTCTTCACCCTTACAATAGGAAACATTGGTGTGCTTGGCCTTATTGGTTAGAGTTTTGCCGTAAGCGGCATTCCCCAATAATTTCATGGTTTCAGCCTTAACGGTAGAGGTTGTATTACTGTCACCTTCTCTTCTGGCATCAGAAACCATATCACCAAATTCTTGGAAGCAGCTAACTGGCTTATATTCAATGATTTGGTATACATGGGTGACCTCTAGCCCATGTTCCAGATACCATTTTAATAATGGCGTGGCTAACATGAGCTTTTCTCCGATATAGCTACCTATAAGTGTCCGTCTGGCACTTGACAGCAGTTTATGTGACTGGGCGTACTCACACATAAACTTACCTATATGCTCTCTGCCCACTTCAATATTTTTGAATATTGGTGTCATCTCTGAGAATTGCGCTTTGTATTTGTCTGGCACGTGGATATCACACTCTATCAACCCAAACAAACTCTCAGCTCTTACAGCCTTTAGAATCCTTTCTTTGTTAATGGTCTTTTTATTATGCCATGGTTTGACATATGGGAATCTGCCCTTGACAAAACCCTTAACGTCACTATTGGTCTTTTTAAGGTTCCGCCAGTCACATTCCCACATTTCTACTACTTTAACTTTCACCTCGTTAACCAAGTAGTCGTGAATGTCACAGGTGTTGTCATATAGTTCTGTCAGAGGTATCTTATTTACTGGATTTATGTCAATACCACGAGTCAGGGGACAGTCTGGGTGGCCATGGAATAGACATCCGTGAAACTGATACACGGTTGTATTCACCCTATCCCACCCATCTACTCTAATATGACGCGGGCCCAGCGCCATCTCCCGCCCATTGAACTGTGTCCTCAACTCTATATTCTCACTATGCTCTATCCACGCTAGCCACTCTCTGCACTGAACAGTGTAAAATCTACCCTTATGAGTCTTGAACTCATCTTCTGCCTTTCGAATGACAGGAAAACCCGTGGGCATCTTTTGCATTAGAGCCCACAGGTAGAGAGCGTTAGCGTCATACCCTTTCAAACTCTTAACAAGCTTACCCCCTCTGATGCGTGTCTGACCTATCTCATGGTACCTATGAAAGATTATGGACGGCCCTCCTACAATATTGTCTCTAAGTGTTTTGTGCAGGTCTTTCTCGTTCTCAGAACATAGTGAAAACAGTACGTTTTTGGGCAGAGTCCTAAAAAGATATTTTAAGGTTACTCCAGGGACGGAAATGGCATCCTTAAACATGTCTACACCTAAATCTTTGTAGAAGGAAACCTGTTTATCTAATGCCTTAATAAAAGGCTGAACATCTTTGTTATTATACCACACTAGAAAGTCTTCTAATGTGGTCATCTTATTTTCTACCCACACTTTCTGACACTCTTTATACTCTGTCTCAGTAATATTACAATTTCTTAGTTTTGAAAAGAATGCCTCGTGTGGGGGTAACTGTGTTTCTTTTAGTTTTTCAAGGTTAGTTATAAACTCATAAGGGAAATTTCCCTTAGTTTCTTTAATTTTGTAAGCGGCTAGATACTTTGAGTAGTTGAAACCTGGCGCTAAATAGTTACTGATATCCAGAAACTTCAATTGATCTGTGGCAATACACATAAAATTATTGTTTCTCTTGACAACAAAATTGCACGACACGTCCTCTGATTTTATGAAATAAGAAAATAAGTATGGCTTGATGAGGTTCATATCGTACTTTCCAGAGTTGAACCCCAGGACCGGTAGCTCTTTCAAGTACGCATCGAACCTACCAATTAAAGTGCTCTCATTTATCGCCTCTAGGGCAGTGTACACATCTTCGAACTTAGCGTGCAGTTCTGAATACGCCGCATCAGCGATTCGGGTCAAATGATCAAGCATCCTATTCACCAGCTCTTGGGGATCACCCGATGTGATGAAGCAGACTGGGGCTTCGAACCCAGGTACGTTGGAGGCGACTGAGCACGACATGGGAACATGTTTTGCTAAAAATTGTGTTGAATTACTATCACAAGGAAGGTTTGAAGACTCAAAGAAACATTCAAAATCGTATGTAGCCCTGTAAGGGTAAACATACTTAGGATCGACTGGGATGCCTTGGTCAGCAATAAGGTCCCAGACGGTTTCAGGTGGACTGTAAACCCCTCCTTTAAAATGCTCTACCGTTTGACCCCCGTTACATGTTTTGTAATGTTTCTCCAGATCCCTAAAGATCTTCCACAACTTCCCACATTTTGGGCAACTAAAAGCGTGAGCTGCTTTGTCAATATCTACAATATACATGAAATGGTCTTTAAAAAATAACAGTCTTAACGTTTCATCGTATGTCCCACTACCTCTAAGCTTTGGTACCAGTGAATGGTTATCATCGTACTCAAAAATGTCTACATTGAGAGCAAAGCATTCTTCTAAATTGGGGACATCAAGTAGTTTAATACCTGGAAAATTAGTAAGGGACTCTATGTTCTGATACTCTTTCCACTTATTAGCATACTCTTTTGTCTGTTTCCTAAGATTTGTAACTTCTGAGCCTTTGTGTACGGCTAGTGCTCTAAAAAAACAAAGATTATCAGTGTATGGCTTAGAACTAGAGTCATATTGTAGTATATTAATGGCTTGGTTGTGGGTAATGTATTCGGGAATATCAGTCAGGCAGCAACCAATAGGAAAATCAGGAATGTGAAAAATATAAAATGACGTAGCAGCTACTGTCTCTACACTGTATTTGGTGTCTGGTCGTTGCTGCATAGCGTATGTAAGGATATCATGTTGATGAACTGTCTTGATGAAGTCGTCAAAGTCATGTCTGTTATTAATTAACGCTGGAAATTCTAAAACGGGAGCGTTGTTGGAGGAAGCATGAAAGAATCTAAGGTCCTGTGTTTCTCTATGTCTCAGAATTAAATGGTGGGAATAATTGATCTTGAATCGGTTTGTCTGAGTATTAAAGACCTTGTATAGGGTATCTGTCCAGTCGATAGGGTGCTGTGTCTGTGGGCTAATGTAGTATGTGTAGACTGACATGTGTTTACCACACTTGTGATGTGTCCTAATACTATCCCAGTTTTCCCTATAGGTGGGTTGGATTTCATCAGGGAGGTTGTCTGGTGTTTCTGTTTCAACTTGTCCAAGTTTCTGTTTTTTAGGTGTATGTGTGTCTGTGGGAGCTTTCCTTTTACGTGCTGTGGTGTTTGATGCAGTAGTATTTGGTGCTGTAGTGTCCGTGTTTGAAATTGAGGGTGTAGTGTGCATTGATGGGGTAGTGTCCATTGATGATGTCTGGTGATGCTTTTTAATGTGGGACTTTAGATCATCTTTTCGTTTGTATGAGTTATAACATATGTGGCACTTGTGAGTTGTGGTGTTGTGTATGGTGTTAATGTGACGTGTGAGATTGCGCTGTTCAGTGAAAGCTTTGTCACATGTAGGACACAGAAAGACATTCTGAGTAGTGGCCATAGTGATAGACAGAACTGTGGTGATGAGTCAAGTTTCCGGTGATAAGCTCTTGTGTATCCAAACTTTTCCAAATTACAGATCTTGGTAGTAGACAGTGTTATTCAGCAAAAGACACTTTTAACTTCCTGTATTGGTAATATGAAGCAATAGTTTCCGGTTGTTGATAAGGTGATATTAAGATCTTGTGTAGTTGGTAGCTTTTCCAGTTAGTATAGTTTCCGGTAATGGCTTGATAATGTTAGGCAATAGTTTCCTGTGTTGGCTTTGATGATAGTAAGACGTTGTGTGGATCCAATAGATAACGGCTTGATAGTGAAAATTAGTATGTAGGTTCCTATCGTTCCACTCTTGTATAAAGCTCGAGTAAGCACTGGGCGGCAAACAGCTGTGGAGAATAACAAAAATCATTATAGATATTTTGCAACCATATGACATATCTACAGGAAATATTGTATAAGACATACCAAAAGGTATGCCGTCACATAACACTTAGTATTATATTTTCATTTTCTCTGTTTTCTTCACATCCAGTCCTTATGTAGTTGATGGTGAAGACAAACAATGACCTTTTTTTATTTTTATTTTTTTAATTTTATTTTATTTATTTATTTATTTATTTTTTATTTGTTTGTTTGTTTGTAATTCTATTTTCTGTGTTATTTTATATTGGATGACACAACTGTGGTATACTAATGAACATTGCTGAATACGGCCACCAAGGAACACTATATATGGTTGAAAATATTTAGTGATGTGTAATATGAAAAACGTTGAAGGCATACCAGTGGTAGACAGTTCCCTTCCTTTCCTTGTACGTAATAGCCTCGAGATTGTACTTCCTTGTATGTAATGGCTTCGATTTGTTAGCAACTTTTCAACCTGGTGAAAAGATAAATATTATAGATATAACAAAGTAAAATAAGATAGGGCTGCTTGAAACAACTAATGGAAACAAAGATAATCCTGGCTAATATGAAGATAATCACAGAAAAGTCAGAATATCATATAAAAGGTCAAAGAAACTCTCAGTGCTTAGAAATTAAAAAACAACGCAACAGTAAAATACGAAACTAATACAAAAGAATTCAACCACTTACTAATCAAAGATCAGCAGAAGGCTACCTAAAGACAACAGATGGATAAAATAATAGAATAGCTTTTACACATATGATCAGAATATTGAAAAAACCTTTATGAAGTTAACAGAGAAGAATATAATAAGGAAGGGCCACCGTTTTGAATGTGGAGGCTCTAACCATATGAAAGCTACCAAAAGCCCGGTTCAGACAGCATCATAGCATAAATGCTTAATACTTTAGAACTGATGATCTACAAACGGCTGGAAAAGATCTTAGACATGTAAAAACATATAATGAAAACTACAAGCTACCATAAAAATTGATAATGAAGTAGACCAATTTCAGCCTATTGAGAGAGGTGTGAGATGGGTATGTGTAATGTCGCCTTGTACAATGAAACTGTTTCCAGAAATATAGAAGACATGAAAGGAAACAATAACAGCTAGGCAGATGACACAGTCTGATTACAGACAATGAAGAGGACCTGCAACATTTAGTAGACCCACGCAGTCAATAACTAGGGGTGGAACTGAATAGTAAGAAGACACAGATTATAGCCCTTACTGGAAAATAAGTACCTTACACAATGTAACAATTTAATTTAATATCTGTTGAAGCAAAACACCCTTCTTCGTTGAATGCGAAAATGAGAAATAGACTTGGCCTTCGTTTCGTCACTGGTTTTGATACTGTCTGCGTGAGAGAGGTGTATATCTGAAATGAACAACATCAATCAACCAATCAGAGAACAGATAACATCAAATCACAAAGGTTATATCCCTGTAATGGTCTGAGGGACATTTTGAATCAACCAATCAGAGAACAGATAACATCAAATCACAAAGGGTATATCCCTGTAGTGGTCTGAGGGACATTTTGAATCAACCAATCAGAACACAGATAACACCAAATCACAAAGGGTATATCCCTGTAGTGGTCTCAGGGACATTTTGAATCAACCAATCAGAGAACAGATAACATCAAAATCACATAGGTCATATCTCCTGTAATGGTCTGAGGGACATTTTGAATCAACCAATCAGAACACAGATAACACCAAATCACAAAGGGTATATCCCTGTAGTGGTCTGAGGGACATTTTGAATCAACCAATCAGAGAACAGATAACATCAAAATCACATAGGTCATATCTCCTGTAGTGGTCTGAGGGACATTTTGAATTGACAGAAAACAGATAAGAAATTAACACAAATGTTCTTTCCGAGATGTAGGTCATGTGACCGGAAGCCCACTTTGGTCATTTATGTCCACGTCTTCCAGATGTATGTTTCCAACCCGAACCACCTTTGACCTGGTGTAACCCACTTTAATTATGACCAAGACTGTTACACAGACCGATGAAGAGTCATACATCTCTAACACATCGTCAATGTTATGATTATATTTAACCCATATAGACATCACTAACCACCATTAAAATACACCATTGGTTACAATAGTTATATATCGAAAAAGTCCCAAGTCGGCTTCTGATGTATCAACTTCTAACACGTGGCACTATTTCACTTTATAAAGAAAACTATTTTAGTAAAGTTTGTTTTAAATGAAACCAGAAGTATTCTAATGTGTGAACTTTGAAAATTAATTGTCTTGTTGCGAAAAGTGTATATAAGAAAATATTCCTGGTTGATCCTGAAATCTAAATGTGTACACACATACCTTACTACTCAGTAGCATGTCCTTTGCAGAATCTCATTCCCATAAAAACCCATCCAAAAAAAAAAAATTCTTGATCACAAACAAGATGTCCATTACAACCAACTGGAGATCATCTACTTTAGATCTTCCAAGACATACACCCTTATTGTTCTCTCCAAACTTTCATGACGTTTCAAGTGACCAAAACACCAATTTTCTTTGCTTGTCTTTAAAAAAACCATCTTCAATATTCTTGAAGTAAAGTAAGATATTCTTAGAACCCCTCTATTACATTTTATATTCAAGTGCCTTTATGACGTGTTTAGTGTCTCACAGGCGTAAGTTGAATACTCTTAAAAACATAATTGTCTGTAGTTCTATCTGTCCCACTCTATTAAGTTGTCTTTGAAGAGCAATTGATAATCGATTAATTTCTTTCATTGTGTCATTGTTGGTAATCAAGATATTCGAAAGTTTCCACCACCTGGTTGTTATGGGGTTCTTGGCTTTGCCGAAAGCACATTACTTTCCTTCTGGACAGTGACTATTTTAATCTGTGACCATACTGATGATCTATCGGTCCAGACCAACAACAATATGTTGTTACACTTCATCCACATGCTTCCATGGCTTCACATAACCATGATTCAGGTACGCCACCCAAAAGTGCTCCATAGAAGAAAGAAGGATACCCTGTAATCGGGACTACCATACACAAGTAAATTTTAGGCCAATCTCTCAGAATATCACACACAATCAGTCATACACACTCTCATTGTGAGTTCTTTATAGGCTGTCTGATCGTTGTGCTAACATTAGAGGTCTTAGAGTGACCAACAACAACAACAACAACAACACAGGCGGACACGCAGTCATATATACCAGTATACCCACATAGAGAAACCCGACGACAAATAAGCAGATACACACAGTCAGACATATAGACAGATAAAAAGACATATAGATAGACTCACAGACAGATAGATGGACACGCAGTCATAGACACCAGTATATCCATATAGAGAAACCCACCGACAAATAACCAGATACAGACAACCAGACAGATAAAAAGACAGCCAGACATATAGATAGACACACAGACAGATAGATGGACACTCAGTCATAGACACCAGTATACCCACATAGAGAAACCCGACGACAAATAAGCAGATACAGACAACCAGACATACAGACAGATAAAAAGACATATAGATAGACTCACAGACAGATAGATGGACACGCAGTCATAGACACCAGTATAGCCATATAGAGACACCCACCGACAAATAACCAGATACAGACAACCAGACATATAGACAGATAAAAAGACATATAGATAGACTCACAGACAGATAGATGGACACTCAGTCATAGACACCAGTATATCTACATAGAGACACACAAACCCACAAACAAATAACCAGATACAGACAACCAGACATACAGACAGATAAAAAGACAGCCAGACATATAGATAGACACACAGACAGATAGATGGACACTCAGTCATAGACACCCGTATAGCCATATAGAGAAACCCACCGACAAATAACCAGATACAGACAACCAGACATACAGACAGATAAAAAGACACGTTTTTAGTCATACGCGCAAACACTGATACAAACCATTAACAGATAAATGAAACAACAAACACACGGCCCGAAGTGTCCCCTCACATTACCTTCTTACTTTTCAATCTTTGTGCTCAGAATATGGTGAATTTTAGATTTATTCTGATGACATCATTCTGATTATCATGTGGTTACACATCTATTCACCCCTCATGTCACTAAGCGGTCATGTTCTACCATTTCACTCGATCACTAGAGTCGTGGATCTGGTCTCGACCATACCAACCCATCCAGGTATTTACTTCTCGGTCTGTTCCTCTCGATCTTGCCAGTTGTTACCATGTTTATTTCTCATAAAATACCCAACAAATTTTGTCTACCTTTTATTTCTATAATCTATTTACGATTTTCATTTTGTTTCTTGTAGATTATTTTCTGCCCGTATTATCTTTTCTCCACCTTTCCATCAGATGTTTTTCAACCTGTTCCACACATCGATACAAAAGTATGAAGCATTTCAACCCTTTCTTTTTTCTAATTGCTATCTTTTTGGTCAGTTTCGTCTTGCTAAAGGCTACATTCGCCGTGGCGATTCTTGTAATCTCTTCAAACCATTGCCCCTCAGAACTGTTCCGAGATAATTGTACTTGTTTTCCTATTTACTTGTGGTGTTTTCCTAATAATCTGTGTCTTTTTAATGCTAATCCTAGTTGTTCACGTCTATTAATTGTTGCAGGTTCTGTTCCTTGTCTACAATCAAGACTGCCTATCTATTGATGTCCCGCAATAATCTTTTCATATAATTCTGGTGTACAAGGGGGAAAAACATTACACACCCCTTTTTAGTTGGGTGACTATTTCATTATCAATCCATATGACAGATCCAATATGTTTTTTCTTCCCCACCAATTTGTAGCTTTTCAAATATAGCTAATTTGCCGTACACAGCCTTATCAACGTGATAACATTCACATGTGTGTTAAAAGCCTTGTGTAGATGACTTTTGTGCTACATTCCTTTGAAAAGGAGTAACAAGTAAAAACGAAAAGAGAGCAAGTGAAACCAGACCTTGTGGCCTCTCTCTTTTACTGTGCTCGCGTGGGCGCGTGCCTTGGGGAATTTATACGAGAAACCAGACAGGTCACAAATACAATTCGGAAGATATAAAGACACAGTTTTTGGGGGATAGATAATGCAACAGATCTATAATTGTTGGATATTGTAGTAATATGGAGTGCTCTATCAAGAAAATATTAATAATGGTATCAAAAGAAAGTAAATGTTTTACAGGACATCGCTGTCAACAGCTTTCAGCTGATTTCTAGACAAGCTTACACTCAGTAGTTTGCCATTGAGCGACCGGCTCACATCATAAGTATGAACCAGTGCTGATTCTCACAGTGAGCACGTTACTTACGAAGAAAAAGTGTAACCGGGGATACCAACAGTGGTGACACCAAATGTGACAGAAACATTCTTAACCAAGTAGATAAATTATCTAGGGGTAATTATCAGATGGATGATGTACAAGAGATTAATGTACAGAACAAACAAAATTTTAGAAAATGAAAAAGTAAGAGAGTGGTAAATAGTTTTGGTGTGTGGGAGTGAATGTTGTAACAAAAAAAATTAGAAGCAGCTGGTTTGTAAGGTGAATTTCCTGTGTAACAACTAGAAAAGAAACAACTTTCTTCGATCATGTAAGAGCCGCATGAACATCGTGACAACTGTTATCTCAGTAACATACCAATTAGAAATTATGGTAGTTTTATGTCAGCAAAGTCGCTTTCAGAACACCAAAGACAGCGTCATGAAGGCCTACATCATTTGATGATGATAGTGTCAGCCAAGTTGATTTCAGAACACCAAAGACAGCAGTATGAAGGCCTACAACACGGAACTTGAATCCGATAGTGTCAGCCAAGTTGATTTCAGAACACCAAAAACAGCAGTATGAAGGCCTACAACACGGAACTTGATGATGATAGTGTCAGCCAAGTTGGTTTCAGAACACCAAAGACAGCTATGTGTTGTGTGGTGCGAAAGAAATAAAGAAGTGTGGGTTTTGTACAGACCGAAACGAAAAAATATAACCATTCGTTCACTCAGAACATGGCGAAATTTAGATTTATTCTGATGATATCAAAATTAAATCTAATTATCGTGTTAGTAAAACACTTACAAGGCGAGCCTCAGTGTTCGTCTGGGCTGGCGAATAACCACACTGCAGTGTGACCCGTGTTTTGTTAACGTGCGCGGTCATCCGAGAAAGCTTGCCAACACGTCTTCTGGACAAAATTCGCAACGGAACTAAATTAGCCACAAATGTGCAACCTGTTGAGTTTATAATATCAATATCTCTTGATATATTTCGTAAAACACCATCAAGCTTGGTTTTTTTAAATCAACGACATCATAATCTTTCATTTGATTATAAGTTTTATTACTTTGACCTATCAAAAAGTTATTTTATTACACATTTAAGGCGTCATACGACGCGTGCCTGTTCCGAGTTTGCATACATAAATAATTTTTTTAAATATATAAGAATGGTTTATTATGCTATATTGCTTTTTAAAATACTTAAAACTTGGTATTATTAAATATTACACGGTTCCTTTTTCTGATATTTGAATAATTTTGTCTAAATCTGACTTTTTCGGAAGCGGGCATAGCACAGTTGTACGAATAAATTATGTTACTTTTTATACAACTGAAAACCATACTTTATTGGTGTTTAAACATAATAGCGGAGTAATTTTTTGTATAATATGTTTATAAATGTCTGTTCTGGAAATATGTTTTGTCTATCGCTGTAATTCTTATTTTTTATCATCTCCGACAGTCACACTTGCAAGGTTGCTGTTGTATCTTTGCTTTGTAAGACCAGTGTTACCAGAAGTAATAGCTTAGTTGATAGCGCACTTGGCTTGTGTTCGGGTGGCAGTGGTTCGATCCTCAAAGTGTGAATTTTTTTTTTTTTTTTTTTTAATATTCTTTCGCACGCTTTAAACCGCTGTTCATCAATATACCGTTGTCTACTATTTTTCTTTTTGGTATCTCTTTCGCTTACGCCCACAGATAAGAAGATAGACACTTTGTAACGCCGAAAAAAGAATACATTATGTTTCATGTCGGTAACCGCTCTGGGTCTATCATTATCATGTGTCGCTTCTTCTTTCGTTCGCTTGAAATGTGTCTATGATTGTGATATTGTCTCTTGTATAAATTTAACGTTGTTTGTCGATAAGACTTCTGACTCAAGTTTGTAACGAAAAGACATAACACTACCAGCTTAGTTATTAATTTTAAATAAATTAGATTTTTTGTGTAGGGCAGTAATTCTTCAGTCATCGTGTGCCATGTCGGTGGGCGTGACCAAACGTGGTACATTTTACCATGTTGATAAGTTTAATAAAACAGAGTACAACAGACAAATCTGTCAATAATTGAGTTGCTTACATCGTTTCTTACGGGAATCCACACAATTTCCTTGGGGTTGAGTGAAAACCAGATAATTGAGGTTGTAAAAAGTGATACATTTTTCGGGTTGGTGGAGTGTGATATAGAGACCCCGACTGTTTTTACAAGAGTCCTTTGTCGAAATGCCCCCTATTTTTTAAGAACACAGAAGTGTCGAGGGACGATATTGGCGTATTTATGAAGTATTTATGAGTACCTCACGCCGGACATTGATTGGTAGTTATTTCGGGAAGAAAATATTATTAGCCACCCCTCTTTTAAAGTGGTATCTAGCCCATGGGTTGGTGGTTACACACATCTACCAGACAATAGAGTATCGACCGGTTAGTTGTTTTAAACAATTTGGGGAAACAGTCTATAATGCCCGTCGCCAAGGGGATAAAAATCCAGCTGAGAGTATTACGGCAGAAACAATGAAATTGTTAGGTAATGCCGCTATATGTTTTCTACTGTTTGGTGTCTATATGTTCTATTAAAGTGGTCATATGTGTGAAATGGCTATATAAAAGACTCAATGTCACATTTGTCACGACCAATAAAAATGAATGTACTTTGTCAATAAAAATGGTTTGACTCTTCTACACACTATTGAAAATTTGATGAAAAATAAAAAGTTATGAAAACGAACTCTTTGGTTTTTTAGTGGTATGAATGATTTTTCTTGTTGATCACTCCAAGAGGGTGCTTCATGTTGATTGTGTGGTACACACATTTTTTACTATACAACCCAAAATATAAGAGTTAAATAACACCCCTTACCCACCCAACTACATGACCGAGGGGGAGTGAAAATCAGCCGAGGTCAAGGTCAATTGCCGGAGGCTCCGGCAAATCATAACCGATTTGCGCCTTTCTAACTACTAACCTCCATCTTTAATATTGGTGATCCTTCATTATTAAATCTAATATCATACCTCTCTGTTATCATCATAAAGGTTTTTCACATAATCTGTCCATACATGTATCATCTGATCTTTTTCTATTATGATTTTTCCATCTTTAATGTTTAGACAGCCTGTTGATGTACTCTTTCTTTTATTAGTAAGTTCCTGAATTCTTGTGTGCACTAATTTGGTATTTTGACTGTTGTGTTGTTTTTCTAAGCACTTTTCCTCAAGCCATGCTTCTTTTGCCTCCTAACATAATATTCTGACTTGTCTGTGAATTTCTTTATATTTGGCATAATTATTTATATTGTATGTACAAACATAATTATACTATATAGTTTTCTCTTTGCACAATACATTTGTATAATCTACTTTTCTAGCTTCGTTATAATAAAATATACAGTTTTGTTGTTGCTATAGTGCACTGTGATGTGTTGTAGACTGTTATATTTATGGCAGGACGTTGACAGGCCAACAAGTTTCAGATTATGGTACTTTGACTTATGAATCCATTTTAACTTATAATACAATCCACCGCGGAGAAAACAACACAGGAAATCTCTGGGCGTGAGATGCAGCCACTTCTTGGGCGAGTACTTCGCTTCCATTACGTTTCTCACACTCCCCGTACAATATGTTTCTGGGCGTGACAAGAGAAAGGGAACGCTGCTGTATGTCGTCATAGCGGGAAAGTTGAGCGGGGGATAGGCGGGGGGAGACCAAGTGAGAAGATGCCGTGCAGTTTGACATTATCACATGGAGAAACATCTACATCAGAAATGTTTGGCAGCACACGAGATAGAAGTCTGTGCACAGGCGTCATTACCTTCTTCACACGGCATGGACTATAAAAAGACGTGTGGTAAAGGATGTTAAACGTCTCTGAATGCATACTCCCTCAATTGTTGCCCATTTCATTTACATGTATCACTGTTGCTCACCTGGACGCCCTCCTGTCATTTTGCTAAAGCTGTCTATGTGATTGTCGGTCTCTCTGGCCGAGGAGTTACACCACTTTCTCCGTAATCCCGTTTATCACGCAGAGTCTCGTAGCGGGCGAGACCTGAGAGCGGTTCTAACCCCGCTGGTGACTTGCGGGATAATTGAGCCGGCCGCTCAGAAAGCAATGGCAAACTACTGAGCGTAATCTTGCCAAAAAATCAACAGACAGCTGAAAGATGCTGCTGTTGACAGCGATGTCCTGTAAAAAGGATATGCGAATTTTTAAAAACAAAATATATGGAATTATGTGATTGACCCCCCCCCCCCCCACCCCTACACCTTCAAATACTACCGTCGAATACCTTGTTCCTGTCCAGCCTGCTTGTCGCCATGTTCTCTTCTACCACCAGTCGAGACGCGTGCTACACGCGTGTCGTGTCCATTACAAGGCAGATCTTCCCGACAGATAAGTAACATTTACGTATATGTACGTGTAAAAGTGTAGATTGTTCTTATATAGATCCTGTTTGATGTGTGCGTGCTGACGAGGGTTATAATTGCCGCCTGTGTGTGATGTGTGCGTGCTGATGAAGGTTATAGCTGCCGCCTGTGATTGTATTCTACTGAAGCTTTCGCATTCTGCTGTTTTCGTTGATTCATTCATAAATTAGGGGAAGAAAGCCTCACAAATGAATTGTGTATTTGGTTTGATTATCTTTGCCAAGACTTAACACTTTTTTCAGTATTGACGAAAAGAGGCGATTGTTCTCCTCTACTTATAATCTATGCCGTCTGGCGTGGGTGACCGTTCTTGTCCAGAACCTTCTGTCGCATGTGTCACCAAACATTTATGAAACTGATGATACTGATTGTCCATCTCACGACAGTTTACAATCGTCACGTATTTTGCTGCTATATGTGGGACGCAGAGGTGTTTCCAAGGCACCAGGGCCGGATTATATACTGGCCAAGACCTATTGACGCAACCTCATCGAGCGTCCTGGGCAACAGGTCCCTTTGGGGTTCTGGCTAAAGTCAGTAAGATCCCCGATTCCTCCGAAGTCAGAGAGTATCTGCCTGTACGGCGAGGTACCACCTGTCTGCACACCAATAAACCAGACATGTGATAACGGATACTCACGCAAACCTCAGGTCCTGTATGACATCACACTGATGTTGGACAACAGGATGTCTTCATCCGACATACATGACTTGACGCTGGAGTTCATAGCCAGCGAACACAAGCAAGCAAGCAAGCAAGCTGGTATATGTTTTTTATTATCGAAGTCGCGGCAGTCACACAACAAGCAAATCGACGAATGCTTCGAAAATATACAATACACAAATTCCCACAGTATTTTAAAGTGTCTACCATATCTTTAATTATCAACGGAATAAACGGACATTTTTTTTATACCACAATAGTTTGAGCAAACGAATTGGATCTGCTTCAGCATATGTTTTTATTTATTATCAAATCTTTAGCAGCACTAAACAAAAACGATGAGAATGCAGCCAAATGACAGGTATTGATCCCTGATCACTGCTTTGATAAGGAAAGAAAACAGCAGCCAGACCATTGCCCAGATAAGCAAAGAAATGGGAGTCTCCGTATCGAAGCTATGAAGCTAAGCCTTACCACTTTCTATGTTAGTTGATTTGTTAGTCATCATCATGTGCCATGCCGATAATCACGGGTGGTCATGTTTCGCTACCTCACACTATCACCAGTCGTGAATCAGGTATGTGTTCTTGTCTCGATTATGCCATGTGATCAAGCCATCGATATATTTATCTCTCTGCCTTCCCCTTGTTCCTTTCCCTCAATCCTTCCACCTGTTGCTAATTTTATTTGGTTATTTTCATTAATTACGTGCCCAAATAATATTGACTATCAACTTTTCATTTCTTTAATCAGTTTACTGTTTTCATTTGTTCCTTGTAGGACTTGTTCAATGGTTTTTATGTCTGTCCATTATATTCTTGGCATCTTCCTCAGAAACTACATCTCCACTGCCATCATATGTTTGCCAGCTTTTCTGTTTACTGACACGATTCACATCCATATAATTGTATACGTTATATGTAACATTTCAACACTTTTTCTCGTTGCAGCTGATATTTTTTTAAGTTTGGTCAGTATGTTTTCCACCAGGCATTTTCGTCATAGCGATTCTTGATCTAATAACCTTATTGCACCTCCCCGCATGTTTTATTGCAGTTCTTAGATATTTATATCGATTTACTATTTGAAACGACGAGAGATAGTTGTATCAATTCACTATATGAATTGATGAAACATGATTTTCAGTGCATTTTTTGTTAGAAGATTAGCACTATTGATTTTACTGCAGTTTCTTTCATTTGATTATATCCTTGTGCAAAAGCTAAACGTGATATTTTTTTAAATATGTCTCTAGCAGTGTTTATTGCGTACAGTACAACATTCTCCTTATATTTTCTACCGATATGACTGTTACTATAACTCTGGTTATCATAATCAAAGCAGAATATTGTGCACATGATAATAAATCACAAAACAGTGTTTCGCTTATTTATTTGCTTATTTTACTTTTGTTTTAATTTAAAGCATGCCCAGAATATCATAACAGCAAGGCAGCATAATTTTTGAGTTAGTTAGTCTTTCCTCTTGTGCCTAAGGCGGCGCATAGGGCAGAAGTCCTGTCTCTCCATGCCTGGCGGTTCGCTGCTATCTGTTGTAGATCTTGGATATTTACTTGGCCATTGAATGAGCCTTCTCTAATGATGGTTCTACGCAGGGTCTCTCTTGGTCTTCCCCGTTTTCTTTTCCCTACCGGTGACCATATGAGGGCTTGGTAGGGGAGTCTTGTCTTGTCCATTCTGAGTACATGGCCGATGTAGTTCCAACGGCGTCTTCTTATGAAATTGGATACTGTATCTTGCTTAGTCTCTTGTCTTATTTGCGAATTGGTTCTGAAGTCTGTCCAGTGGATGTTTAGAAGTCTTCTAAGACATTTGTTCTCAAAATTGTCTAATTTTTTATCTAAAGCTACCGTTGATTTCCAACTTTCACATCCATACGTTAACACTGGAATCACACAAGAGTTGAAGATTTTAAGTTTTGTGTGTTTGCTGAGTGTCTTTGACTTCCAGATGTTTGACAGTTTGTTGAAGGCACTAGATGCCAGTGCGATTCTAGTTGATATTTCTGGTGTTGAGTCCCCTGTGGATGTCATTTTGCTTCCTAGGTATGTGAAGCTGTTGACTTTTTCAAGAACGTAGCTGTTCAATTTGGTCTCATCTGAACTGTTGGTAAGATCAATAGTCTTTGTTTTTGTGGTGTTAATTTGGAGACCAATTTGCCCTGAAACATTTTGGAGGTGGTTTATTTTCTCTTGAGCATCCGGATGTGTTGAACTCAAAAGCACTATGTCGTCGGCAAAGTCCAGGTCTTCTAGAATTTTGTCAACCCAATGAATACCCATATTTGTGTTGCTTGTGCATTTGCGCATGACCCAATCGATAGCTATTCCAAAAAGCATCGGTGATAAGACACAACCCTGTTTCACTCCTGTTTCGACTGAGAACCAGTCAGAGTTGCCTGTTTCTGTTCTTACGCAGCAACGTGTCTCTTTGTAGAAAGATTTTATGACGTTGGTATATTTGGTAGGAAAACCATAGATGTTAAGTAGATTCCAAAGTGAAGGAGTGAAGGAATTTTTGAGTAGACACCGAATTTATTAACAATCCTCTTCAAACAATTTCGGGAGAGACCTTATAAACAAACAAAAAAGTTAAGTTGATTATGTGGTTGTTTCGGGATTTGAAATTTAAATATTGAGCACAACCCACCACTGGCAACGCTGATCGCATTCCGGTATGAACCTAAGGCCTATCCACGCCAATATGGAAGCACTAGACTCGAGTTTCGCCCTCATTTGAGCTCGTCAGTAGTGCACATCCCTGACCGGATCCGGAAACAGTCCCGGATCACGCGTGTGAAGCGGGTGTGTAACCACGCGGCACACACTGGACACACCAAATTATCACACCAGAATACCACAACGCTACCCATCGTAGGTTATGCTCAAGATTGCCCAATCGCCGCGACCGACGTCCGTCAATCGATGGGACCCGAACGATCAGGACTTCTCACTGGCAAGGAACACCAGGCCTCCTAAAATCCAGTGAGCAACAATCAAATTGATTATGTGGTTGTTTCGGGATTTGAAATTTAAATATTGAGCACAACCCACTACTGGCAACGCTGATCGCATTCTGGTATGAACCTAAGGCCTATCCACGCCAATATGGAAGCACTAGACTCGAGTTTCGCCCTCATTTGAGCTCGTCAGTAGTGCACATCCCTGACCGGATCCGGAAACAGTCCCGGATCACGCGTGTGAAGCGGGTGTGTAACCACGCGGCACACACTGGACACACCAAATTATCACAACAGAATACCACAACGCTACCCATCGTAGGTTATGCTCAAGATTGCCCAATCGCCGCGACCGACGTCCGTCAATCGATGGGACCCGAACGATCAGGACTTCTCACTGGCAAGGAACACCAGGCCTCCTAAAATCCAGTGAGCAACAATCAAATTGATTATGTGGTTGTTTCGGGATTCTTGAGCATAACCTACGATGGGTAGCGTTGTGGTATTCTGGTGTGATAATTTGGTGTGTCCAGTGTGTGCCGCGTGGTTACACACCCGCTTCACACGCGTGATCCGGGACTGTTTCCGGATCCGGTCAGGGATGTGCACTACTGACGAGCTCAAATGAGGGCGAAACTCGAGTCTAGTGCTTCCATATTGGCGTGGATAGGCCTTAGGTTCATACCGGAATGCGATCAGCGTTGCCAGTGGTGGGTTGTGCTCAATATTTAAATTTCAAATCCCGAAACAACCACATAATCAATTTGATTGTTGCTCACTGGATTTTAGGAGGCCTGGTGTTCCTTGCCAGTGAGAAGTCCTGATCGTTCGGGTCCCATCGATTGACGGACGTCGGTCGCGGCGATTGGGCAATCTTGAGCATAGCCTACGATGGGTAGCGTTGTGGTATTCTGTTGTGATAATTTGGTGTGTCCAGTGTGTGCCGCGTGGTTACACACCCGCTTCACACGCGTGATCCGGGACTGTTTCCGGATCCGGTCAGGGATGTGCACTACTGACGAGCTCAAATGAGGGCGAAACTCGAGTCTAGTGCTTCCATATTGGCGTGGATAGGCCTTAGGTTCATACCGGAATGCGATCAGCGTTGCCAGTAGTGGGTTGTGCTCAATATTTAAATTTCAAATCCCGAAACAACCACATAATCAATTTGATTGTTGCTCACTGGATTTTAGGAGGCCTGGTGTTCCTTGCCAGTGAGAAGTCCTGATCGTTCGGGTCCCATCGATTGACGGACGTCGGTCGCGGCGATTGGGCAATCTTGAGCATAACCTACGATGGGTAGCGTTGTGGTATTCTGTTGTGATAATTTGGTGTGTCCAGTGTGTGCCGCGTGGTTACACACCCGCTTCACACGCGTGATCCGGGACTGTTTCCGGATCCGGTCAGGGATGTGCACTACTGACGAGCTCAAATGAGGGCGAAACTCGAGTCTAGTGCTTCCATATTGGCGTGGATAGGCCTTAGGTTCATACCGGAATGCGATCAGCGTTGCCAGTGGTGGGTTGTGCTCAATATTTAAAAAAGTTAAGATAAGGGACATAACGACTTAACACATTAAGGGACATTACTTAAGCTAAAACTATTACACTTAAAGTTCTGACAATTACGTGTTAATATATTGTTAATTCAATTTGCAAATCAACTTATGTTAATATACTTTAACATTTCAAGTTACATATTTGAAGAAAGATAACGTTTCAGCACAAGTAATTATATTATTTAGTTAATTTGTCAAATAGTACAGTTTCGTAATCTGCTTTCCTGGCTGCCTGTTGTAATACATATAACGTTATATTGTTTTGTTATTTTTTACAGTCTAATATTATATTTTTGGCAGGCCGTTGAAAGGCCAATGATCACCTTTTTCAGTCTACGTCATTTCCCGACGTTTTGCTTAAGATTAAAGTGTGGATTTATCTGTACTTGATCTGACCAAGGTGAGGAGACGGCTATCCAAACTTAACCCCGAATCACCAAATCAATGTTCACTAACACTGGCATAAACAAGTCCCTTGAAAAGTCCAATTATTTCTCTTCTTTAAATGTTCGTTACTATACTGGCACAGCATTACGGTCTGATGGGTTTGTGTGTCTGTTATTTGACCTATGCTAGTTTAATATACATTTCTGAGACCTATGGTGCTATGTCAATGGTTGGATAAGAATTATGTCCATATTCAATAGTTGTGGGTTCATGGGGATTATAGACATGGCTAATGAAGACGTCTTTTTTATTTTGTTTCGGGATGTCTAGTTGGTCATGCGTCAAAGTACACTCCTTTCTGCAGCGTGGCGCTGTCGTCATTTGGAGATGACAGGTTCGAATCCCGATTTAATTTTTTTAAATGTTGTCTAGTGCGTCCTCTAGTCTCTAAGTCTTATCCCAACTTCCATGAGTGCCAAACCATTCAGTGTGTATTTATTAATTAATTGTCTTGATGGCCTCAAAGGGTTCCACAATTGATATTTATTTGTACCACGAGCTCTACATGAGTGCAAAGGTAATGGCTTTAAGAACAAGCGTGTACTGATGGATTTCGGCCGCAAGAGAAAGGCTGAGAAGTCCAGATCTAAAATTCTTAGTGATGAGGCTCGTAGACATAACCGATTTTACTACATCGTGTCATGCGCACGCTGTAGAAGTCACTCAACATAACACAAAGCGAAACAATGAAACTTTCAAGCTGAAATATACAACACACATATTCCAATAGTCATGTATAATATCTATCATGGTAAAATTAAAATGATTATCAATTTTTTTTTGGGTTTACTCACCAGTGGTTTCGGCATATGAATATAATCTGCTTCAGCAAATCTTACTATTCGTTTTTTATGTGTGTTAAACAGGCAATACATTAACATTTTATTACGGGAAAATAAGTGTTAACAACTGAGTGAAAATTAGATTCAAGGTTACGGTTCCTGGAAGAAGTGCGAACAGTTCTGCCCCGATAGAACCGCATATTCTCAGCTGAGATTGCAGACAATGTCTCCAGCAGGAAGAGGTAAGACATTGTTTAGTGTGCCCAGCAGTTGGCCATCCAGGTGACGAACCCCAGTGCTCGCTTCAGATCCAAGAAGGATGAATAAATTAATCGTTTGCTTACCTAATTAGTGTTATAAACTATTTAAAAATATGTAAACACAAAAATGGCACAATAGACAGAGAACTCGAATGAAGATGTCAAAAAGCACGTTCTCGTTTATATCAACTACCACATACATTGAAACATCCCAATATACATGTGTCAGCAAAACGACAGATAATACTTAGCAGATTCACACAAACCATGCGCTACCATGGCTTGGCAATTCGAATAGCAACTGCTTCAGCGTATGTTTTTCATTATTATCATATTTGAGCAGTACTAAAACAACAACAACAACAACAGCAACAACACACACACACACACACACACACACACACACACACACAAAACTAATAAAATGCTCCCAGTTATAAGGATTGACCTATGACCATTGCTTTGAAAAGGAAAGAAAACAGCACCCGCACATTGCCTAGAGAAGCAAAGACATGGGGGTTTCGTAACGAAGTGGTTCCGCCGCCTGAGTTGCGCCCAGAGGTTCACTGCAGCAATTTTCTCTGAGTCTTCTGAGGTTGACGCTGGAGCTAGGGAGTTAGTGCCCATGAAGTATATCTTCTGTAGGAAGCTTTAGGTAAAGAAAATTGAGTCATGTCTGAATTCATCATTACAATAGTGATATCTTTTGAAACACATTGTCAGAGGGAACTCTATAAAGCAAAGCCTTACTACTTTTCATTTCTGTTGATTTGTTAGTCAGCGCCATGTTTCATGTAGATAATCATGTTCGGCCATGTTTCGCCATCTCACACCATCACCAGAATCGTGGACCAGCTTTGCGTTCTGGTCTCGATTTTTTTCACGTTGTCTAACCATCCAGCTATTTATCTCTGCCTTCCTTCTGTTCTTTCCTCCACAATCTTGTAGGTAACATTGATTTTTGCCTGTCCATGATATTCTTTTGCATTTTCGTCAGAAATGTAATCTCCACTACCATCAGATTATTGCCAGCTTTTCTGATTACTGTACACGATTCGCATCCATATAATTGTCCACGATATATGTAACATTTCAACACTCTTTTTCTCGTTGCAATTGACATCTTCTCATTAGTCATTATGTTTTCCATGAAGCAAAATGTAAAAGACTGGTACTACTCACAGTAATTATCATAATCAAAACCGAATACTATGCACATGATAAGAAATCATAAAATGGTACTTCGCTTCCTAATGTCCTTATTTTACTAGTTAGAGCAGTTCCAGAATATCATAACAACAGGCTAGCATAATGGTCACATAAACAATTCTGTTCAAGCGACCTCGGGAGAAACCACGTAAAGAAAAGGAACAAACACAATTAAATAAAGACATGGGGCCTAACGACTCAACATATTAAGGGACATTACCTAGTCTAAAAATATTTCTAACAATCAAATGTCTGGCACTTACTTTGTAAGTGTTGCGTTACTTTCATTTTGTAAATCAACCTTTATTGCCATTCCCCAATATATTAAATCATACAAAGAAATATAACAGCGTATTCGCAGAAGTAATTATAATATTATTAAAAGTTTTGCACAATACACATTTATAATCTGCATTTCTGGCTTTCTTGAATAATATATATGTCACTTTAGTATCAAATATGTTATTAATTGGTAAAGGAATGTTACTTATTTTTTGTCAGGCCGATGAAAGGCCAAATAATCATCAGGTAAGATTAAAGAGTGGTGTTATGTCACAGTAGGGTAGCTCCAAGGATTAATCACACTGTGCCGAATATCAAAGTAAATGGTCATAGATTAAGTGTTGTAGTCATATTCACCTATCTTGGCAGCACTGTGTCACAAGCTGCCACAATTGACGAAGAAGTGAATGCAAGAATCTCTAAGGCCAGCGCGGCTTTTGGCAGACTGTACAAGAATGTGTGGGACAGAAATGGAATAAGCCTGCAAACAAAGCTGAAAGTCTATAATGCAGTCGTTCTATCCACACTGCTATATGCTTGCGGAAGCTGGACTGTTTATCAGCGACATGCTAGGAAATTAAACCACTTCAACAAAGGCAGCCTTAGGAAGCTATTGAAGATTAAATGGCAAGACAAGATCCCAGACACTGACGTCATAGAAAGAGCGTCCATGCCCAGTATCCACACTTTACTAATGAAGAATCAGATTCGCTAAGCTGGTCACTTGACTCACATGAGATCACAAGCACACTAAACGAATTATTTTACAGCGAGCTGCGTTTAGGTAAAACGCTCCCAAGGCGGCCAGAGGAGACGCTTTACAAACACTCTAAAGATCCTACTAAAAGCTTTTGGAATTCATCATGACATTTGGGAGACTGCTGCCAAAGACCGAAATTCGTGACATACATCAGTACGCAAGGGTGCAATCACTTGTGAACTACCAGGACTACAAGAGCTATGAAGAAAAGGCTAGACAGGAAATTCACTGCAGGAGATCCTCCTCCTGGATCGTCAAGCATTCTTTGCCCACGTTGTCACAGAACATTTCGAGCCAAAATAAGCCTTATCGGCCATCTTACATCTCATGGATCAATACTTTCAACCCCACTGGATGAAATGAATGGTCGTCATTATTCTTCATAGACAAACAACGGAGTTACAATCCAAAGTAGCTAACTTCAGTCTTTGTTTGCTCTCTCACATTCTCTCTCTCTCTCTCTCTGTCTCTGTCTCTCTCTCGCGCTCTCTCTCTCTCTCTCTCTCTCTCTCTCTCTCTCTCTCTCTCTCTCTCTCTCTCTCTCTCTCTCTCTCTCGCTCTTGTGTGCGTGCTCAAGCAGACGCCATACATGCTTGTTGCGAATTATACAGTATGACAGATTGTGTAGGTACACACAAGATGTACCATTTTCAGAAAGCAAAAGTAAATGAGAATACTTGGAGTATGAAAGATTCAGTGATACTGTTAAACTTGTTTAAATAAAACCAAGTGTGATTGAGAATACTTGGCGTATGAAAGAATTTCTATTGGATGATTTTATTGTTCATGAGAGCAAATGATTACACCACCATCATAATCAACAAGTAATATGTAGGTAATTACACAATGCCTTGAATGCAATATTATCACGTGTATATGAATTATCATATATTGTATATATTGTATTCGGAAATGTAAAATAAATACACTTAGTTATATATATATATATATATATATATATATATATATATATATATATATATATATATATATATATATATATATATATATATATGGGACATATAGAAAGAATGGAAGATAATAGGGAAACAAAACTCGCTTACACTCAGGAAATAAATGACCGTAGACCCCGAGGTAGACCAAGAAGACGGTGGAGAGATAATACATGTACAGACCTACAAGCACTTGGAATCAACGACTGGCAAGAGAAGGTCCACCAGAGAGACGAATGGAGACGGATTGTATATGCAGCAAAGAACCTCAATGGCTCGGAAAGCTGAAGAAGAAGAAGATATATATATATATATATATATATATATATATATATATATATATATATATATATATATATATATCTTATATATATATAATATAGATATATATATAATCCATGTTGACTTATAGAAAATCAACGGCGGAGAAAGCAGCACATGAAATCTCCTGTCGTCAGAAGCAGCACCCCCGCCCCTTTTACGCTGCGAGTGCTTCGTTTCCATTATGTTCCTCACACTACACGGTGGCGGAACTTCCCGAGTGTCCTTTTTTTTGGCGTGCGCTGACATCCTAATTTCCCGATTCTAGAGCCTTACTCGCCAGTGGCGTTGTATCTCACATGCACCTTAGGCAGTGTTCCACAAGTCTGGAGAGAAGCAATCATGATACCCCTCCTAAAATTTGGGAAAGACAGTTCCATTGCCTCCAGCTACAGACCCATTAGCCTCACCAGTTGTCTCTGCAAAACAATGGAACGCGTCATCAATCACAGACTACAGTGGTACATTGAAAGTGAAAACATCCTTGTGCCACAACAGGCTGCCTTTAGGCAGTGCTACTCTACGGAAGATCAGACAACCTACCTCTTACCATTTACTTAGCAGTCATCGCAACATCACCATACAGTGGATACCATCCCACTGTGGAATCCCCGGAAACGACAGAGCTGATCGATTGGCTAAGGAAGGAGCACAAGAAGAACAACCAGATGTGCCTATTACATACCACCAAAAGAAAAGAATGATCAAATCAGTCAGAAGGCCACCAAACCTTACTCAAGACGACTACCACGTTATGGACAGACCAGAACAGGTCATTCTTCTGCGCCTCAGAACAGGACACAATAGATTACGCAACCACATGTATACAAAATTCAAGATTGGTGACTCAGCCATGTGCACATGTGGTTTGGCGTCGCAGACAGCAGAGCACATACTCCAGGATTGCCCAAACTACAACATATCCAGGCGAACCTTCTGGCCTAGAGAGACAACAGTAGAAGATAAACTCTATGGACCGCTGAATGAACTAAAAAAGACTGTTAGATTCATACAAGAGACAACATTGCAGTTATAAACATAATTTAGGCGAACGAAAGAAGAAGAAGAAGTATCTCACAATAAGTTGTGGGCGTGACATAAGAAAGGTAAAGTTGCAGTATGTCGTCAAAACGGGGAAAGTTCGAGTGGAGGAGAGGCAGGGGAGACCAAGAGAGAAGATGCCGGGCAGTTTGACCTCATCACATGCAGAAACATCAACATCAGAAATGAGTGGCAGCACACGAGACAGATGTCTGTGCACAGACATGATTACCTTCGTCACACGGCATGGGCTATAAGAGGAAGTGAGATAAACGATTAAAACGCTTCAGAATGTATACTCTATCAATTGTTGCCCATCATTCTTTCCCCTCCTGTCATGTTTCTATGTCTATATGTGACGTTTTGTGATTGACCCTCCCCACTCCTTGCACCTTCCAGTATTACCGGCAAATACCTTGTTCCTGTACAACCCGCGTGTCGACATGTTCTCTTCTACCACCGTTCGAGGCGCGTGCGACATGCGTATCCTGCCCATAAAGAGCAGCTTTTCACGACAGATAAGTAACCTTTATGTATATTTTCGTGTAGATTGTTTTCATACACAGCATACTTGATGTGTGCGTGCTGACAAAGGTTATAGCTGCCGCCTGTGATTGCATTCTACTAAAGCTTTCGCATTCTACTCTTTTCCGTTTATTCATTCATAACTTAAGGGAAGAAAGCCTCACAAATGCATTATGTACCTTATTTTACGGACTATACGACACTACGGACTATAAGACGCACCTTAATTTTTAAGCAATTGAAAAAAATAAAATAACTTATATAACTTAAAAAGTAATTTCGAGTATAAGACGCACCTGAATTTTGGAGGCAATTTTTTTGAAGAAAAATACGGTATTTGGATTGAGGATCTTAGCCAAGACTTAACACTTTTTCTATATCGACTAAAAGAGGCGATTATTCTCCTTTACTTATAGTCCATGCTGTCTGGCGTTAGTGACCATGCTGTCCAAAACCTTCTGTCTGAAGTACTACCAACCATTTCTGACACTGATATTCATGCATACAAAAATGTCAAAAAGCCCAGTATGTTCTCTCATGTTCTCCCCTTGCTTCTCCTTTCCTACAACTTTCCCGTTGTGAACACATACTCTTGTTTTCTCAATCACACGGCATTCCCAAAGAATATGAGCTAATCTTAATTCAAATATTAGTATCATCATCAAGTGCCAAATATGTACAGAGGGTTAGATATAGAGAATTTGCAACACATTGTCCAGCTTCTTCACGGTGCATTCATACAGGATTCTTGCAGTCCATGTGTTGATATTGTCCACACACTTGTAACGATGTCTTCCTTCAGCACATTTCACCTCCGCGTTTTATTCCTTGAAATACTTTAAAAAGAATTGGTGTTCCTGATTGACCTTGAGTACTTTAATTATCTGATGTTGCTATCATTCAGTACTGTTTCCTTCAATAAAAGTTTTATTAGAGTTTTGTTTCTCCTCATCTCCTGCCACCACATTCCTTCTATTCGACAATATTTCCATGTGTATTTGTTAGTCGTCATCATGTGCCATGCCGATAAGCATGGGTGGTCTTGTTTCACCAACTCACACTATTACCAGTTGTGAATCAGTTATGTGTTCTTGTCTTCATTATGCCATGTGATCAAGCCATCGATATATTTATACCTCTGCCTTCCCTTGTTCCTTTACCTCAATCTTTCAAACTTTTACTAATTTTGTTTGTTTATTTCCATTAATTACATGTCCAAATAAACATGACTGCCAACTTTTAATGTCTTTAATCAGATTACTGTTTTCATTTGTTCCTTGCAGGACCTGCTCGTTGGTTTTTCTGTCTTTTCATTATATTCTTTGCATCTCTCTCAGAAACAACGTGTCCACTGCCTTCAGAAGTTTGCAGCTTTCTGCTTACTGCACAATATACGCATCCATATAATTGTATACGATCTATGTAGCACTTAAACAATCTTTTTCTCGTTGCAACTGACATCTTTTTATTGGCCAGTATGTTTTCCATCAGGCATTTGTGCATCGTGATGCTTGATCTCATGTCTTTAATACTCCTTCCATTAGATGTTATGACAGTTTCGAGATAGCTGTCCCAATTCACTCTATGAATTGACGAGATATAGCTCTACCGATTCACTCAATGAATTGACGAGAGATAGTTGTACCGATATACTATGAATTGACGAGAAATAGTTGTACCGATTCACTCTATGAATTGATGAAACATGATTTTCTGTGAATTTTTTTTTTCGCTAGGAATTTAGCATTATAGATTTTACTGCAGTTTCTTTCACAGTATTATATCTTTGTGCAACAGATAAACATGAGTTTTTACAATATATCTCTGGCAGTGTTTATTAGGTACAATATTCCTTTTGCTTTATATTTTCTATCGGTTTATTACCCGGAAACGACAGAGCTGATCAATTGGCTAAGGAAGGAGCCAAAGAAGAACAGCCTGATGTGCCCGTTACATACCACCAAAAGAAAAGAATGATCAAATCAGTCAGAAAGCCACCAAATCCTGCGCAAGATGACTAACACGTTATGGACAGACCAGAACAAGTCATTATTCTGCGCCTCAGAACAGGACACAATAGATTACGCAACCACATGTATACAAAATTCAAGATTGGTGAAACAACCATGTGCACATGTGGATTGGCGTCGCAGACAGCAGAGCAAATACTCTAAAACTGCCCAAAATATAACATATCTAGGCAAACCTTCTGGCCTAGAGAGACGACAGCGGAAGATAACCTCTATGAACCGCTATGTGAACTAATAAAGACTGTTGGATTCATACAAGAGACAACATTGCAGTTATAAACATATTTCAAGCGAACGAAAGAAGAAGAAGAATTTTCTATCCATCTGACCGCTACTACTAACTCTCATTATCATAATGAAATCAAAATATTATGCACTTGATAAGAATCAAAAAACTGTGCTTCGCGTATTTATTTTCTTTTTTTTAAAACAAAATTTAGAGCATGTCCATATTATCATAACATCAAGATACCATAATTGTTAAGTGGGGACCGAATTTATAAACAATTCCCTTTAAACAACTTCGGGAGAGACCACAGAAACAAGAGGAACAAACACAATTAAATTAAGGTAAGGGACATAACGACTTAACATATTAAGGGACATTATTTAATCTAAACATATTTCTAACATTTACATGTTTGGAAATTACGTATTAAAGTATAGTTAACTTAATTTGAAAATTAATCTTTGCTGCCATTTACAAATTCTTTATCTTATATATGCATACGAAAATGAGCCTAGCGTGTTGTCGCAAGTAATTGTATTATTTAGTTTTCTCTCTGCATTATACATTTTAAAAAACTTCTTTTCTTGCTTCTTCATAATGATATCCATAATTTTTATTATACCAGGTGTAATAGTTGTGTGTGTCGGAAAAATATTATATTTTTGGCAGGCTATTGACAGGCCATCAAGTGTTACCATTAGTCAGGAGGAGGTACAAGGGTCAGTAAGAGATGCCAAACATTGGTTGCGGTACCTGGAAGAAGTGCCAGCTCGTCTGGTCCGATGGCTCCAAGAAATTCCTCGTTCACAATGTCTAGGAACTGGAAGTGCTTCTGATGCAGTACCGAATATTCTTAGCTGAGACTGGCCTGAGTGTCTCCAGCAGGAAGGGAACAGACATTGTTGAGCGTGCCCAACAGTTGGCCATCAAGGTGATGAACCCAAATGCTCGCCTCCTATCAAAGGAGGATAAGTAATTTACTCGTTTACTTACAAAATAAATGTAAAAAACTATTTGTTTTAAAATAAGTTTCGTTCTATGAATTGGCGAGAGATACTTGTGCTGATCATTCTATGAATTGACGAAGCATAACCTTTCTAGGCATTTATTTGTGAGGCATGTAATTATAGATTTTACTGCCGTCACCTTCATTGGATTACAATTTTACAAACACTTAACATGTTTTTTTTTAAATATATAAAACATGTCTCTTGCTGTGTTTATTCTGGACAATATTTCTTTTCCTTTATATTTTCTACCCATCTGACTGCTACTATTAACTAATACATATTATTATTATTCCAATGAGAACAAATATTATAATGGTATTTCCATTGTTTATTTCCTTATTGTTTTAGAGCATAACCAGATTTAATAACAACAGGCTAGCATAATTTTTAAATTATCACCGAATTTATAACAACTTCGGGGGAGACTGCATAAACAAATTGAACACACATAAACTAAATTAAGACAAGGGACATAACAATTTAGTATGCTAAGGGACTTTATTCCATATAACTATATATTTTTTAAAAATATTGAAGCACTTTTCCATTTTCTTTAATTTTCTTTGACATCTTCTTTCCTCTACTTTGCAGGGTCCTTAAGTTATATTTGCAAAATAAACATGCATACTATTTGCACATAATAATTACAATACTTAGTCTTCTCTTTGGAAAGTACATTTTTATTACTACTTTTCTAGTTTCGCTATACCAATATAAAAATTATTTTTGTTCCTTTAATTCACTCTTATGTTTTGAAAAACTGTTGTATTTTTGGCAGGTCGTTGAAAGGCCAATAAGATACATATTATACTACTCGGACCTAGGCAATCCATTTTCGCTTATAGTAAATCCACCGCGGAGAAAACAACCCAAGAAATATCCGGTCGTCAGAAGTAGCCCACCCCTCTACCCTTCCTCGGTGAGTGCTTCGCTTCCATTACGTTCCTCACACTCCCCGAACAATACGTTTTTGAGGGTGACATGAGAAAGGGAACGCTGCAGTATGTCGCCACAGCGGGAAAGTTGGAGCGGAGGAGAGGCGGGAGGAGACCAAGTGAGAAGATTTCGTGCAGTTTGACATCATCACATGGAGAAACATCAACATCAGAAATAAGTGTCAGCACATAAAGATAGAAGTCTGTGCACAGACATGATTACCTTCGCCACACGGCATGGGCTATAAGAAGAAGTGAGATAAACATATACAACGTCTGAAAATGCACTCTCCTTCAACTGTTGCCCATTTCATGTACAGGTATCACTGTTCCCTCACCTGGACGCCCTTCCCTTTCCCTCCTGTCATTTTGCTATGGCTACCTGTGGGGTTATGTGATTGACACCCCCCCCCCCCCCCCGCCAACCTTACACCTTCCAATACTGTCTTCTTCCTTGTTCCTGTCCAGCCCCCATGTTAGTATTTTCTCTTTTACCACCATTCCTGGCGCGTGCTACACATAACAAGGCAGCTCTTCGGGACAGATGAGTAACGTTTATTTATATTTTCGCGTAGATAATTTCATGCAGCGCATGTTGATGTTTGCGTGCTGACGAGAGTTATAGCTGCTGCCTGTAATTGTATCCTTCTAAAACTTTCGTATTCTGCTCGTTTTCGTCAATTCATTCATAACTTAGGGAAAGAAAGCCTCACAAATGAATTGTGTATTTGGTTTAAGGTTCTTAGCCAGACATACACTGTTCCTTTATCGACCAAAGGAGATGCTTATTCTCATCTCCCTTTAGAACATGCACTCTAGCTTTGTTGACCAAGCCTGTCCAGAACTTTCTGTCTGAAGTGCTGCCAAGCATTTCTGATAATGATAAAACATAAATAGACGTTAATCGTCGTACCAACTTCACGGCACAGGGTCACCCCACACTGCTCCGTTGTTCCTGTGTCAGTGAACATCACACACGATTCTCCTCACTGTGAAAAGTAAAACAGTTAGCAGTTCCAACAAACCACAAGCAGGCACATGCATACATACATAAGGCCACTGCAAGAATACCAACACAATTGTCCACCACTAAAATTAAAATGTGTTGTCAATTGAAACAAACATTCACTAGAGAACTAACAGTTGTACACACATTATTCGTAAGGCAAAACCAGTTAGTTAACCGTTGACATAGGATTTCGAGAACTATGAGTCAGATGTCAAAAAGCAAGTGAGTTTTTATATCACTATCACCCATACTGAAACATTTAAATATACTTATGGCCTCAAAACGACAGATAATGAATAGCATATTCACACATCCCTGTGCTGCCAATGCCAAATTTGGACATTATCCAAATCACATGCAAAACCAATATCTACGAGCTAAGAGGCTTGAGAAGAGCTGCCAATTTAACTTTCCGACACCGAGAAAGAAATTGTGTTATCAGACAGACAGTGGGATCAACACCTTGAGCCACATGTATTGAAATGCAGAAGATCAAATGGATCCGCCATCTCGTTAGAATGCAATACCAGCAGTTACCAGCACTTTTTTAAATGTTCCATATCCCTTACAGGACGTCTCAGTCAACACCAGTATTTATCAGCTGCTGTTGATGTACAAGGCAAGTTTTTACATTCAGTAGTTTGCCATTGCTTTCTGAATGACCGGCTTACCAGCGCGGCGCGAACCGCTGCCGATTCTCGCAGTTTCTGTTTTCCTTAGGTGGATATACGGGATTACGAACAATGTCGTTAACACCTTGGCCAGGGAGATGGAAGTAGCGCTACATCGAAGAATATCTGATACGGGAGCAAGTGGACACGCATGGAAAACATATGGAGTGACGACATCATAGAGATTGTACAATCACAAGGATTGACACTATCATGTGCCACACATCGGGCGCTGGAACGTCAACTATTTCTCCCCACGATGTTTACTGCAACAGTGGTGATGTTCAAATATAAGGTCCTTTACCGAACATCGTCTTTCATTATGTCCACCCATCACCCTTCCCATCCGAAAAGATTGTCGATCTTACTACAGTTTACAATCGTCACGTATTTTATTGGTATATTTTGCTTAATATCGAAGACACAAACAGAAAATTGCACAGTTTCTGGCATATTTCGCTGCATTTATTCAAGTCGCGGAAGTCCCACAACAAGCAAATCGACAAATAATTCAAAAATATGCAATACACATATTCCCACAGTATTTTACATTGTCTACCATATTGGTAATTTTCAAAGGAATATCAAGTCGTTGTGTTTACATAACAATAGTTTGAGCATGCGAATAGCATCTGCTTCAGCTTATGTTTTTATTTATTATCAAACCTTCGTAGCACTAATACAAAAATGAAGAGAATTCAGCCAATGATAAGTATTGATCCCTGATCATTGCTTAGATAAAGGAAGAAACCAGCACCCAGACCATTGCCCAGATAAGCAAAGAAATGGGAGTCTCCGCATGGAACCTATGAAGCTAAGTCTTAAAATTTTCCATGTTAGTTAATTTGCTAGTCGTCATCATGTGCCATGCCGATAATCACGGGTGATCATGTTTCGCCACCTCACACTAATACTAGTCGTGAAACAGTTATGTGTTCTTGTCTCGATTATGAAATGTGGTCAAGCCATTCATAATATATTTATCTCTCTGAATTCCCCTTGTTCCGTTCTCTAGATCTTTCCAACTGTTGCTAATTTTGTTAGTTTATTTCCATTAATTACTTGCCCAAATAGTCTTGACTGGCAACTATTAATTTCCTTACTAAGTTTAATGTTTTCATTTGTTCATTGCAGGACTTGCTCATTGGTTTCTCTGTCTTTCCATTATATTCTTTGCATTTTCCTCAGAAACTACATCTCTGCTGCCATCATATGTTTGCCACCTTTTCAGCTTACTGTACACGATTCATATCTGTATAATTGTATACGATCTATGTAACATTTCAACACTATTTTTCTCGTTGCAGCTGACATCTTTTTAATTAGTATGTTTTCTACCTGGCATCTTCGCCATAGCGATGCTTGATCTAATGCACTCAATGCACCTCCCAGCAGATATTATGGCAGTTCTAAGATATTTACCCGGATTTACTCAATGAATTAGATAGTTGTACCGATTCACTCTATGCATTGATAAAACATGATTTTCTGTAGAGTGTTACAAAATTAGCATTGTAGTTTTTACTACAGTTTCTTTCATGTGATTATATCCTTGTGCAAAAGCTAAGCGTGATTGTCTTTGTCTTTTAAATATGTCTCTAGCAGTGTTTATTAGGTACCGTATTCCTTTTTCTTTATACTCAACCGACAACGAGCTAGATAAACTAGCAGACATGTGCAACAACAGTATAGGGAGTGCTAGTATCAAGGAGGACTGGTTACACACCTATCTGATTCCCTTGCCGAAGCCTGGCAAAGACTACCAAAAATTCAGGGATATCGAGTAACAACCATGCAGAATACAATAGGCATGTTGCTGGAGAAGTTAATTTCCGAAAAAATTTCAAGCCAGCTAGAGAAGAAAGGTGTTTTCCCACCTACCCTGGGAGGGTACCGTCCCAAAAGAGAAACCTGGACCAATGCAGAAGTTTTTGCCCATGATGTTTATGAAAGTTTCCACTCAGGCATTGAAACCTTTGTTACAGCTATTGATCTTGAGGACGCGTACAACAGAACACCATTGGATTTTTTAATGCTTCAGCTTCTTGAACTCAAGATAAGTTCATTCCTCTTTAGTTGGATCGCTGCAGCCCTCTTCCAACGGAAAGTAGTTTTTAGATGTGGCAGCTGGACTAGAAAACCCACTGGTGAGTGAGCTCACAGCAGGTCTGAAGTCGTCAGAAGCAGCCATATTCCCTCCCCCCACTCCCACCCCCTCGACGAGTATCTCACGTGCATTAGGTTCCTCACACTTCCCGGGGGAGGGTCTTCCCATTTGTCCTTCTCCTGCCGTGCACTAACATCCTGATTTTCAGCTTGGAGACACTTTAATCGCTGATGGCGGATATCCCACACTAAGTTTGTGGACAGGTCAGAGAAAGGGAACACTGCAATGTTTAGTTTAGTCGGCGGATCAACATCACGGCACACGGGTGTAACCCATAAGTGCTCCGTTTTCCTCCTAACGCAAACCTGAGTCTCGAGAAACTCAGCTCAGTACACGAAATCCGTAGCACCGGCGAGGATCCTTAAATACTTTGGGTAGATTTTTAACTCGAAGTTTTTCCCGGGCAGCGCCGTTAGGCTACTCTTTTTCGATTTCCAACTGCCAAGGGATTTTTTAAGTGCGCAACAATACACACGGGCGTCCGATCTCACAACCCAGAGACCAGGGGAAATTTTATTACTAGAAGTCCACGTGCAAAAATCCCGGTCCTCACCGGGGCTTGAGCCCGGGACCTCCAGCACTCGAGGCGGACACCATACCTCTAGACCACTCAGCCCCCTAATGCAATATGTCGTCACAACGGTAAAGTTGGAGCAGAAGAAAGGCGAGACGAACAAACGAACGAAAATGCTTTTTTTCCCAAAGGATTACGAAGTGGGCACGCAGGCCCGTTTAAAGAGAGACTAATCTATGCGGTTTGGCATCATGGCGTGGAGGAATATCAACATCAGTCATGAGTAGTAGCACACGAGACACAAGGCTGTGCGCAGACATGATCACCATCGCCAGACTTTGGGATATTGGATCTGAAGTTCAAACCATAATATATAGTAAATACCAGGGATTATAAGGAACAAACCAGAACTCAATGCAATGCTGGTGCCCTGACTATGAGAGGCAAAAGGAGCACAACCCTGATACCCAGGCTTGTCAATGGGACATATTTTCCTGTCGCATCCCATGGTAATTTGTGCCTGTCCCATTCCATTCCACTGAATTCTCATTATAATATTAATATGGCATACAGTTCACATAAAATTATGAAATTTATAAAAGTTTAGGTTTAGTGTCTACTAAATAGGACTACAAGAGACATATAAAATGACAGAATTGATTAATTTTACCAGGGGAGTCAATAAGTATGTCACAAATGACTATAGACAAAGAACTAACTATGATAACAACTTGAAACTAGTTTATTTGTATACGTGCATTGTCCCTTTATTTCCCAACATAATTGTCCACCAACATTGATACACTTATCCTGTTGTTTTATGAGTCCTCCTAAACCGGCTGCATAGACCTGCGTGCATTGTTTTCTAAACCACGTTTTCACTTCACATTCAACTTCGGCGTCATTCGCGAAATGTCTCCCGCCAATGTGAGTTGTCAGTGGACCAAAAATGTGGAAATAGCTAGGAGCTAATTCGGGGCTGTAAGGTGGATGTTCCAGAACTTCCCACCTTAGTTGGTGGGAGGGGCGTTAATCGCGCCATATGTGGTCTGGCATTGTCATGAAGAAGCAACACTCCTCTAGTCAGCAGTCATGGACGTTTTCTTCAAACTGCATCATGCAGCATCGATAGAACTTCACAGTACGATTCAGAATTCACATTGTCAACTTTCTTCTTGAAATTGTTTAAAAGCACGCCTTGACAATCCCAGAACACTGTCAGCATAACCTTCTCTGCTGATGGCGTAACCTTTAATTTTTGGACACAAGACGAAGATGGATGTTTCCATTACATTGAAGCACGCTTTACGGGACAAACATTTGTCAGCATAAACAGGAAGGATTTTATTATGAATATCCTTTGCAGGCAGTCCTTTTGCCCGCAATAAACGCACAACAGCACGTTGTTTTTTGTTGTACACTCCGTAAGTACAGCTGCCGTTGTGTTTGTGTGCTGTGCATGCACATGAGACACCTAGCGCCACCTGGCGAACGGGAATATAAAGTTCGATGTTGCTGTCACCAAATGACACCTGTAGAAAACATCAAGTACATTTACCTGACAACCCACAGAACTGTGTGACTTACATATTGACTCGATCTCGTAATATTAAAGCATATTCTATGGGGAGAAGAACGTTTAATCTAAATATGACAATTCAGTGTCATTCTGACACTCTCATTCTGTTTCTGAATCACTCTGCTCATTCAACACATTATCAATTTCCTGCTAACCAACTGTTTATAATAATTCAGTTAATCCAGGTAATCCCTGAACCATTTCCACAATTTTCATCTTACATGCAAATCGAATAATCACAGTTTATAACGAGAGATGTTAACATCCGTTTTCGTAAATTACTCAACAACAATCCAGCTGCACTAAATAAGCGCTCTGCTGCTGCTGATGACACTGCTATGGCCAAAACAATTTTCGCACTTGCTTTTAGCACAGGAAACCTATGTTCACTTTTTCCAATAATTTAATGGTTGTGAAGTTGGTTGCCGTAATGTTTGAGACATGGTGACTTTATCCTCAAGGCATTTGTTTCTGGGGTCATCAAACTTAAGTGCTTTGTTTCGTGGAGGATCAAAAAATAAAATATATTTATATTTAAAAAGAATATAAATATATAAAGAAAAAAGAAGGGTAAAAAGCTTTAAAAAGGTAAAATATAATTGTAAAAAAATTTTAAAAAATTAAGGGTAGCTCTGACAGAGATCAAGTTGCTATAATATGTCTACTGTCCCATGGGAAATACAAATGTGAGCTGTCCCACCCCTCCCATCCCATCCCATGGGACCTCTCCCATGTGATTTCCACGGGAATAACATTTCCATGGCCAAGCCTGCTGATCCCAGACTCTGGTGATCGTGTGGGTAAGCAAACCTTGTCGCTTATCTACATATGGCACATGATGGTGATGGTACAGGGATGATAAGTAATGTACCAGAAATCAATCCAGAACTCCCCCGGGAAGGTTAAACCGGTCAACAAATGCCCGCAGAAGTCGGATGTGTCGGCCTAACGGTGCAAGAACGCAGCTCTGCTGTAAACAGGCACAACGCAATCACATCCGAAAAAAAAACTCCGGATGAACGAAGAAGAAGAAAAATCCAGAACTCTATTCGTGGCCTGGATCTCAGAGACAAACAGGAAAACAGAAGAAGAGGAATAGCATAATCTGATTTAGTAAATCTAATTTAAAAAAACAAAAGAAGTAGATTTATCCACCAAGCGAAACGACTCTGCAGAGAAACCACCGATCTACCCACAGTCAGCATAAGGTCATCATTCCATGGATACCATCCCACTGTGGAGTATTCGGAAACGACAGAGCTGAGTTGTTGAGTTGAGTTGAGTCAAGAACCGACATCACTGCACTCAGGTCATTCCCATACGTGCTCAGACCCTCATTCTACAGCCAGCGAAGAGTCATACTACTAATCGTTCCCACCGCTGTCGGAAACGACAGAGCTGATCAATTGGCTAAGGAAGGAGTGAAAGAAGAACAGCCTGATGTGCCCATTACATACCACCTAAAGAAAAGAATGATCAAATCAGTTAGAAGGCCACCAAAACCTGCTCAAGACGACTACCACGTTATGGACAGACCAGAACAAATCATTATTCGGCGACTTAGAACAGGGCACAACAGATTACGCAACTACATGTACTCAAAATTCAAGATTGGTGATTCAGCCATGTGCACATGTGGTTTGGAGTCGCAGACAGCAGAGTACATACTCCAAGACTGCCGAAACCTCAACATACCCAGGCATACCTTCTGGCCTAGAGAGACAACAGTGGAAGATAAACTCTATGGACCGCTGTGTGAACTAAAAAAGACTGTTAGATTCCTACAGGAGACAACATTGCAGTTATAGATATATTTCAAGCGAACGAAAGAAGAAGAAGAAGAAGAAACCAAATAACACAAAACAAAACAGACATTATCCGACAATACTGTTACTTTTTAAATAAAGAAAATGGTATATTTACGAATGCCTGTATTTCTACATAACGTAACCATGGAATAAAACTGCCTCACTAATAGCGTGATGTCTCGGAAGCTGAAATACACAAAAAGTCGCTTAAAATTCGACTGGGTCGACTACATTGCACCGGGTTTTATCCCATATGACTCGGTCTCTTTCCGCAGCACGGAAAGCGTCGCACAAAGTACGAACTCCGTAGCTTTTAGCGACGACCCGCAGGAGTCTCCGAAACATTTAACTCGTAAACCGAAGGACGAGGCCCGGAATCGAACCCACAACCTTCGGAGCACGAGTCAAACGGCTTGACCACTTCGCCACAGAGACTCCCAAAGCTGAAATATTGTGGTCATGTTAAGCCATGTCTGAACAGGGTTAGAAGGCATATAGTGCGTTTACTTTTGTCTGCCCCAAAATAAAATTCCATATCTCAGTAACCAACTGAGGAAAATGATGAGATTTAGCATATAACCTTATCAATATGTCCACCCAACAAAAATTTTTTTGTTCTGGAGATTTTACAGCAGATTTCAAAGTTTGTTTATATGCGGTATATAATTTATGGGTCCGAGATGAAGTTCATAATTTAAAATTTATTACAGCGTAGCCAGACAATCAGCGTTCAATGGTGAATATGTTACGTGTTTCACTGGATTGTCCTTACGCCAAGAACCCCGCTTTGTTTAAACAAGGACTGTTCAGAGGTGTCTCAACATGTGGGTTATTTCATGAAACCTGATTAATATGTTTTTATTTTTTTTTTTAAATCTTACCACTTATCGCTAACATTGAAAAGTGTGAATATTTTTCAATGGGATTGAATGCGAATTTGTGTATATACTTCAAAGCATCGCTATGAAGTTGTACACATATTTTTGTTAAGAAGCTGATCGCAGGAAACTGTTTTATACTATTACAAATTCCGAAAAACGAACAGTGCATTCATTGGGTTTGAGTAAACGGTCATTTCGTCTTTGGATGCAAGAATCTGGAATTACACCACAACGCAATAACCAAACGGTAGGTAGAAAGGTTATTGTAGACAGCTTTGACAAAAATGTCATAAGGCGAGCTATTATAAAAATGCTTTAAAAAGTCGCTTAAAAGTCGACAGAGTCGGCTTCATTGCACCGGGTTCTATCCCATATGGCTCGGTCTCTTTCCGCAGCGCGGAAAGCATCGCACAAAGCACGAACTTTGCAGCTCTAGCGACGACCCACAGAAATCTCCGAAAAATTTAACTCGTGAACCGAAGGATGCGGCCCGGATTCGAACCCACAAGCTTTGGAGCCTGAGTCAAACGGCTTGACCACTTCGCCACGGAGATTCCTACAATTATAACAATTTTGGATTGTATATCCAGGATTATCCAACATTATAAAAATGCTGAATACCAAAGAAACAGTGACTGTAAGAAAGCTTAGGGTTTCGTTGGAAAAGAACAATAACATAGAGCTATCCAAAACAACTTTTTGGAAAATTATAAGGACATTATCTTCACTTTTAGAAAGTATAAGGGCGGTAAAAATATTCTTTGCGAGCAACCGCATTTAGGAGCCATGAGAAGCAGATACCTACGTGAAATAAGGGAAATGCACAAAGAAACTTATGGCATAGTGTGTTTGGATGAAATGTGGATCAATGCGCACCACATAAGTGATAAGGAATGGCAATCAGTGGATGGACAGATAAAGCGATATGTGCCCAGTAGTATGGGACAGCTTTTGGTCATGGCCCATGCTGGTAATACGCATAATAGCTTACAACAGAATGCTGGGCTCGTGTTCGTATCAAAGCATACAGACAATAGGGATTATCATAATAGGATGAATGGTAATGTATTTAGAGATTGTCTCGAGAATAATGTGCTTCCATCCCTAGATAGACCGTCGTGTCCAATTATGGACAATGCATGATATCAATGTTGTTGCCCAAGAAGACAAAATGCCTACATCATCGAGCACAAAGGGAACAATAAATATATGGCTCCGAATGGAAAACATACCATTTCCAGAAACGCATTTCTATCTAGAATTGTTGTCCCTTATAAAAGACGCCAAAAAGCAAGAAATATAAAATCGACAAGTTTATAGAAGAGCATCGTCATGGGTGATTGCGACTTCCGCCGTACCATTCTCATATTAACCCTATAGAACTTGTGTGGGCTAAAATTAAAGGACAGGTGGCAGCTGACAATATTATATTCAAATTATCTGACGTCAGGATACTAATCCAGTCCGCGCTATTAAATATTGATAAAAAGTTACTGGAAAAATGTGAAGACCATGTATTGAAAGAAGAAAAGGACTATTGGAGAAAGGATGGATTGAATTGTATGCAACCTAGAGCAGTCATCAACCTACTGGAATCGTCCGACACAGATTAAGGTCTGAGCAGATCGCAGACCTTAATCTACGTGCACACCAACTGGGATATTTTTCTACAAATATTCAGTAGAATTGCAGGCTATCTCCATAAGTGCTCCAGCCCCCTCCCGTAGATAATGCAAGGAGACATTTAGTACTGCTACTTGTTGTTAGTGCTAATACTTGTATAATATTTACATCTATTGGTTTGCCTTTCATTTTGACCATAACAACTCTATCTGCAATACACCAGTAAACATTAATTTACTTGGCCGTTATTTTTAATCAAATAGTAGTTCTACTCCTTTCTTGTGTGTATAGAATCCAGAATAAATTATTGCGTTGCGTGTTTTTCGGTTGCCAGTTTGATATTACCTTCCATCTCATCTCCCCTATGCCTAGAATAATGTCCATTTTCTTGCTTTCCACTTCTCTTATCACATTGTTCAACTGTCCAAACTCATTTAATGTTGTATTTGAAATTTATTTCCCATTTTAAATTGTAGTTCCTATTTTAAATTTATTCATTTTGATTTCGTCAAGAGTAGCTGGATGAGGGTCTAGTGCCCCATGTGGCTCATGACTGTCCCTACCGGACGAGGATGTCCTAAGATAGCCATTAAAGTCGTTCACTGCCTCTGATATGTGACTATTCATGAAATCTTGGGAAGATAATGTAATGGTTTCCCCTTGACGTCCACATCCACATGAGGTCTTTTATGTCTGCTTTTGACAGCCATTTATCAGAACAAGTGCGTACCCTGCTCTGCTCAGCAGCAGATGTGTCCACATATCCCGGTGGATACTCGGTCCCCAGGGTTGCGTTTGTCACACCATTGTGGGTTTTCTCATCCTCTACCACTGGGAGGTGCAGTTGGGATTTTCCCTTCCTACAGTTATGTTTTATGATGACCAAAACAATCCAGTAAATCTGAACTATAGAACACGCATACTCTCAGTCCTGTCTACTGTCTACCATGGTTTAAATACAACTGTCATCTCTTTTTGATTACATACCAATGATCAGGGCATACGAATAGCATCTTCTTAATAAAATCTTACCATTCGTAATTTATAAATAATTATGTTCAAACAACTTCGGGGGTGGCCACATAAACAAAAACAAACAAAATTAATTTAAGGCAAGGGACATAACCAATTAACATATTAAGGGGCATTACTTGACGTGAAACTAGTTCTAACATTTACCGTTCTGGCAATTACTTTGCAAACTTTTCGTTACATTTGTTTATGAATAAACCTTTATCGGTATAATTTAATGTTTGCAATTATATCTGCTAATAAAAATTCAACAGTGTTTTAACACAACTAATATATAACTTTATTACATTGCTTTTTGCATAACAAATTTTGGTAATATGCCTTCATGAATGTTCATGCTTAATACATATACGATTACCAACGTCTAAGGCAGCAAAACAATGTTATATTTTTGACTGGCCTTTTAAAGGCCAAATAAACTGTGGATGTTATATTTCTCAGCCTTTCGGCTGATATCAAAGTGTAGTAACTGATCTTGATCTCGCCAGTTCCACATGCAGAGGCGGTCATCCGAATGACACACAGGGACGTTAGGACCTGATGGGGAGGGGCAGGCCCCTGTGGGAACCCCTGAGCCTTTATTAAAAACAAAACAACAATCGTCTTCAAATTATCGAGCTTTGAGCTAAGATCAAAGTGTAGTAACTTCACTTGATCTGGCCAGGGTCAGTAGCAGGGGGGTCATCTGAACGTCACGCGGGGAAGTGGAACCTCATGGGGCAACTCTGCGCCATAATTTTAAAAAAAATTAATAATTTTTTTTTTGTTACACGGGCACACGTCATTCACGTACACTACTAGAAGACCCACTGCTGGGCGAGCTCAGAGCAGGTCTGCAGTCGTCAGAAGCAGCCACATTTCTCTCCCCCCCCCCCCAACTCCCACCCCCTCGACGAGTACCTCGCGTTCATCACTTACCTCACACTCCCCGGGGGAGGTTAGTCCCCTTTGTCCATCTCCTGTCGTGCGCTCACATCCTTATTTCCAGCTTGGAGACGGTTTAATCCCTGGTGGCGGTTATCCCAAAAGTAAAGTGTCTTGAGAAAGGGGAACATTGCATTATGTCGTCACGACAGTAAAGTTGGAGCGGAGGAGAGGCAGGTGGACACGAACTTTATTTTCAAAAGGTTACGAATTAGGCACGCAGGCCCGTCTAAGATTCTATAAAAAGAGATATGCTGGACGGTTTGGCATCATGGCATGGAGGAATACCAACATCAGAAACCAGTGCCAGCACACGAGACACAACGCATGTACGCAGACATGATCACCTTTGCAACAATTTTGGGATATTGGATCGAAAATCCTTACCATAATACATAGTAAACATAACACTTGATCATTATTAGTTTGTATTTCGTTTGGTAATTTAAATGTATTTGATAGGCGAATCTGTTTCATATTGTTGAATGTTAGTCTATCTACACTCTCATGCTCATGTCTGCATCTCACATGCCGTCGTCTGTTATTAAATGATATAGGTAAAAACACTATTGACCTTCACACGTGGCTTTCCATTCACATTAATTTTATAAAGCGGCTTGGAGCAATATTACTAGAGTTTTGGCGCTTCTTTTCTCCTGCTATCGCACTCCTTCTGTTCGACAATATTTTCAAAGTTTGAAAACTTAAGTTTTATCCTTGGATTGTTTATTCGTTGTCCACATTTCTTAACATAAAATAGACGTTAGTCGTGGTACCAACTTCACGACAAAGGGTCACCCCATACTGCTCCATTTATGTGCCTGTGAAGATCACACAATATACGCCTCACTGCGAGAAGTGGAACAGACAGCAGTTCCGGCAAACCAAAAGCTAGCACACGCGTACATGCATACGGCTAATGCCAGAATGCTAACACAACAGTCCGCCACTATAATAAAGTTTGTTGTCGATGGAAACAAACAGTCACTAGAGAACTAACAGTTGTACAGACATTATTCTTAGGGAAAACCCAGGTAACTATTGACATATAATTTGAGAAATCGAAGTCAGATGTCATAAAGCAAGTGAGCTTATATATATCACTCATACTGAAACATTTAAATATACTTATGTCCGCACAACGACAGATAAGTCGTTCTGAACACAGAAGTAGAACCATCTGCAAATCTAACCATTAGAGAACTCCTGTTTGCGGACGACCAAGCACTACTAGCAAAATCAGAAGCTGAATTACAAGACCACATGTATAGTCTAAACGAAATGTGTAGGGAACATAACATGACAATTAGCACAAGCAAAACAGAGGTAATGACTATAACTAAAGAAGAAAAAACACCAACAATTCACCTAAACAAACATCCCTTGAAACAAGTAAAGAGTTTCAAGTACCTGGAAGTATAATATCATCAAATGCCAGATCAGAAGACGAGATCGAAAGTAGATGTAATAAGGCAAACTAACTCATTGGACAAATGGCGCCAATACTAAGAACAAACATGTATCAATAACTACTAAGAAAGCACATTACAACACAATCTTCCTACCAGCTCTATGCTTACCAATGCCAAACCTGGACAATGACATGAAAAAGAGAAAAGAAAAATCACAAACATAAATGAGATTCCTGAGAAGAATACTCAACGTATCAAGAAGATATAAGATCAGAAATGAAGAAATCAGGACTAAAGTGGGGGTTATAGCAGCACAATATTTTATTAGAAAGCAGCAAGTGAAATGATTTGGCCATGCAAGTAGGTTACAAACTAACAGTATACCACAACAAGCAATGATGTACAGACCAGAGGGAAGCAGAGGAAGAGGCCGACCACGTAAACGTTGGACGGAGGGAATAGCAGAGTCCAGTGGAAATATCGATATATGAAGCTCATAACCGGGCACTCTCACGAAGTTTATACTTCACCTCGACACCGCAAGATACAAGAGGAACATGATGAGATGAGATGAGATGAGATGAGATGAGAACGACAGATAACTGATTAACAACTCTGTGTTGCCAATGTTAGACTTGGACATCATCTGAACCACACGCATAATCTATATCTGTCAGATGAGGGGCTAGAGGGGAGCTGCCAACTTAACTTTCTGATACCGAGAAAGAAATGGTGTTATCGGACAGACAGTGAGATCAACACCTTCAGCCACATATATCAAAAGCAGAAGTTTAAATGGTTCGGCCATCCCGTTAGAATGCAATACCACCTGTTACTAGCACTGGCGATACACCAAAGAAGACACTATTTCTCCCCATGACCTCTTGACGGCAAACGTTGCAGATGATGATCAAGTATCAGGTCCTTTACTGAACGTAGCGTCTCATCATGGCCCCTTCCGAATGGATTGTCGATCCTTCGCCAGTTTACCCGCCTCACGTATTTTGCCTGTATATGTTTTTGAATATTGAAGACACAAACAGTAGATTGCATAGTTTATTGTCTGGCATATTTCTCTGCATCTCTTCAAGTGTCAGAAGTCACACAAAAGCAAATCAACGAGGCATTGAAGCTTAAATATTTGCCATGCCGCTAAGCGTGAGCGGTCATATTTCGCCATCTTAAACGATCACCAAGCTGAAATCTGCAACACACATATTCCTACAGTATTTTACAGTGTCTACCACAGTAATTTTCAATGGAACATGAAGACTTTTTGTTTACCCAACATTGGTTCGGGAAAACGAATCGCATCTGCTTCAGCACATGTTTTTCACTATTATCAAATCTTAGCAGTACTAAAACAAACAAGAAGAGAATTCAGCCATTCATAGGGATTGATTCCTGACCGCTGCTTTGATAGGCACAGACAATTCCAACAGAACATTGCCCTGATAAGCAAAGAGGCGGAAGTCTCCGTATCTAAGTTATGAAGCTAAACCTTCCCACTAAACATTTGTTTTGATTTCTTAATCACCATCATGTGCCATACCGATAAGCTGGTAGGTCATATTTTGCCATTTCCCACGATCACCAGTCGTGGATCAGCAATGTGTTCTTGTCTCGATTATGCCATGTGATCAAGCCATCGAGATATTTATCTCCTTCCCTTCCCCTTGTTCCTTTCCCCTCACTCTTTCCAAATGTTACTAAACTTTCTATTTTTTATTTTTTTTTATTTTCCTTCTCATAACGTGTCCAAAGAATCTTGACTGTCTACGTCTAATTTCTCTAATCAGTCACGGTTTTTATTTCTTCCATGCAGGACTTTCTCATTGGTTTGTCTGTCTGTCCATGGTACTCTTTGCATTTTCCTCAGAAACTACATCTCCACTGCCACCAGTTGTTTGCCAGTTTTTCTGCTTACTGTACAAGATTCACATCCACATAATTGTATATGATCTATGTAGCACTTCAACACTCCTATTCTCGTTGCAATCGACATCACTTTATTGGTCAGTATATATTCCATCCAGCAAATGGCATCTTTGTCATATCGATGCTTGATCTAATGTCTTCAATGCACCTCCCATCAGATGTTATAACAGTTCAGAGATAGTTGTACCTGCTTCACTCTGTGAATTGGCGAAACATGATTTTCTAGGCATTTTTTGTTTAGAAATTTAGCATTGAAGATTTAAATGCAGTTTCTTTCATAGGATTATATCCTTGTACAAAAGCTAAACGTGATTTCTTTAAATGTGTCTCTAGCAGTGTTTATTGGGAACAATATTCCTTTTTCTAACAATTTTCTACCTATCTGACTGCTCCTACTAACTTTAATTATCATAATCAAAACAAAATATTATGCACATGATAAGAAATCATAAAATGGTCCTTCGCTTGTTTATTTCCTTATTTTTTTTTTTTTCATTTAGAGCATGCCCAGTTTATCATAACATCAGGCTAGCACAATTGTTGAGTGGTGACCGAATTTATAAATAATTTTGTTCAAACAACTTCCGGAGATACCCCATGAACAAACGGAACACAAAAAATAAATTAAGACATGGGACATAACACTTTATAATCTTGAAGGACGTTATTCAATCTAAAAATATGTCTAATCTTTACAGTGTTGTCATTATCTTTCTTAATTTTTCATTAATTACATTTTCAAGTCAACATTTTCTGTCACTCACCAATTTTTTTCAGTTATATATGTTAAAGAAAAATAATCAGCGTATTAGCACGCGTAACTTTATTATTTAGTTGTTTGCAAAATATATTTTTATAATCTGCTTTCCTGGCTTTCCTAGAATAATATATAAAAATTTAATATCCCGCCAAGTGTGCCAGCAGTCCTTACAATTGTTGTTAAATTTTTAGCAGACATTTTAAAGGCCATTCAATGATCACCTTTAAATAGCTTCTCAGCCTTTTGGTTAAAATGACATACAGTTACGTGGAGACCTAATGCGGTAACTCTCTCGCGAGCCCTTATTTTTACAAAAACCATTATCAAATTATCGACCCTTTGGCTAAGATCAAAGTGTAGTCATCTGCACTTGATCTGACCAGAGTCACCAGCAGGGGTGGTCATTCGAATGACACACAGGAAAATGTTACCTCATGGGGCGGCTTTGACCACTGGGGAACCGCTCGCTCTTATATGAAATGGAAACAAATAGGTATTTTAAACTCCTGCGAGAAAAAACGAACTAAACATCAACAAACGTTGCACATACCTTACAAGGAGATCCACGTGTCGCGAAATACAGGTGAAAAATCCGAAATCAGAAGCACTCAATAAATATAAAAATGAATAATAAAATAAGATAAAATACACACGAACGCATACAATACGACACACAGACGTTTCGATTCTCAGAATCTTTGTCAATGACAACACAGCTAACATCTAGATACAGCAAACGAAAGACCACAATACACTAACACACGATCTATAACTTAGCCACGTGAGGCCGGAAAGGTGACTTGGCCAGCTGAATTAAAAATGGGTTGCCAAAAAGGATTGGAGTAGCCAAAAATATGTGAACAGTCTGCTATGAAAATATAGGAAGGTGAGGACAACTAAGTTAGATATGGGGGGGGGGGGGGAACAGCATAGTAATAGATAGTGTGAACAATTAGGGAAGATGCCACAGTTATACTGTAGCGTCCACAACCGTATTAATTCCGGCTGGGTGGATGCATCCCAGATTGTTGATTAGTTGGCATTCAATTTTAAGTCTGATGCCGCTAATTGGAGAAGCAAGGTTTTAGTGCGGTGACACATGCATCGTCGGCTCCATTATGGTTGAAGGAATTGAAATGGTTGGGGACAGGTTTGTCAGCGCCCTGATTGATGTCCCTGAGGTGTTCCCTGAAACGATCCGCAAGACGTCTGCCCGTTTGGCCAATGTATTTCATGTCACATCGTTTGCAGATGATAACATAAATCAGATTGCGGGATGTGCAAGTGAAAGAATCTTTCAAGGTGAAGGTACCTCGGGGAAATGCAATCTCTGGTGTCTGAACAACGTATGGGCATGTCAGACAGTTCCTACGATGGCATTCGAATGTGCCCACGGATGAGGTAACCGTGGGGAAGGCGACTATGCACAAGGTGGTCTCTGAGGCTCTGGTTACGGCGGAAAATTACCCTGGGGCCATTGGAGAATACCTCACGAGTGGTAGGATCGGATTCCAAGATGGAACCAGTGTCTCAGGAAAATGTGCTTGATGGCATAGGCATGTGGGTGGAAGGTGAGGATAAGCTTGGGTTCATTGTTCGGAGGTCGCGTATGCTTGGCGAGGGACATTTCCCGCGAGACCTGGGTTATGCGGCAGAAGGCTGTCGACAAGACGTCCTCTGGGTAGGACAGTCTGCGGAAAAAGTCCAGCATTTCGTGGGCTCTCTCGAGGAAGTCATTATCGTCCTGGCAGATACGACGAAGGCGGAGTAACTGGGAATATGGGATGGAATCTTTGCAGCTTTTGGGGTGGGATGAGCTGTACAGGAGGAAACCGTGAGCATCAGTAGGTTTATAGTACACGGAGGTCGTCAGGCCTATAGGGTTTAACTTGATGGTGGTGTCAAGGAAATTGACAGAGGTGGTAGAAATTTCTGAGGTGAATTTGATCGATGGATGGAAGTTATTGACATAATTAATGAAACGGTTCAGTTCCGCCTCTGACATGCCAGTGAGACCTATGCCGTCATCGATGTAGCGTCGGTAAAAAGAAGGGAGAAGACCATCATAGCTAAGTTCAATCTGGTGTTCCAGATGTCCCATAAATACACATGCGTAGCTGGGTCCCATTTTAGTGCCCATGGCGACACCGCTGATTTGTTCAAAGTAGTGGCCATTGAACTCAAAGGAATTATTGGTGAGGACCAATTCAGCGAGTCTCACAAGTGTGCGTGTAGGGATGGCTTGATCTGTGCGTTGATCCAGAAAGAACTGTAGCGCCTTGAGGCCATCGGCGTGGGGAATGGAGGTATAGAGGGAACATACATCCATTAGGAATAGTCTGTTTGTGTTCCCAGGAGTCAGTTGGAGAGAGTTGAATGAAAGTAACGCATGCGTTGTATCCTTGATGTATGACGGGAGATTCGCAACTAGAGGTTGGAAAATCCTGTCAAGAAACGCTGAGATCAGTTCAGTCGGGCATGAGCATGCGGAAAATATCGGACGTCCAGGATTTTTGAGTTTATGTATTTTGGGCAGCATGTAGAGGGTGGGTTTGCCCAAGTCAGAGTCATGGATATGAAGTGAAGTGGCACTGGGTGGTAAGGCATCCTCACGTATGAGCTATTTGATGGTATTTTGAATCTTCCGGTTACATGAGAGAGTGGGGTCTTCGGTGCAGGGTGAATAATTATCAGGTTTATTGAGTTGAGACATGACTTCCTCGAGACATGACTTCCTCGAGACATGACCTCGCTCTTATAAATACACACAAAATAAGTTTTGATGCACGGACATATGTAATCCATGTTCACTGCTAGAACATCCACCGCTATGCGAGCTCACAGAAAGGGAACACTGCAGAAAATGGAGAACATTGCAGAAAATGGAGAACACTGCAGTATGTCGTCACAGTGGGAAAGTTAGAGCGGAGGAGAGGCAGCGGGAACCAAGATAGAAAATGAAGAACACTGTAGTATGTCGTCACAGTGGGAAAGTTAGAGCGGAGGAGAGGCAGGAGGAGACCAAGAGAGAAAATACCGTGCAGTTTGAGATCATCACCTGGAGAAACATCCACATCAGAAATGAGTGGCAGCACACGAGACCGAAGTCTGTGCACAGACATGATTACCTTCGCCACACGCCGAGGACTATAAGAAGAAGTGAGATAAACGATTAAAAGGTCTCAGAATACTCACTCCATCAATTGTCGCCCGTTTCATTTACAGGTATCACTGTTGCTTACCTGGACACCATCACCTTCACTTTCTGTCAAGATTCTTTGACTATATGTTGCGTTTTGTGATTAACCCTCCCCATCTCTTGTTCCTTTCTCTCAATCTTTCCAACAAGGGGGCAAAATTTTTATACTTATGTCCGCACAACGACAGATAAGTCGTTCTGAACACAGAAGTAGAACCATCTGCAAATCTAACCATTAGAGAACTCCTGTTTGCGGACGACCAAGCACTACTAGCAAAATCAGAAGCTGAATTACAAGACCACATGAATAGTCTAAACGAAATGTGTAGGGAACATAACATGAAAATTAGCACAAGCAAAACAGAGGTAATGACTATAACTAAAGAAGAAAAAACAACAACAATTCACCTAAACAAACATCCCTTGAAACAAGTAAAGAGTTTCAAGTACCTGGGAAGTATAATATCATCAAATGGCAGATCAGAAGACGAGATCGAAAGTAGATGCAATAAGGCAAACTAACTCATTGGACAAATGGCGCCAATACTAAAGAACAAACATGTATCAATAACTACTAAGAAAGCACTTTACAACACAATCTTCCTGCCAGCTCTATGCTACCAATGCCAAACCTGGACAATGACAGAAAAAGAGAAAAGAAAAATCACAACAACAGAAATGAGATTCCTGAGAAGAATACTCAACGTATCAAGAAGAGATAAGATCAGAAATGAAGAAATCAGGACTAAAGTGGGGGTTATAGCAGCACTATATTTTATTAGAAAGCAGCAAGTCAAATGATTTGGCCATGCAAGTAGGTTACCAACTAACAGTATACACAACAAGCAATGATGTACAGACAGAGGGAAGCAGAGGAAGAGGCCGACCACGTAAACGTTGGACGGAGGGAATAGCAGAATCCATGGGAATATAAATACATGAAGCCCATAACCGGGCACTCTCGCGATGTTTATACTTCACCTCGACACCGCAAGATACAAGATGAAAATGATGAGATGAGATGAGATGAGAACGACAGATAACGATTAACAACTCTGTGTTGCCAATGTTAAACTTGGACATCATCTGAACCACACGCAAAATCTATATCTGTCAGATGAGGGGCTAGAGGGGAGCTGCCAACTTAACTTTCTGATACCGAGAAAGAAATGGTGTTATCGGACAGACAGTGAGATCAACACCTTCAGCCACATATATCAAAAGCAGAAGTTCAAATGGTTCGGCCATCTCGTTAGAATGCAAAACCACCAGTTACTAGCACTGGCTATACGCCAAAGAAGACACTATTTCTTCCCATGACCCTTGACGGCAAAAGTTGCAGATGATGATGATCAAGTATCGGGTCCTTTACTGAACGTAGCGTCTCATCATGGCACCCTCCGAATGGATTGTCGATCCTTTGCCAGTTTACCCGCCTCACGTATTTAACCAGTATATGTTTTTGAATATTGAAGACATAAACAGTAGATTGCACAGTTTATTGTCTGGCTTACTTCTCTGTATCTCTTCAAGTGTCAGAAGTCACACAACAAGCAAATCAACGAATCATCAAGCTGAAATATTTGCCATGCCGCTAAGCGTGAGCGGTCATATTTCGCCATCTTAAACGATCACCAAGCTGAAATCTGCAACACACATATTCCTACAGTATTTTACAGTGTCTACCACGGTAATTTTCAATGGAACATGAAGACTTTTTGTTTACACAACATTGGTTCGGGAAAACGAATCGCATCTGCTTCAGCACATGTTTTTCATTATTATCAAATCTTAGCAGTACTAAAACAAAAAAGAAGAGAATTCAGCCATTCATAGGGATTGATTCCTGACCGCTGCTTTGATAGGCACAGACAATTCCAACAGACCATTGCCCTGATAAGCAAAGAGGTGGAAGTCTCCGTATCTAAGTTATGAAGCTAAACCTTCCCACTAAACATTTGTTTTGATTTCTTAATCACCATCATGTGCTCATACCGATAAGCTGGTAGGTCATAGTTTTGCCATTTCCCACGATCACCATCGTGGATCAGGCAATGTGTTCTTGTCTTGATTATGCAATCAAGCTCTTTAC
>JACEFZ010023777.1:0-13698 GCA_014155875.1 Cepaea nemoralis
CTGGATAAATAATCAAAATTATTCTTGATGGGCAACCACCAGTGCCTGGACACTCGCCTGACGACACGCTGGTCACGGGTTTTATCCCCATTGGTGAGGAAGCGAATAGTTTTAATTGATCTCTGCTTCAAGAATTACCCAGAATAAAACGGGTACCAAAATTGTCTTGGAAAATAAAGACGACTGGGGCGATACAGAACACATCACTTACTGAATGCCGATTGGTCTATAAAATGGGTATAGTACCATACGCCGTGTTCTCCTATGGTTTATAAAATGGTCCTTTACTGACTTACCATTGACTATATCGTTGTTTTTTTTTTCTTTTTCGTTTGCTTGATTTGAACCCAAGCGTAGTTCACACAGGCCTGATTTTTGCGGGTGGGTTAGCTTTCCCTGTCACCAGTGTCCATCGCTATCCGTCTTCGGAAGTACTTGTATTTGACGTCCCAAATTCAAGGACGAGAAATCAATATTTTAACCCAACTGACCAGTGTATTGGTTTGAACCAGCTTCCTTGGCATCAGAACACCGGAAGTTTAAGAGTGAGCGTTGCAATCCATTCGCTGATAAATCTGTTTAGATACATAAACACTGTTATAACTGGTGCTTCTCTTTCTCTCTATCCACAGACAATGCCCTCCATAGCCGTCTACTTCCTTCCGGTGGCACTTTTCGCCATCTTGCAAGCGGTGGCCCCCGCAGAAGAAGGCAGCCCATTGACCGGAGCCTCGCCACGTCACGGCACCCTGGGATTGTTACTCCGGAAGCGATCTCTAGAGGCAGCACTCAGAGCCCCGCCATCCATATATTCTGAGTCTTTGGTAAGTATAAGTCAGCTTCATGGTCACATGAAAGATCAGTTTTTTACAACGACACACAGACACAGACACACACACACACACACACACACACACACACACACACACACACACACACACACCACACCACACACACACACACACATACACACACACACACACACACACACACACACACACAAACATACAAATAGGGTGTATTTTTAATGACTGTGCAGTGTTTGAAAATATTGCCGGTCCAAGTTTTGTATTTCCCTATTATGTTGCTTCAGCTTTACAGAGATGAACAAAAAACTTGGACCGGCAATATTTTCAAACACTACACAGTCATTAAACATACACCCTATACATACACGCACAATCAGCTTAACGGTCACATGCAAGATCAGTTTTCCGCACATGCATAATTTGCTTCATAGGTATATCCCTAATCAGTTTCTCACACACACACACCCACACCTACTCATATATTCACCTTGATAACACATAGCAAATCAGTTTCACACACACACACACACACACACACACTCACATACACACACACACACACAAACACATATAATCACCTTGCTAGCACATAGCACGCCAGTTTCATATACACACCCACACACACCCGCACGACTTTGATAGCACATACTAAATCAGTTTCACACACACACACACACACACACACACAAACACACACACACACACACACACACAATACCCACACAACCTAAAACGTTTTCTTTCACACCTTAATTTCTCCAGCGCGGTTCCAGCGTATAATATAATCATCATCATCATCATCATCATCGTCATCATCATCATCATCATCATCATCATTATCATCATCATCATTATCATCATCATCATCATCACCATCATCATCATCATCATCATCTCGTGCCCAGCTAACTACTAGGCGTTCATGCATCTCTACAGATCTCCGTTCCTGGTGTCCTGAATACATTTGATTGGTGTCACCACTCCTCCTCGCTAACCATCTCAGTCCATCCGCCTCATTTCTCTCGATATACGCATGCCTTTTCTATCTTGATCTTTCCAGTCGTCACCGGGTTCTCTATGCTTTTCGTCTCATCATGCGGCCAAAGAATGCTGCTTATCTCGTTTTCATCATCATCATCATCATATAACATTCAAATGTGGGCGGTCATGTTTCGCCATCTCACACGATCACCAGAGTCGTGGATCAGCTCTATGTTCTTCTTCCGACCATGTCATGTGGTCAAGCCATCCAGATATTTCCTTCTTTGTCTTCCTCTTATTCTTTTTCCCTCAATCTTGGCAGTTGTCACCAAGTTCTATAGTTTGTCTTCTCATAGCGTGCCTACAAATCTTGACTGTCTGAATTTAATTTCTCCAATCAGTTTACGGTTTTCACGTGTTTCTTGTATACCTTGGTCATTGGTCTTTCTGTCTGTCCATAATATTCTGTTCATTTTCCTCAGAAACCACATGTTCACTGCCATTGGATGTTTTTCAGTTTGTCTGTTGTAGATAATGCTCTAGTTTCTCTGTTTGTCTCGTCCTGTTTCTCTTCTCTTTAGGTTGTGCCGGCATACTCCTGCCCCAAGAAAATTGACTGTCTTCTTCTTCTGATACGAGTGACCAGTTCTCTTCCTGGGTTAACGTCTTTCTAATTGCATTAGATACTCATTATCTGAAATGTAGCTTTTATTTGGCATATTCTGTTTTATATCTCTGTAGTATCAAAAGTAACAACTTCTTTTTCTTCGTTTGCCCTCTCCTCCCCAATGGGACACAAGTCTTAAACCAACTCCCCCAAGCTTCCCTATCTTTACGTTATCCATGCAGCTCTGTCCTCCATGTCCTTCACATGTTGTTCATCTCTGTTTCTGCTTCTATTCTCCGTGCGTTTTTAGGTCGCCCTCTATTTTTGTTGTTCTGTGGGTTCAGACTAAGGCTTTTGTATTTATACTATTCTTTGGATTTCTCAATGTATGACCTATTAAGCGTCAGGGTCGTTTCTTTACCTCTTGGTGCATTGGTATTTGTCTAATTCTCTCCATGAGCTCCACATTGGTGATTCTGTCATACCATTTAATTCCCTCTATTTTGCGCACCCACCAGTTAGTGAATGTGTATAGTTTATTTGCAATTGTGTGCGTTGCTCTTCCCGTCTCTGATCCATGCAGCAACACTTATTCAACGCTAGCATTGATTATTCTAAGTTTGGTTGCATTTTTGCTGACTTCCACAAATTGTCTAGTGCTATAAAAGCAATCAATCAATCAATCAATCATGTGCCATGCCGGAAAGCGTGGGCGGTCATGACTCGCCATTTCACTCGTCGTGGATCAGCTCCGTGTTCCTGTCTCGACCATGTCATGTGGCCAAGCCATCCAGGTATTTACTTATCGGTCTTCCCCTTGGTCTGTTCCCTTCGATCTTGCCAGTTGTCACCAAGTTCTCCAATCCATTTCTTCTCATAACATGTCCGAAAATTATTGACTGTCTACGTCTAATTTCTCTAATCAGTTTTCAGTTGTCTCCTGTGGTCATTGGTTTTTCTGTCTATCCATGATATTCTTTGCATTTTTCTCAGAAACCACATTTCTGCAGCCATCAGATGATTTTCAGCTTGACTGCACATTGTCCAAGTCTCACATTCATACAAAAGAACAGGCTCTATGTATCCCCTCAACACTCTTTTTCTCGTTTCAATTAACATCTTGTTATTGGTCAGTATGTTTTTCATCTTGCTAAAGGCTACTTTCGCCATGGCAAATCTTGTTCTAATATCTTCAAGGCATCTCCCCATCAGATGTAATAACTGTTCCGAGATAATTGTACCGATTCACTTGTTTAAGAATATTCCCATTTACTTGTATATTACATTGTAGTATTTCGTTCTTCCTAGTGACGACCATAATCTGTGTTTTTTTACAATTTAATTCTAACCCCAGTTGCTCACTGTGTGCAACAGCCGCATCTACTAATTGTTGCAGATCCTGCTCATTGTCTGCAATTAATACTGTATCATCCGCATATCTAATGTTATTGATGTTTCGTCCTCCAATGCTGATTCCATTTATGTCTTCTACATTTCTGAAAATATGTTCACTGTATAGGGAAAAAAGATCTGGAGACATTACACATCCCTGCCTAACACCTCAATAGGTTGATATTATCCCACTTCATTATCAATATCAGCCTATAAAAGCATCTCTAGCCAAATGACCAAGTACTACCAGAAACACATGAAAATAGTAAATTGATTAGAGAAATTAGACGTAGACAGTCAAAATGTTTTGGACATGATATGAGAAGAACTAAATTGGAGTGCTTGGTGACAACTGGCAAGATCGAGGAGAAGAGAACAAGGTGAAGACAGAGAAGTAAATATCTGGATGGCTTGTCCACGTGGCATGGTTGAGACAAGAACACTGAGCGGATTCACGACTCTCATAATCGAGTGAAATGGCGAATCATGACAGCCTACGCTTACCGGCATGGGACTTGATGGATGGATTGAACCTTCTGTATTCCCTTTCTGCTATTACATAATCTCTGTTTGGTGCTAAGGTGTAATTGTTTGCGACTTCTACAAATTGCCTCGTGTTATAACAGCACGTCTAGCCCTCTGTATACTACCTAAAATCATTATCATCCTCTATGGACAACAACCACCTTCAAATTAATAAGCTTGTGAGGGTAAAACCGTGGGCGGCTGACTCAGTCAAAGAACTATTAATTTGAGCCAGGGTTGGACCCTAGTATAACTCTCCTTGAGATTAAACGGGGTAGGCGGTAATGGTATAATCGAATTTATGCTTATTCTGATATTGCGTGATAAACCAAACTGCTTGCTTATCTACAGATTGAGGCCCCAGCCAAGAGAGACGATGGATACTGGATCTGGATGCCCGCCCACGGATACATGCCAATCCCCACAGACGACGCCCCAGAGCAGCAAGGAGGCCGGGACAGTATGGGCAATCTCCTCCGTTATGGCTAAATGTTCCCTCACTGAGAGCACATTAAAATGTCATAAGTAATTTATTTACTCAAAATTAAACATAAACACTTTTTTTTTCACTAACGGAATAAAAAACAAAAAAATATACAGTCAAAATTATTTATGGAAAGATCATAATTGTAAAGCCTCACACGAAATTTGCTACACATATTTAGGAAAGATAATATAAAATATATGAATACGAAATACTACTTTGCAGATATTTAAACATTTCAAGCGAACGAAATAATAAGAAGAAGAATATGAATTATAAATATACAACTGCTAAAATTCCTTACGGAAATATTCAAATACATTGCAAACAACAAGGAATTAGTAATTAGATACAGATATTCGGAGCTTGTGCTTTGAGGTAATGAACGCGGATTTACAATCTGGTTTAAAGTCAGTTGCAACCGTTTTGGAAGCAGACCGCTTTTCGTTGATTTTCACAATGGTATGAGAGTCGTACGTTCAAAAAGCAATGGGAAATTACTGAACGTAAAATAGCCTAGAAAATCGCAAACAGTCAAACAAATGCTGGGGTTAATTGTCACGTCCTGTAATGGACACGCAATTAACTTTTTCTGATTAGGCGAAATATTTGGGGATGCATTTAATGATAAGTTAAAGTACAGTTTGTCTGAGTTTAAACTACTTGCCACTTAAATGTAGGTCTAGTTTCACTATGGGGAATGTGCTGCACTATGAGAGTAGAGGTCTAATTTCTCAAAGTGTCTATAGAATAACATGAACATAGTCTAATTTCAATGGGGCAGCGCCATGGAACATGAATTCGGGGGTCCATTTTCGCAGAGTTTGTGTGGGATGACAGAAAAACCACGGTCCAATTTCACTGGGATCATGAATGTGATGTGCAATCAGAGGTCAAGTTTCAGAATGGAGTTTATATCACGTGAAATGAAAAGGAAGTCCAATTTCACCGAATTCATAATGCACGATGAAAAGTGATGGTCCGGTTTCGAATGTTGTTTTTTTTAAATTGAATAGTATGGCAACAAATGTTTAGTTTCTTTGTCATTTCATGTTAAAATATGAAAAGTTAAGTTTCATTAAATTTATAGCACAACAACAACAACAACAAAAATATGAAAACGAATGTTCACTTTTCTTGAATGTACACTTTTGAAATAAGTAACGCTAATAAACATATTCGGTACAGTGACACTGATTCATGTGTATTTTATGCCTTAATGCATTGACAGTCTTGAAAGAAAGAAATAAAGAAAGAAAGAAAGAAAGAAAGAAAGAAAGAAAGAAAGAAAGAGGAGAGTGCAGACATAATTGTATAAAAAGAAAACATGAACTGGAAGAAAACAAAAAGAGAAAAGGAAAGGCAAAAGGAATGGAAAGACAGAAAGGGATAAAAGAAAGACAATTCAGAATAAGTCGGGAAAGATCATCATCATCATCAAGTGCCATACCAACTGGCGTTGGCGATCATGACTCTCCACTGATCTCGGTCCTTGGTTTTCTGGACCAACTCTGCTGATGATATTCCTCCATGCTACCGACTCAGTCCATACAGCATCGTTTCTTTTGGTGTGCCTACTGCCTCTCTTCCCCTCGATCTTTCCAGCTTTCACAGAGTTCTACAATGCCTCTCTTTTCATCACATGACCAAAGAAAACTATTTGTCTCTTTCTTATTACAGTATGTAATTTTCTAGTTTCATTAGCCTCTTTCAGGCAATCGTTGTTAGTTACTTTGGCATCAAAGAAATTCGCAACATTCATCTCAGGAACCACATCTCTATTGCTTCCAAGTTCTTCGTAATTTGTTCATGTACATTCCAAGATTCACTGCCATGCAGCAAAGCAGGTTCTATATAGCACTTTAGCACTCTCTTCTTAAATTCAATGATAGTGGCGTATTGCTTAAGATACTCTTCGTTCTCTGAAATGCAGCTTTTGCTTGCTCTATTCTGCTCTTAATCTCTGTTGTGCATCTTCCATCTGATGTTACAAATTGCCCTAGGTATTTAAAATTATCCACTTGGTTAAGAATGTTCCCTTCTATTTCCATTTCACATTTTGGTGTCACCTTTTTCTTTGACATCACCATTGTTACTGTTTTCTTTATATTCAAGGAGAGTCCTTTCTTGGTACTCTTTGTTACTGCAATGTCCAACAATTGCTGTAGATCTTTTGCATTATCTGCCACCAATACTGTGTCATCTGCATAGCGTACATTGTTATAACCTCCGATTAGTATTCCTGGCTTCTCTTTGATCTCTCTCATTATTACTTCGCTATAGAGGGAGAAGAGATCCGGTGACAAGACACATCCCTGTCGTACTCCTAGCGTTATTTGTTCATAATTGCCCTCTTTAATGGCTACTACTTGGATCCAGTAAATAGTAGTTATTATTCCTAGATCTTTCCCAGCAATGTTAATATCTGTCTACATGTTAATCAGTTCATCATGTTTTACTTTATCAAATGCCTTAATATAATCTATGGAGCACAAATATGTCTTTCTGTGTCTCTCTTGATCTTTCTCTTAGTGTCCCTATGTATATATTGCATTGCTTGTGCCCTTTCCTTCCACAAATCCATACTGCCCTTCACCAATTTTCATTTTTATTTTCTTTCTTGTTCTTCTCATTATAATTCCGAGTAGAAGCTTCGTAATATGGTTTATTATTTAACTGTACGAAAATCTTCGCATTCAATTTCTCCTGGTCTCTTTGGTATAGCTATAAATACCAATTTCAGCATATCACTCGGTAGGTATCCACTGCTGTAAATATCATTCAACATTTTGATTAATATATCAATTTGAAATTCTCCACATAGTTCTAATTCTTATATTATGATTCCATTTAGCCCAGGTGTTTTCCTTTCTTCATATGTTTGAGCTCATTGTGCATAGTTTGTGAATCTTTAATAGAATTTAATTCAATTTGTTTGCACTGCTCGTTTAACCAACTTTCCTTTGCCTTCACACTCTTATTTTTAAATTTTTAATTTATCTTGCATAACAAAATAAAAGACAAGACGGAATGGCTCAGAGTTCACGACTTCCTACTCTAACATATATCTGTTGCTTGATATATCAATGAAGTTGGTATTGCATCATCATCATCATCACGTGCCCCGCTGTCATAGGCGTTCATGTTCTCCACAGATCTGGATCTTTGATGTTCTGGATAAACTCTGTTGGCGATACTCCTCCATGCCACCATCTCAGTCCATCCAACATCATTTCTCTTGGTCTGCCTTTGCCTCTAAGAACCATTGGGCATATAGTCAGCCAATATAAGTAAAGAACCAATTTTCATTTCACTAAGACCGAGATCTGTGGAGAGTCATGAACGCCTATGCCAGCTTGGCAGGGCACTTGATGATGATGAGACATGTCATGTTCAATCAATCAATCAATTATGTGCCATGCCGGAAAGCGTGGGCGGTCATGACTCGCCATTTCACTCGATCACCAGAGTCGTAGATCAGCTCAGTGTTCCTGTCTCGTCCATGCCACGTGGCCAAGCCATCCAGGTATTTTCCTCTCGGTCTTCCTCTTGGTCTGTTCCCTTCGATCTTGCCAGTTGTCACTAAGTTCTCCAATCCATTTCTTCTCATAACATGTCCAAAAAGATAATGACTGTCTACGTCTAATGTCTCTAATCAATTTACGATTGTCATTTGTCTCATGTGATTCTAGACCTACAGTTTATAAACGCGTTGGACCACGCGGTCAGTATAACCACGGCAGCTTTTATTCCTCAACACACTTTCTGTGACTCAGTTTGTACTGGGTCGTCCCAGTAGCTCAGGTCAGTTTTACAAATCCGCCCCGACGTGGGTTTGAACCCATGATCACTGGGCCGGCAGACGAGCGTCTAACCAGTATGCAACCGCGGCTGCCTGGTATATGGTGCTATATTTACGATGGTTGGCACTAGATGGGTGATGCGGTCATATCCCACCAGATGTCTTTACTTCTCTGGAGCTTTCTAGTGTCTGTTTTAGGCTGGGTCCACCTGGTGGCGCAGGTCAACTGGGGGAAAAGCATAGTTCAACTTTTAAAAAAAAAACATAGGTCAACTGGAAGAAAATATAAGTCAACTTGGGAAATAAAACATAGGTCGACTGAAAAAAAAAAACATAGGTTAACTGAAAAAAACAAAACACATAGGTCATCTGAAAAAAACAACATATGTAAACGAAGAGAAAAGATAGGTCAAAAGAAAAAAAAAAACTAAAACAGGTCAACTGGGGGAAAAATCATATGTAAATTGGGGAAAAAAAAAAATGTCAACTGGAAAACAAAAAAACTGGAAAAAAACAACATAGGTCAACTAGAAAAAAAAAAACAAAGGTCAACTAGAAAAAAAACATATGTCAAGTGGAAAAAAAAACAGGTAAACTGGAAGAAAAAAAAACAGAACATAGGTCGACTGAAAAAACATAGGTCAGCTGGGAAAACGAACATGTCAACTGAAGAAGGAAAAAAAAAAACATAGTTCAACTGAAGAAAAAAAAAACATAGGTCAACTGATAAACCATAGGTCAACTGAAAAACAAAATCATATGTCAATTGAAAAAAAAAAAACATGTTAATTGAAAAAAACAAACACACACATAGGTAAACAGCATTTTAAAAAAAAGCAAAAAACATAGGTCAACTGGGGAAAAAACATTAACAACTGATTTGTGTTAGACCGGCGCTGTGGAAAAATTACGACATGGTATGGGTGCCGGTCATTTAGAAAGCAATGGCAAACTACTGAATGTAAACTTGCCAATGGATCACAACAGCAATAAATGCTGGTGTTGTCTGCGACAAGCTGAAAAACATCTGATGGCTATTGAAATGTGGTTTCTGAGGAAAATACAAAGAATACCACAGACAATCAGAAAACCAGTGAGCAAGTCCTATAAGAAACAAATGACAATAGTACACTGATTCGAGAAATTAGACGTAGACAGTCAACATTATTTGGTCACGCTATGAGAAGAAATAAATTGGATTAAGTATAGTAGTAATTTCTATAAAAGGGCTATTTTATGAAAGAAAATATCTATTTACGTCACTCGTCAGTCGTCTTCTGTCATTGTTGAGTGTCTAGTACTAAATATTCTTTATACTATATATAGATAGCAAGAAGTTACTGAATTTCGTTATTGTTCAATTTTACATTGCTGTTGAGTTAAAATTCACATTTTGTTCAGCAGTTGTTATATTAATTGTCTTATCCGAATTGAACATATTTACGTTTCTACATTGTTCGATCATATTTCAGCTAGATAAATTATTATACAGGTAGGTCAAGATGGCTACACTTCTAGATTGCGTTATCTTGGGAGAAAAAAATGGTTTAACTGGTGCTGAGCTTCGAAACTGGGCGCTGCAAGAATATAGAGCTCAAGCTGCACGTGAGGGGGAGCAACGAAAAAAGAAATGGGTTCTTGAAAACGAACTAAAGGAACGTGAGATGGCTATCAAAAGAAGTGAACTAGTTCTGGAACATGAAAAGAGGGTAGCCTTGCAACGCGAACGAATAGAGTCTAGAGAAAAAGAATTAACTTTGCAACGTGAAAAGATATCTGCAATGAGGAGAGAGATGGAAGAAAGACGGATAACAGCAGAGGCAGAGTTAAAGGCAAGACGGATAACTGTAGAGGCAGAGTTAAGGGCAAGACAATTAGCCGTACAGGCAGAAATCAATCAAAAACGACTCGCACTTAAAAATGAGAATCTTGCAAAGGAAACAATGTGGAAGGAGCGTATGAGACAAATGTATGAAATAAAGGAAAATAATCACACAGGTAAGGTATCTGCTACAATAGTGGAAGAACCAAACGCCAGAGATTTCGTTCAGAAAGTAACCATCGAACGCAAACCTGACGAGACACTCACAAGTACCCAAACTCAAACGACGCATGAAGAAGAAGAAGAAAATAAAAAAGAAGAAAACACACAATTAAAACAAGTTAGACCAACTGGTAACGAAAATGAGCTAACACAAATGTGTGATGACGCAACAGAAACGAATTGTATAAACCAGGATATGCACGAGATAAACGAACATTCTTCATCATATCAGAAACAGATGAAACGTGATTATATGTCTTTAAATGACATCTTTTTGAAACATGCTAAAAAGAGAATAAAAATTACACGCTTTGGTTGTTACACACAAAAGTTACATGCACAACAAGCGGGGAAACATAGTGTAAACGGGTTCATACAAACAAAAACGCATATCATAAACATGCACACAGAAGTGAAGAAGCATAGCAAAAAAGGCAAGAGAGGTATTACATACATACGCACAGAAGTCAAGAAGTGTGTCACAAACGTACATACAGAAGTAATTAGGTGTATTACACACAATCACGCTGAAGTTAAACAGTATGTCACTAACAGATACACACAATCAAAGAAATACGTTGCGTGCGGCATTACAATTATCCATTCACAAGTTAAAAGAAGATACACAAGACTGAAAACAATTACATTGTTCCAATCAACAAAGTTACAATGTACAAATATTGGCATGAGTGCAGAAGAGAGATTCTACAGATTTGAAACAAAGAAAGAAAGAAAGAAAATGAATGAAAGGACGAATAAAAGAAAAGAATAACAAGAAAAATAAAATGGGATGAAAGTGTTAGGTTCATATCAACACATAGCACACCACAGACACATTAGGGTCTTATTACTTAGTTATCCCAGATGTCACTGTGTAAAGGTATACTTGTCAGAATTGTTCTCACTATCTTTCTTCACTTAAGTGTGTGAAAATATGTTGGTTCTCTATTCTACAGATAATTGTGCGTAACTATATCGTTATTAGAGAACTTAATAATTTTATGAAGAGTATTTGATTTAAATATTTATTATATTTCTGATTTATTATCTTAGAAATCTTGAATATTTGAGATATGATTCTTCACAAAACTGTAGGATCTACAACTCAATTATAATCTTGCCGATATTTTAAATCAACTATAAATATAAATATTTTATTCAATTTATTCAATCCTAATTTATTATAGTTGTTTGTTCATAGAGTGTTTGGAAATATGTGTTAGATAGCACCGAATTTACTGACAATACACACACAGATCAACAATTACATATTATTAATGCAAATAGCTAGTTTAAATAGTTGGATACTTCTGTCAATATGTGATTTTGACAGGATGATAAGAAATTTACGTGAGGAGGAACCGTTGAGGCATGGAGAACTTTGGGAACTTTGACTTGTGTGGGTTTTCTCCTGTATCGAGTTTTCACTTGGATGGTTTGTGACTAGGGGTAACTACTGTAAAGGAAAACTGGTGAACACGTATTGTGATATGAATTGAACATTGTATAATAATATTGTGTGTATATAGAATTTAATTTAATGAATTGTGATAATAGTTGATTAGTTAACGTAGTTAGATTAAATACTATGTTAGTATAGTTATATTTTGATCATTGATCATTAGTTATTATTACTTAATTCCGAGTACGCCTAAAATTATGACGTCATAATACTAGTCCCCTACCTACCCGTTGATGAGATTAAGATTTACGACATAAGCGGTCGAGATAAAAGTCATTGTGTCTACACTGCTATGTGTCAGGTTAATTCTCTTGGAAAAAAAAATGATTACATCATTTTAAAAGGGAGGGGGGCATACTGCCACATGGCGTTTAGACATAATGACGTCATCGGAATGGGCGGTGGAAAATCATATACGGAGTTTCCCATTCAGACACTAAAGTGGATGTCAACAGAGGAATCCAAGGAGAATGTGGAGAACGTCAGAACACGGCAACAGGAGACGCTGTGACTTTGTGATACGAACAAGATGTGTTTTCTGAAGGCTCGAGGTGAAGGTGACACCTGGATGCCGTGATTTCGGGATGAGGCAGCAGGGAGTCTGGTAAGGAATTTATTGAGACGACAACGGTGAATGGATCGGGAATAGAAATCCACCTAGACTGAATCTTAGTATCTAAGAAATTGAGCTGAAGAATGGATAGGAAGGCTTCAAGGGCGACGAGCTGGTTTGGGAGCTCAGGGGTGGATGTATTTGAGTAGGTGCCGATCCTGTGGTTAGGGATCAGCCTGCTTTTCTGCCAGAGTTTAATCCTTGTACCAGTGGCGGAAATAAACGTCTGGAAAATCGTTCGCTTCACTTGAGTATGCTGTTCTGAGTTCTGTTATCAAGTTCCGATTTTTCGATGATGCTTTTTGTGTTTGCTCCAGTTGCGTTTAGCGGACAGGCACATTGAGACAAAGATCAAGGGGAAGGCAGAGAAGTAAATATCTAGATGGTCTGGCCATGTGGTATGGTCGGGACAAGAACACTGAGCTGATCCACGATTGGTTATCAAGTGAGATGGTGATTCATGACCGCCCACGCTTATCGGCATGGCACATGATGTCTGAATGAAGACACATTTTTGGGTGTCTAATTTGTCATGCATCAAAGTACACTTATTCCTTCAGCGAGGCGCCGTTGTCATTTGGAGGTAACAGGGTCAAATCCCGGTCGGTAACTATAGCTTTCAATTTGTATGTTGTCTAGTGCGTCCTCTCGTCTCTACTTCCTTCTTCTATGAGCGCCAAACAATACTGTGTGTGTTTATTTATTAACTATCTTAGTGGCCTCAAAGGGTTCCCGAACTGACTTCCTGTGTAATCGTGTACACCATTGGAACCAATCAATCAATTCTCTTCTTTAAATGTTTGTAAATATACTGGACACAGCATTACGGTCCAATGTGTTTGTGTGTTTGTTATTTGACCTTTGCTGATTTAATAGATACAAATTATGTCTGCATTCCATAGTTGTAGGTTCATGTGTTTAATAGACCTGGTTAATGGACACCTTTTTGTGTGTTCATGCGTTGAAGTGCATTTGTTTG